>JAUCMT010000026.1:12795583-12812145 GCA_032357475.1 Enteromius thamalakanensis
GAGTGCCAATGTCCTGCAGAGTTTCACTCCAACCCTAATCAAACACACCTGAACAAGCTAATCAAGGTCTTCAAGGCTACAGGCAGGGAAGGTTTTTTTCAGGGTTGGAGCTAAACTCTGCAGGAGATTGGCACACCAGGACCGACGTTGCCTACCCCTGGTCTAGATTGATATAAAAGGTTATAAAAGGACATAATGAAGGTGATTCAACATGTGCTGGAGCTGAAAAAAAAGGGTATTAGCTATTGTTGATGCAATACTTCACTGAACAAGCAAACACCCTGGCCACTTACAATTTGTGAAACCTGCTTTGTTGTTGGCTACAAAATAAACAGTCGTCTTTGTGAAGATGTTACATAACTTAGTGACCAATTACTTTTAGAGCAATGAGGAAATTGATCCCCTGTTTAATTCTTTATGTTTCCTAGAGAAACACTATTAAAAATGCAAGAGCTTACTCACAGGCAACCTATACTTCTACTTAAAATGCAATATTGAAGTGTTTTATAAAATGTCTCTGAAACTCTGAACATCTTTGAACGCTGAATCATTCAAAGTTAAATAACATTTCTATGTAATCCATTGCTGTGAAATTTTATTAGATTTAACATTTTTAATTAGATTTGTTGCACAAACATTTCTGATCATCATCAGTGTTGAAAACAGATACGCTGTTTAATATCTTTGTGCATGATACTTGGTTAAAAATTTGAATGAATAAAAAGTCACAAAACAGACAAACAAGTGAAATTAGTCCATTCACAGGAAACTTTAACACCAGTAACTGCTGAGATAGCTAAACAGTCCAGTGGTTTGAATTTCAGTGGTAGCATGTGTATTTAGTGTATTTAGATAAGCAGCTCTGAGTGCTTGTGGAAAAAACCTCACTGTGTTTAGTAGGAACAGATCTGGCTCTGTGATAGGACGGCTACATCCCAGCATGCCTTTTTCAAACACAGAAAGCTTGCTGTGACTTAACACAAACACTAATATTGGCAAAATGTGCCACTTAATTGGACGAAATCTGATGCCCAATACGGTTTCTTCAAGATTTAAGACAAAGTCAATTGCAATCTGTTGAAATGACAATTTATTTCTGAATGCCGAAATGTAGCATTTATTTTTTTGGGTTGTGTCTCCTCATGTTAACATCACTGCATTACTCCACAGGGGTTGAAAAGTCATGACATACTTTGTCTCTGCTGAGGGAAAGGCCTTGCATGCTCTAATGCACTTCTGTCAAGTACAATGAGGAGAGAGGCCAGTTTATGCAGATGCAGAGACAAGCTCTCAGTCTAGCTTCTTTTGAAATAACAAACCCCATACACGCACCGCATGTGAGCATGCTGATTTATCTGTGGAACTACCAAATAATAATTACAGACAAAACTGTATACAAATACAGTAACAGTACCAAAGATCACAGACCAAGGTTAATGCGTAAACTACTGGTCAAAAACAAACAACTGACCAGTCATAGTAACTTGGAATTTGCTTCTAAAACATAGACTCTAGCATGTATTGATATTTTTCTATACCGTTACTCATAAAACATTAAAACAAACTTTATGTGAGCCACATTATTATAAATGTCTTATCTTTTTCTGTCATAATAGTGCATTAAAAAAAAAAACACTGTGTACAAACAATTCCCTCTCAGAAACTGCAAGTAATATTTAATTAAACGTTATTTTTATTTTACAGACCACAACCGTATTTCCTTGTAAAACATACACCAGTAATCTTTGCTTTATTTATAATGTAGAAAATGTGTAATATTACACTCTCGCAGGTTAAAGAAAATATTGAATACCTTTATTTAGCTCCTTAAACATAAAAAATTCACATAATGTTCAAGTTAATCAAATTTAACAAGATGCTAAAACTACAAAGCTATTCATTTATTATCCTTTTCTAACATAAAAGCATAATAATAAAAATCAATTCAACTCTCATTGAAACATTTCTCTCCCCAATATTCTGGTTTAAAAAAAAGAGTGCAAAAATTCCTCCCTCGACTCCCTGGCAGAGTGAAAGGTTACCTTGGGAACTAACAGTGTGCTTAGTCATTTACAGTCCGACTGTTCATGCAAGGGCTGGGCATTAAAGAAACAAGAGCCCCTCTGTTAATACTTCACTACCGCCTGGAGAATTATTGATGTATGCGTCTTATTTCAACTTTGAAGGGACATAAAACTGATATGTCAAACTCTCATAAAAAGCAACAGTGGCATACAAAGGATCATTCATTCTTAAGGGTTGATGCGGTCTAATTATTAAGAGCCCTGGAAAAAATGTCCTTACTGGAGCACTAAATCAGTTTACAGCATAAACAAAACATGGCACACTGCATAATGAACAAGCTTTAATTCAGCTCTAAATTAGAATTTCATCTCTCCTAAATTAAATACCTTTAGCTAGCAACTGTAAGAAAATGCCATATAAATGTAAAAGTAATAGTATTAATGCACGTATAAAAAAGACAGCATATAATTGCTAAGATTTAAACATTAGGAAAATAATTCAGAAAACCAACATAGTCCTACCAGGCATAACATCATGTCAGTTCAGCACATCCCATTCAGGCTCCTGCAGCACTCGCAGCTCAATCCTATTAGTGCTGTGGTAAACACTACACCACACTAAACGCACGTATATAAAGACAGCCAGCTCTAAAATACCCATCAGCCCCAGCAGTCCCTCCTTCAGCACCACTCCTGGCTCTCAGCAATGGTTTGTCTCATAGGAATGTGGCACAGTCCAGACTGCTGTCAGCACACTTTTGGGCTGTCCCTGCATACTAAAACACGCCTCTACTCGTACAGCGCTCTTCAAGTTCCAGCCTAGGCCATGACTGAACCCACTGCAGAGCCTGGAGGCTAACTTTACAGGGGACAGTGACTGGTTACACTATCCGAGACAAGCCCGACGTGAGGGGAGGGGCCAGGGCATGTCAGGCCAAAAGCAGCAATCGCTGTAGCTAAGCAGCATTTTTGAAGGGATTTAGGTATCAGAGGATAAACGAGGAGAAAAACTGGATGTCAGCCATGTACATATTTTCTACTGTGGAAAATCTCTAATGTAAAACTAAGCATGCATGTTACACATTTTAAAATGATAAACATATACACACACACAAAAAAATGTAAAAGTCATATCTATGCATATTTGGCATAGAAAACTGCATTACTTCTTTTGTATTGACAAATGCTTGGCAATACCTTGACTTCTTAAAGTTGTGTTAATAGCAAGCATGAGGGGTATTACACCTGTCATTGGGAACAGTACTATTCTTGACTAATCCCTATTTAAAAAGGTCTTTACACAAGAGAAGGAATCCATAATCTTGGTTAACAAAAGATACCAATAGGCTACATGTCGGAGACCAGGCCACAGTTACATAATCAAAAAAGATCAATAAAATCATTCAGCCCATTTTGATTCAGTTAACAATGCATTGTAATTTTATCTGGTACTCAAACAATAAAATAAGCACAAAACCGATTTGAATAATTAAATAACTCTAAATAAATCTATTGATACTGGAAGGTGTTTCATTAACACAAAAGTTAATGATTATTTTATTGTATTGTATTTATTTATTGTATAAATAATAATAATTATAAGTATTATCTTACAATCATTTGGTATTACTGTAATTTTGATTAAATAAATGCAGCCTTGGAGCACAACACTTTTTGAACGGCAGCGTAAAGATACTTTTTGAAAAACGCAAGGTCAGTCAACAGTTGTAGTTGCCTTTATCTTTTATTAACATGCTTCTTTACCCTCCTCACAAACAACAACAATAAGGGATCATTTTCCATTGACACTACTTCAAATAAAACATATATTTCTAAGCAAATAGAATAAATAACAGTTTACCTGATATCCTATGCCGCTACAGTATGAGGTCCTAAGGGCACCTGCACTATAACCTGCTGTGGAATTCAATGCTTCTGCACTTTGTTTCTAAACACCATGTCTGATCAAGACATAACACACATCAAACAAACATGTACCCCAAAAATTCATAGCATTTACAACATTGCATAGGTTGCTGATAATGCATCTAAATTACAGTATTCAACCAAAAACAAACCAGGAGACTCAGAACTGTGGTTCTCGGTGAAATCTAAAGAAAAGCAAAATATACTATAACACGGTGAAATACAAGTTCATTGGATTCTTTTAAATCTAGTAGCTTTTTGCTGCTGAGCTCATGTTTCTCCCTCATACCTCACGATCTATTTCCTGATCGTTGCCTTTAAATTGTCTTGTGCACCTGACAGAAACATCAGAGGCCTGTTTGGGATCTCTGGCAGCTCCGTCTATAAATAACACGTGGAGTAAACAAAGTTGTAAAGCGATAGAAAGCAGAAGATGCCCTTCGAATAAATGTATACACACTAAACAAACAGCCAACAGTCGTAAACACAATCAAAAGCTACTGACGCGACTCGAGTAACACCACAAACATGCCTCGCGCTTCTACACTAAGGATGAAATGCAAGTTACGAAAAGTGCGTTTGTAGAGATATTAAATATTTACACCGACGTCTCATCTTCTCTAGATGGCATATAGTACTTACCCCGCGAGTCGCAAGTGAGATAAACTGAAAATCACAGATCTGTCTACCGTTAACAGCAGCGCGTGCACTGGAAAGGTAAGAGCTCAGGTGAGCTCGCGCTCTCCTTAAATGACGTCACGGCAGGAAAGACACTAGCCGCTATAGTTCACGACGGGTGCATGGGGATTGATATTTAACTAAATATTTAAATTACAAAAGCTAAAAACAAATAAATAAATACATTTTGATGGTTGATATTTCCTACTCGAAATAACATAATAGCCTATTTAATATAAAAACTACTGTTTCATTTATCATTTTTTCATCATATCAGTTTTTTTTAATACAATCTTTTAAAATGTTTTTATTATTATCATTACATAGGCTATCTATAAGCTTCAGCACCTTTACATTTTGGTTCAAAAATAAAACATAAAATAATAATAATTTTTTTATTCAATTTTATTTACTACAATAAATAAAACGCTCTATAAAAAAGCTCTATAAATACTGCCAGTTCCTAAATACCCTGATATTGATGGCGTTTGCACTTTCTGTAGAACTTTGAATTATATACCAACTGCATATTAATTATTGACTAGCCTACATTAACACTGACAGACCTTCACAGATATTTCTAAAATGATGACACCATCATTTAGTATTCTATATAAAAAAATAAAAATTAAATGCAATTTTAAATAAAACTTTCATATTTAATTCTGATTAATTTCTTAATTATCATTAATATCAACTAAGAAATGCATCATATTAAAGATAGTATGATGGACACATGAATTATGCAGCAAGGATGTGTTGAAAACTTTATTGCGCTACATGCAGGAGAAGAGCTTTTTTTAACTAAAATGTAAATACTTGGACTACTAAGCTGGACTACAATGTCATTTCTTATCGTCCACAAATTCAACATTTCCTTCACGGTTCATATTTCAGATCCTCAATTAAATGTCATTCGGCTCAAAACTGGCCGGTCTGATCTTCATCTGCACAGATTTGAGGGAGTACCACCAGCCATGCCAGGGGTACCACACTATTCCGTCATCAGTGACGGCGCTGTAGGGGCCTCTGTGGTAGAACCCGTTCAGGTTGGCAGAGTGACATCTAGAGGAATACAGGTGAAACAACACCTGTCATTATTGCTGTAATGTGAAAAACTCTGTCATTGTTAGTTAACGGATCTCATAAATGTGCGTAAAAATATCCCAAATAAAAATAAAAACTTTGCTGTGTTTATGCGATGGGTAGGATTTGGGTTGTGGGGTAGATGCATATCATATGTAGGCATAAGTTAAAACTGTATATTATGCACGCCAGACACGTGCATGTTATATATAAGCCAAAGTCCATTTTTACGTATCAATACCACTAATTTTCACTTTTATTTTGCGTAGGGTACAACGGGGCTAAAGGCCCACCTTAAGAAAAAATGCTTTAGTCACTGCACCTAAAATGTATAATTTCAGCAAAATTGTATAGGCCTATGCTGTATTAAACATTAATGGAGCAACAGATTTTGTGTGAAAATAAATCAGTCAAGTTGTGTATATACATATGCACAAAAGTCTTAGGCCACTAGTATTTTCACCAACAAAAAAAATGGTTTTAAGTCAGTTATTTCTATCTTGTGAGGTAGTGTGTCAGTTTACATTTTCAAACATTATTTTTTGTCATTATTTGTATTTGTAATAATGCAGTGAGATTATTGTCTGACAACAGCCATTGCTCCACACAGAGATCTGATCATCATCCGTTACCAAACTGAGACAGACTCGATCCGAAAGAACTGTAAAAACCTACCTGGAAAGTTACCTGAAAAACTGGGCAAGAGTACTTCGCAACAGAAGCTGTTTTACCAAAAGCTTTAAATACCAAATATTTACTTGATTTAGTTAATAGAAGTTAATAGATAAATTAAATCAATTTATGGCCTTACGTTTGAAAGCATCATCATTTTACATCATTTTATGCAAGTGTCTAAAACGTAAGATTTAAGAGTACTGTAGCTTTCCAGGTAGGTTTTTTTTAGGATAAAAGACCTTTATCTCAAAATATATGCATTCATTTTATTGATTCTCAAATGCTACTTAAATCTACAACATTTAAAAAAAACCTGAAAATATTAGATCAAGCAAGCACAAAATAAACTTCAGAGAAGGGTCAGAGAAATACACGTGAATCTTCAAAAACGGTTGGGACTGCCACAATTTAGATGAAAACAATATCAAAGGCCCCAGGGTGCCTTTACCCGCTGTACCCTACTATTTCTACGCAGTTTCATAAAACCAGGCTGTTGTTACAGATGCAAACCTGTTAAACCACCAGCCACCCTTGTCCTCCTGAGCACAACTGCGATCGTAGCGGTCATTATCTCTGTCTCGTGTGCTGAACTTCATTCCTTGATGGCTGGCCCACCACTGAACCTCAGGATGATAACTCCCAGAGAGAGCATCCCCTGCATTTCCTGTGTACACGCCAAACTGGAGCTGGTAATGGTTCTGAGAAGACAAATCTTTAATCCATTATTTAAATAAACAGATATTACACCATTCAGGTCGAATTAAATGTATAAATTGTGATATTGTGTAACATATTCGTTTTGTTCTTAATATAAACAGAATACAGTTATACACACTGCTGTACTGCTCTATTAGAAGGTTTATAATGGACACTGTATATGTATCCACAGTTTGTTTCCCATAATATGAAGAGATTAAAAAAAAAAAAACCTGTTCATTATCCACTTTGAACGTTCTGTACACTGCAAAACGGTGGCTGCCCTCAAAGTCTTCCAAATTAATTCTCAAGGTGTAATCATCTGTGCAAAAGAAAGTGTTTATATTCAAATCTGTGCAAAATATAATATATTATAATATAATTAATGCTGCATGATTAATAGCATCCAAAATAAGCTTTTGTACAATGAGTGTGTACTTTATATATTTATATAAATACTATATAAATACACACGCATACATATGAAAAATGTTTTGTTTATATACTAAATATATTTATCTGCAATATAAATAATATACATGTAAATGTTTTCAAAATTTCAACTGTATGTGTATCAAGGTAAATATACACAGTGCACACACATGTCATTTTAGATGCAATTAATCACGATTAATCATTTTACATGACTAAATAATATAATATAATATAATATAATATAATATAATATAATATAATATAATATAATATAATATAATATAATATAATATGAACTATTTAATCAGTCAGAATTTGTTCAAAAAATGGGAAAAAATGATGCATCACTATTATAGTATATTATACTGCATTATATAAAATATATGTATATGATAAATGTATTATTATTATTGTTATATAGTACAAGCTATTTTACATTTACCTTTAAGAATAATAAATAATTACAAATGTATAATGCTTTTACTAATAAAAATACTAATACTAATTTATTAATAAATTGTGGAAATTACATTTATCCACTTTTAGAATTAAGGGACCAAAGCTTGTTAAGGCTAAATTCATAGAAACAATATGTCATGCGTATATTTATTATGGACTTTCATATTTTAAGATCAAAAGTCTGTGTCCTGTTTTTGGATTTTATGGTTTTATTCATTTAAAACAGTAAGTGTCATTATTTAAGAAGTAGAATTGTGTGTTCAGTGCATTTTTAAGGTGACCTTTATACAGCAAAAAGATAAATATCATGCCCTAGAACATAAGTGCTTGAAACACCCTGATATAATGCTTAACAGATCATGAGATGGAAAGTTGTAAATTAGTTAGCAGTTTGTAAATGTCAAGAGGAGTTTTATGTCGACCGTTTTCTCCACGGACCTGTGGTTGGCAGCCCTGGGTCGAATGCATTCCCACCTCCTATGAGACTTCACAGTAAAAAGGGCAGGTTTTCCACAAAGATGGGTTGAAGCAATGGTCCAGTGGGTGTTAGATTACAGAAAGCATGTCAAAGAGTTTGGTAGCCTCTGCCTGCTCTTGCTTTGAACCCTTCGTCCATCACAGACAGGTGGAGTTAGCCCAATCATCTGGGACTTTAAGCTTATAGCTCTCTCTCTCTGAGCCTCACACAGTTCTGCTTAAATGGGATTTCGGCTGCATCCTATGCCGCTCTACTGATCTCAGATCCAAGCCTGGAGCTCTCACTGATGGTGGGTCAGTGGCGCTGTCCGTGGTGCTGATATTTGCTGGCTGCTGTCCGTGGTGCTGAAAGGACAGCCGGCTTCTCTGCTACAGCAACGGGCTGCCTTCTCCCTCGAGGCTGGTTGCGTACCTCAATCTCAATTATCTCTCCTCGTATGGACCAAGCGCTCAGAAGTCGTGAATGCACAATCTGAACCATCCGTTTGCAAGCCATCTGCCATTCCGGCTTAGCTCAGCCCCGGATGCTGTTCTGCAGCTACAAAAGGGGGCAGATTTTTTCCGGAACTGCCATTCCGTGTGGGTAGGTGGTGGAGGAGGACTCTGTTTTTAATCATGTCGATTTGATTTGGCTAATTAAAAGAAACATCAAGAGGAAATAATGTGAGGCAGAACCGCAATGCTTAATTGAATATGAATGCACTAATTCGAGTGTGATCTTTAAATATAAGCTTGACAAAAGATGCTCATGTATTCAGTGGGCGTTTTGTTGCGTATGTGCTAATTGTAAATTCACGCCACGGACTCACTCCCTAAAGTGCCCTCAGTGCATCCTTATGCTGTCCATTACTCTCCAATGCAAGAGCAGAAAGCATGGCTAATTCTATTTGGTTCTAGCTCAGATAGCACACTGACCTGGGAACCGGGCTTTGATCAGCAAGTGTTGAGTGCTTAAATCTGCACTAAAACATCATTAGGGGAAAGATAACAATTCAGAGTGGGTTTTCTCACTGTCACGAGTGGACAGGAACATGCCAAACACTTTGTCAGGGCTGCCTCTCCTGCCTCTCATTGTTATGCGTTGTGTTATAGTCATGCATCACGCTCAAGGGCAGATAATGACCTTAATGACAATGACCATACCGGGAGAAAGAGAGGAGTGCTTTCTATTTGGATTTCCAACTGGTTTCCCAACCTGCATATGTTTAGCAAAACCTGTTTGGTTACAAATGAGCACGCCGAGCACCCGAGTCACATTGGATAGTGCTGTTAAAGCTCGAGAAGGGGTCGCTTTGAGAGACACTATGTTTATGTCGTTTTGTTACTTACAGACAATAATGTCACTGTCACTTCCAGAACAATGCATGCAATGCAGCGGTACAAAACGATCCTTCTGCAGGGAGAGCAGTCTGTCTGGTACGTTAACGCGGAATTACATGGCCAATATATTTGGAATAGCAAAGGATTGAGTGTTACAGGAGCCAATTTGATCTAAATTGAACTACTTTTCATTCCAATTATGCTTCATATTTCTTCTCTCCCTTCCCGTCCCCATGTGTGCACGTTGGCTTTTATTGCACAGTTCTGCATGCTGTATGGAACGACTATTAAGAAATGTAGTAACTAATCCTTTGACAAACATAAGAGAACGTAATCTTTCACAAGACCTTTTTGAAGATTTTCCACAGATTCGACGCCGTTGTTAGCTTTTCAAAACAGGCCTTTTAATTTATCTCCAGCACTTTATCTTTTTTTCCCCGTCTGCTATTTGCAGAAAATGACCCAATAGACCCTTCTTTTTTTCCTTATGCTTTTTCCCCAATGAGTGGAGAGCATTATTTAAGGCCAGGTTTCGAAAGGCAGAAAAGCTGTTATCACTTTCAAGGTCTTTTGAAAAGTCCTCTTGTGCATGATCACAGCAATTAATTAGAAGCAAATGAGAAATTAAGCTTGCGTTTTGTGTGATCAAATTAATTTTTCTTCGCTCGCGGAGTGCATATTGCTTCAATATCATCTCTTCCGCCATGCAAGCACCTTTATTTATGGATGCTGATTAGGCCAGGGGAACAGAGGGGACCCCTGAGCTCTGTACGGCACCCTGCTGCACAGTGATCTGTTTTCCTGGGACAAATTTACTGAGCAGTTGCGCCACATTTGTGCGCGGTAATTCATCTCGAAAACCTTTCTTATGTCTTACTCAATTCAGTTGTTACATTATTCATCTATCTTATTCTCTAACCACCTGCATTACAGCTTAACAGGTGATACATTTACTAATATGGTGGAGCTCTGTGGGTATTTTAATGAATAAAGTAAATTAAGTCTGATTGATTGAATTGAGTAGTGGTCGTATTAGTAGTAGTAGTAGTATAATCAGAATTAATTATTATTGTTGTCATTTTATGGTGCGATTACTTGTTTATTATATTCATGGAAAGCAAGCAGTTTCAATTTAATTAAATCAGCTTTCATTCTTTCATTCACTGAATATTTTAATTAAGTCACTTGTCATCTTGTACATAAATTATGCATGATAATAACAATGAGGCTGGTTTTTGTCTTATTTATATATATTAATAAGAGCAAACTATTTATTTACTTACATTACTGTTATAATAATGATTATTATTATATGGTCCATTTGATATTATATTATTAATTCATTGAAAACAAGCAGTTTGTTTCAATTGGTCCGTGGCCATGGATATTTTAATATCATTATTAAGATCAAAGTCATTTGTTATCTTGTATGTAAATTAGGCTTAATGATGATGATGATGATGCTGTATTTAATTTATTTAAGGAAAGTCAAATTGATTAATATGAATTAACGTGCGTGTATATATATATATATATATATATATATAAATATATAAATATAAATGAAATATTCTTATTAAATACTTTGTTCTTTACATAGTTAAATGTGCAGACAACAAAATTACACAAAAAATATTAATGGAAATAAAATTTATTAACCCATGGAGGTCTGGATTTGAAATTTTTGGTTACTGGATTGTTGCATTTTGTTATTTATAACTGTATACTATATTCACGAAACGTTATGAAATATCTTGCCTCAGTTTACATCAAATATAATTTTTTACATCAGCTATTTTGATCAAGTAGTAATTCATAAAATGATGATTCAATTATGGATATGAGCATTATTGTCCACCATAGTGTATCTCCAGACTCTTGATATGTGATTGGTTATATGCCGTGTAATATTGCAGTAGTCTGCTGCTAACGCCACATCCTAGCACTCCAAACTGACCCGCAATATCAGACATTAATGTTGATTTGCTGTAAGAATTGAGCAGTTATCACAGATTTGCATATTTTCTTTAATAATTTCGGCACACATACAAGCACACACAAATAAAAGGAGTATGGTGTGATCATGCCACTGTCAGACAATTGCACTAGTGCATTACTATGCTCAGCCACTTTTTGGGTGAAACAGAGAGGTGTTGATTGACTGAGAGGGCTTAAGGGGGCTCAGAGCTGTTTAAAACACTAGCTGCGAGCTGGTTTGTGAATATTCATCTTTGAACTGATCGGCAAATTTGCAAAGCAAGTGAGGGGATCTGTCAACTAGCCCAGACTGTTACACTGCAAAGTGCATTAAATATTGATTTCATTATGCTTAAAGATTCTCAATTGAGGGAATCACACTGCCAGGGCTTGATTTTCTGATCAAACTGGTTCCTTAATAGAAATTCACTACTAAAGGCCTGAAATGATTACACTTCTATAGAGAGTATTCGAGTTTGGTAATAAATTAACATACTGTATGTTTTTTTTGTTTTTTTACTTTCAGAGGCCTGGTCAGAGGATTTCTGGTGGTGACATCTTGCCGGTGGAATGCAGATGCCCTTCTCTAAAGGAAGCTAAGGTTTTCCGGGGAAAGAAATCATGCATTTGACCTACTACCCACAAAACGAAAAATACAACCGCAGCAGTAATCCTACTTTAACCAGAGGGTGAGATGCATAAATCGGTCTTTTAACATGTCGAGTCAACTAGATTTTTAGGGCAGTTTTAGATTTCAAAGCGCTAAGTACCGTGTGAGTTTTTTTTAATACACGGTCTTTCAGAAGTGTTCCTCAATGGAGTTACTCAGAAGAGAATCAAGATGGAGAATCAAGTGAAGAGAAACTCTGAAATATTAGGGGGTTTTTAGAAAACTGGGACCTTGCTATTTCTGCAGCACTATTTTTGAAAGGCCAGATAAATTAATACGCTAGACTGGGAATAAATCTCTCCTCTGCAGTGGATTAAGAGAAACGGAACATTAGAAAAGGAGGATTAGGAGCACGCTTGGAAGATGATGATGCGTAAGTGGAGGTGCAGCGCAAACTTCTCGCAGGCATCCGTTTGGCTGGGGCTCATGGTGGCCATTGCAGTCACCGCGGCTCTGGAGTTCGACGGTCTGCCCGGTCAGTGGGTTCGCTATGGACCCTGGGAGGCAGGATCTACTGGAGAGCTGAGCTTCACCATGAAGACCAACATCAGCAAAGCTGTGGTGCTGTACCTGGACGATGGAGGGAACTGCGACTTCCTGGAGCTCTTGATCAACGACGGCCGTCTGCAGTTGCGCTTCGCCATCCACTGCGGCGAGCCGGCCTCGTTGCACTTGGAGACACATGTCAACGACGAACGCTGGCATCGCGTGCTGCTCACGAGGAATTATCGTGAAACCATGCTGGCGATGGACGGGGAGAGCAAAGTGGCGGAGGTGAAGTCCAAGCGAAAGGAAATGATGGTGGCTAGCGACTTGTACGTCGGTGGGATCCCACCAGACGTGCGTCTCTCGGCCCTTACATCCAGCACGGTCAAATACGAGCCGCCTTTCCGAGGCTTGATCGCCAACTTGAAGTTGGGAGAGACTCCTCCTGCTCTCCTGGACAGTCAGGGTGTGAAGAACGATCTGGAATACCTGTGTACCAAACAAAACCCCTGCAGCAACGGAGGGCGCTGCTCCATTCAGGACAGAGAGGTGCTGTGCGATTGCTCCAATACAGGCTACAAAGGGAAATACTGCACTGAAGGTAAGCAAGGTTATATGCTTTAAGGCCTTACATAACTTGAAGATGTTCTTATCACAATGACGTACTGGATAACGCGCTTAGCTGTCAAGGTAAAATGTTTGCTTTTGAGGAACTCAAGGGCTCAGGAGTTGGAAATTATTAACCATTATCTGATCCGGTCTGCCTGTTTTCTAATCGTTTGGTTGAGTATTTGTCTTATCTTCTTCCTCTGCACTTAAACTGCAGTTTGACTGCAGAAATGTTTGCAATATCTATGAAGTAACTGCAGGGCGGCATTGGCATTTAAAGTTAAACATGTAAATTCTGCCATTGCATAGGTTTGAAACAAAATGAGGGTGATTTTCTTTTTTTTTTTTTTTTAACCATATTCTGGTCGCTGTTTTTATGCAGTGATAATGAATGGGACTTTGATGATTTGAAAAGGGTGTAAAAGCAGCTTAAAATTTGTTAGTATGAATTGTGTACAATGCTTCAAGTCGTCTAAAGTCCTATGTGAGCTTTGTGTGAGGAACAGACTGAAATTAAGACTATATTTACTGATAATCTTCCTCTCCAGTGAACTGTTATTCATTGTGACCTGATCAGTGAACCGGTGAGTTAAAACTTGGGCAGATGTCAACGTTTTCAAGGAGTTAAATTGTGTGTTCTGGACACAACAAGGCTATTAAATGACTTTAGAAGTCTATAAATATATCATGCAAGTCAGATAGACCTCGCCTGCAATGCATTTGTGGTGCTATTTACATTTTTGCTGCTTGACAAACCCAGGTCTTGTTAACATTCTTTATTATTATAGTGATAAATATTATTTCTTAAAAAAAAAACACCTTTTGTATTCTTTAGAAGAGAAAGTCATACAGGTTTAGAATGATGCGAGGGTGAAAAAAAAAAGGAGCTGAGGCGTTCCTTTAAAAGTTGTGATAAAACATAAGTGGCAGAAGATCTTTTCTTTCATATTGTGACATGCAATCAAGGGTAACAGGAACAGACTTGCCTCTGTGTATCGGTTCTTGAAGCCCAGCATACTGTACAATCACATTTTTATTTTAAAATGATGAGCTCAAAAATATGGATTCTTGGTACTTTCGTTTTAGGTTGACTTTTTTACAGTGGGGTGTTTCAGATAGTCTGGTACTACAACACATTAGCCTCTTAAAATGCCTTGAGAATTTATAGCTAATGAGATATCTTTGGATGTAGATCTCATTAGATCAGGTTCAGAGGGTCTGCATGTTTATAGCTGTTTGGAAAAAAACTGTTTATTTTAACTGTAAATAAAGGATTGATATGCACAAAAGCTTCTCAAACATATGCGACTGAAAGATAAGGATAGCACATTATTTGTGTCCTTGTTGTCAGCTTCAGCTTTCTTTTAGTCATTTTAATACTGAAAATATAGCTAAACAAAATGGGGGGAATGTAGTTCAAATAGATTCAGAAATATAAATGAAAACCGTGCTACCTACCAAAGTGATAATCCTGTAAATCATGCCAGCGCTATCACCGTTAGACATCTTTCATTTTATATCCGCATTATGTGAAATCCAATACATGACAACAGTAAATCATGTCCGAGCCTTTTGGACTGATGCATGTGGCCAGAATATGCTCAGTACTATGTGTTTGCATTAGGATTTCTAGCCGTGTACGATCTGTATGCATGTGTAGCATATTCCCGTACTAATTTGATGAAAACATGGACATGTGTTGGAGCATGGGAGAGCAATTTGCCATAGAAACTGTTCTAGGTGACATATGTAGACTAATTAGGGCCACTCAGCAATGTCTCAGCCCTTCGGAGAAGTATCAGTCTGTCATATGGCTGTACGGTGTTAAACCCAAGGCCAAATCTGCATGACTTCATACAGAAATACATTTGGCCCGTTTCTTCTTCTAATTGAACAGGCAGCGAGGACAAAGACAGTGGCAGCTCACGCTTGGCTTTTCACTTAATTCAGTCTCAGGTTACCCACTGTGGAGTCGGCAGGAAGTGGCGCTTTGCAATCGAAAATAAATCATCCTGAAAGTTGATGGAGCAAATTGGATTTAACACTGGTAAAGGACAATATTAAAAGGAACAATTGGTTTCCGTACGCCTTAAATCCTTTCTTTTACTACAGGGATTATCCATCGGAAGACCGACTTATCAAACGCAGAGGAGTATTTGAGGATTTAAAAAAATGCATAGATAATCAAGAGTCACAGTGTAATTATTATTTCTAGTTAAGTATTGATATAACGAATCCTCTGAAGAATTAGCAAAGACTCATCAAACGGTGGCGGTTAATTACACGCGTGTCTTTTCATATTTAACAATATTCCCAGACTGTGAGTGGGAAGCGGTCTCTGTCGCCATGCCCTTGTCAAACCTCCCAGGTGAAATATTTGCAGGCTTTTACCCTCAAAGCTAAGAGGGCCGTCAGTATCAATTAAGGCTGCCCTCGCCACAATGGAAATCTAGGCCAAAGCGATATATCAGCAGTGTGTGCATCTTTTCTCTCGCATCTGCATCAGGCATGCTAATGAGATCTCAAGCCAATGCATGAGCGGTGCATAAACTGCAGTGCTGGTCAGACGCTGTATTATCGTCACTGCTTCTGTGCTGTGTGTGTGTGTGTATATATATATATATATATATATATATATAGCATTAACACGGGCCTGCTGGGAGCTCTTAAAATCAATATGGTTACCATTTTAAAAGGCACATAAGCAGAATTGCACACAGGCACAAGTGTTCCTCATTAATGGGATGCTTTCATATGCCTAGAGATGACGAAAGCAGTCTTTTGCTTTTATTTGTACAGTACTGCAGTCTAGCATGGCTGGAGGGATTCTGCTGGAGCGTTTATACTGTGGTATATTCTTGTTGTGGTTTGAAGAATCTGACACCAAGCAAAAAACTATGGCAAGCTAAAATAATATACTCTGCAAACTGACACAGATGGCTCCTTCCAGTCTTTTCTTTTCTTCTGTTTCCTTTCCTTTCCTTTCCTTTCCTTTCCTTTCCTTTCCTTTCCTTTCCTTTCCTTTCCTTTCCTTTCCTTTCCTT
>JAUCMT010000026.1:12812245-12825350 GCA_032357475.1 Enteromius thamalakanensis
TAATATAATATAATATAATATAATATAATATAATATAATATAATATAATATAATATAATATAATATAATATAGCAAATCCATTCTTCAAATGGCTTATGTTGGGTCATGTATTATACTTTAATATAATACATCCCCATTTATTATTCAAATATAAGGTTGAAGATATATATATACAGTGCCCCTCCAATAATATTGGCACCCTTGGTAAAATTAAACAAAGGTGGCTGTGAAAATAAATCTGCATTGTTTATTCTTTTGATCTCGTTCAAAAAATTTACAAAATTGTAACCTATCATTGAAGTCAAACAATTGTAATGAGGAGAAAATCTCATTGTTAAATAAATGTTTTTCTCTAATACTTGTTGGCCACAATTATTGGCACCCCTACATTTTTTTATGCGTAAAATATCTCTGAAGTATATTCCCATTCATATTCATAATTTTGAGCACTTCAGAGTGATTATGAACATTAAAAAAATATCCAGCCCTGGCTTCCTGTTACACAGAAATATATATAGGAGGGAAAACAAAGCCCCAAATCCCTTCATCATCAACACAATGAGAAAAACCAAAGAATTTCCATTTCCACCATCAGGGAAATAAATAAGAATTTCCAATTAACATAAAATATTACAAAGCTGCCTAAAAGAGGACGTGTGTCTCTATCCTCCTAATACATGGTGAGGAGTAGCGTTTGAGTGAAAGACTCTTCAAGGACCACAGCTGGAGAATTGCAGAAAATAATAAGTCTCAGGGTCAGAAAACCTTTTAAAAATAGTCAAACAGCCTCTACATCGGCAGATGTTGTTAATTTTACAATTAGTCACTAAGGACAAAATGAAGATTTTGCCATGACTGTCCTAGTCCTCTGACCTGAACCCTGAGTGAGGTGAACTAAAGAGTAGAACCAGCATGGGGCTGCTTATCTAAACGGTCTGGAGATTCTGGATGAAAGAATGGTCACTTTTCTCTTATGAGGTGTTCTCCAAACTCTTCAGGCATTACAGGAGAAAACTCAATCTTGGGAAAAGGACGTTGCAATAATTGGGTGCCAATAATTTTGTCCAACATGTATTGGAGAAAAAAAATGCATTTCACTATGAGTTTTTCTCCCCATTTTCAATTGTTTTACTTTTACAACGATGGGTTAGAACTTGAAAGATCAAAAGGATAACCAATGCAGGTTTATTTTCACAGCCACCTTTGCTCAGATTTACCATTTATTAGTAGAGGCCGCATACACACAATTATGGCTTATTATGACATGTCTATTTTAGTTTATATGAAATTTAGATGTATTTACTCACCCTGAGACGTCAGATAATGCAGATTATCATTCCCTAACCAGAACTCTCCACTAGCAGACTTCATGTCACCAAATCCTACTTTATAATCATTCCAATCTCTAAAAAATGAACAGCGAGACATTATGTTTGATTTATTGATCATCTCTTCTCAGAACAATGAAACGTACGTTTTTTGCATACCTGTCAAATGACTGACTGCCATCTGAGCGTCTCTGGAAGACTGTCCATCCACCCCCTTCTCTCATATCGCAGTACACTCTGATCCGGGCTGGACTTAGCAGTGGTTTAATCATGTAAAACCCACTCTGAGTACTGCCGTTTTTGAAGATCTGAGCACAGTCTGTGGCAGATTCATTTTATAATCAGACAAGTATAACATATTAACACAACGAATACTACATCCTAATAAAGTAAGACAGAGCTTTGACCCATGTACTGTGTGCCTTCCATGTCATAAAATGAGCCCGTCTTTTGGGAACGCTCATCCATCATTAATCGTTGAATAAGTTGCTGTTGCTTCGTCTGGCGAAGCTCCAAACTCTTGAGCTCCGCCCGAAGACGCTGCATCTCATCTTCGCATTCCTTAAGAGTCTAAACACACAACGACTACTGTAATCTCAACATACAAATATCCTAAATGTAATTTCGACACTTAATAAGCGAAATTAATTTTAATATAATACTTACAGAGTCTGACAAATCCAGAGTAGTACAAAGCATACAAATGATGAGCAAAACTGACATTGTAGAGGCACTTATCTGATGCTGTATTGAAAGATAACAGGTTTAAACCGAGTGATGTCGTGTACAACTACAATCTCAACAACTTTTACAGATGCTTCTGAGGTCTGTTCTAGTGCCTGACAAAGTTTCCTGTGGTTGGATGGGCACTACTTTGAGCTGAGTCACTCTGGATCAAAACAGATGTGCAGATAACTACAAACAGCTCCTGAGACGTCACAACGGAGACTGGAAATCTTCTCTAAATTAATAAAAAAAATTTAGTTTGATAGCAATCCCATTGTTCAAGTAAAACAAATGAATGTCCCGAAAAGTTTATTAATATATATATATATATTTTACATTAAAAAAACAATTCTGTATAATTGACACTGATGCATACATTTAATTCTCTATAAATCTAAATAGCATAAATATTTGTTCACAGAAATATAGAGTAAGGCTGTTTAAAGCATGTCTGATAAACAGAAAAATACCTGATTTGCAACACCTATGAAAACTAAAATGGGAAAAACATGTGTGAGGCACACCGATCCTAAAGTGAGTGAGAGAGATAGATACTGAACGTTTGATTTAGATTGGAACGCTTTAGCAGGTTTGTGACTTCAGATAGATAAATGCACACCCTTAGAACAAGGATAAAATCCTATAATAAACAAAAGTTCATATTACAGCTGCCATAAATGGAAATAAAAAATGTCCATAGGCTAAGATTTTGGCTAAGCCCCAAAAGTTTACAATAAGACATTGTAACTGGACTGCACCAGTTCAATAATTGTAGCTGCAAAATGACACACAAAGTCAGTTTAGACAATAATGAAAACTTTTATTATAGTTATTCAAAGCTTTATATATTAAATTCGTTTACATATTCAACACAGTCCCAGGAAGAGACACTGTCAGTATAAATAACAAAAATACATTTACAGTAAGTATTACTAAGAATTTCAGAAAAATAGATCAAAATATTAAAGAAAAAACCTCATTTCTATTCAAAATGTGTTGTTATTCAGAGTTTATTACGAATAAGAAACGGTTATACTTTTGCACAACCACACAAATGTTGCAGTGGTAAAGCAGTAACAACAGAGGTGTCCCTGAGAAGAGACATGAGAAGCTAAGAGGTAGAATTGCATCCTCCTTTTCTTATACACCATCCTGTGTATAAGAACAGTATTTCATATGCCTTAGTGAATTGGGATTTGATGGCAGATCACCATGGCGTACAAGGATTTGGACAGTCTCTGATATAAGACTCCAGAGATCCAGTGGACACTTCCATCAGTGATGTGTAGGTTGTCAACTGTAAAGACGGGACATAACCTTTTTCTTCATTATCACTTCATATGACATTCATAGACCAGATGCAGAAAAATAGCACATAGTTTTTTTTTGGTTTGAAAGAAAAAACGATAAATAAAAAGGAAAAAAAGTTAAATTTAAGTGTGATGCGGGAACATCTGGCTGTTGGTAATTTAACTGAAAGCAAGACTTACCTTATTAAGAACTGGTTTTGTTGACAGTACATCATATATTGATGCCAAAGAAATATTCTGTGGAATTTACAGTTTGTTATCTTCTACAAGACATGTCTTAGTGAACAATTAGTTACTGAATATGCTTATTTTAAAAGCACTTAAAATTACTCTAAATGACTACTACATAGCGGTTTTATTTCTAACAAAAAATGCCACATACCGCTTGTGTGGTTTGATTCATGCACTTCATTGCTGGTGTTCTGCGGTCATCAAGTACCATAGGCTTTTCCCAGTGATCATAGTTTGTTTCCAGGACGTACCATCTCCCAAGCTTCATATCAAGCCTTTAACATCATTAACAACAAATTATTATGGGCAGTTTAGAAGATTTCAGACAGACAGTTGGCACATCTGTGTGATACGCTTTACTCACTCCCATATGTCTAATGTGTTTATTCTCGTCCTGGTTATCACACATCCCTGACCTGTTTGGTTACCACCCAAGATGAAGTAAGCTGGTGCAAGCAGTTTCATCAGAGAGAGCTGGTTTTTAGCTTCCTCATAACTGCAAGTAAAGAAGACCGATTAGTACTCATGTTCTCGTCAAAGGATCATATTTATAATTATATTATTTTTATCTACCCATGGTGCACTTTTCAGAGTGTGTAGCTGATGAAGGCTATTTTTAAATTATCACAAATGCGTGTGAGACTGCGAGTGAGAATTATGTGGTCATGACAGAGAAATAAGGAAGTTGTGCTTTCATGTTATGCTTATGTTTTTACCTGGTAGCATTTTCCAGAACTTTCCGAGTGAGAAAACCCATCCACATTCCATCTCTCTTGCCAAAAATCCATTCCAAAATCCCTGTGAGATTTTAAGATGTTATCTAACCAGTCAACCATCAAAAACATCTAGTTGCACCCATGATTTGTCGCTAACATTCAGAAGAAACAATTATGCAGTGTTGCGTAGAGTTAGTTCTTTACAACCTTTAAACCTTAAAATAACTGTTTATTTACCCATTATATACCTATAATATATATAAAAATATATATATACATTTATATATATTTATAAAAAAAAAAATCTTACCTACATAACCCCCATCAAAGTTGAAACGCTCATTCATTGTTAGACTGAATTCACCCTGAACAAGGAAACAATGTTTTATTTTACATTTGCACAAATAAGAAGCATTTTTTTTTTCATCTTTATTAACTTACAGGTCTAATTCCAGTAAGCATGCCAACATATCCGGCAAAGTTGGTTGATTTAAAGATGGTTTTGTTGCCTCTTTGGAAATGGACATTCACCACAAGAGGCTTAAGCTTCTCTGTTAAAGTCCATGTTTTATTCTGTCGATCCCACCTTTAGGAAAAACACGTAATTCATATGACATGATATAAAGGGAGTATTTATGCTGCAGACAAATTCTGTGTGTTTCGAAATATTTGCAAAAAAATTATGATAATAAATAAATAAATAAATAAAACAAGAATAAATAAATCCTACCCCATAAAAAGTCCAAAGTCCAAATTTCGGGCATGGTAAATATTTCCTAGAAAAACAAAGAATTTGCAATAAAACACCTAGAATGTTTATTAAAATGAAATTGGATTTAAAACATCATGCAAACTGATTTAGATATATTCTCACCATTAAAGTCTTCTGCAACAATTGATGTGCAAACAGTGAAAATCTCATAAAAGATATTAAACAGTGTAATTTCACCTAGAGGGACACATAAAATGAATTTACAAATTTAAAATGATAAAAATTAAAAATTACAGATGCAATATCTTTTTAAAGAAATGGCGATAATTAAGGAGTTTATTTTGAGCTTTAATTTTATTATATTGCTTGCATTTCCTATAATTAATATTAAAAATATTGTTTTTGACATTTTATTTTGTTATTATTAACAAATAAAGCATAAACAATAAATTAAATAGAAAAATCTCACCTAGAGGGATGCCAGAAACAGTTGCTATTCCCTTAATTTCATCACTGAATGGTTGTGGAAGTGTATCCACAAGCAAAGGCTATTAAACAGCGAGGACAAAAGACATCAAAATATGTACTTTTAAATATTCAACATGCATTTTGAAGAGGTCAAAATTCATCCATACATTTAATTGCTTACCAGCTCCTTGTCTACTAAATCAACAAGTTTTCCATCAAAAAAGCCCTTGGCCAGGTCTTTTATTGTTTGCACCATTGTGATCAACTGTAAATGCAACATGATTATTGTAAAAGCAATCAAAGCCTTCTTGTTTAACAACAAGCGACAGGCTAATGATTAAAGCATCTTTAAGAAACAACAGCAGAGAATCAATACTCAAAACACTAATATTAACACATGGAAACATAAATATCTGACATAGCCCTAACAGGTAAGGAGAGAGTTACCTCTGTGTTTTTATCTTTGATCACTTGCGTCCATCTCTCACCAGGAGGTAAATCGAGATTAACAGTGTACCAGGTCACATTACCTTTAAACCTAGATAAAAAGAGAACATGTTATTAAAATCAATATATGAGTTGCATAGAGCACGTGAAATGTAAGACATCACATTGGATATTTGAAGCAAGTAACAGCAGTACGTTGGTCCTTTCGGTGGATACAGTCCACTTCTGCAATCCTCCAGCTGCAAGTACAGACAGTGATGAGTAAAGCGTGACACCAGCACAAAGTGAAACAGCTCTTAAAACGACCTGACAAACTTTATAACGAAGACCAGGTCACTCTGGTGCAGAAAACGCATTTATTCTTACCCCTCGAACAATCCGTGACAAAAGCAACAAAGTTGCAACAATAATCTCTGATATCGGCTTCATTGCCTTTCCGCGAAGTTTTCTGAACGTTCAGTCATTCTCTGCGGAAGGCGAGGCGGTTCGGGAAATAGGCTCTCGGCGGAATGTACCATAATGTAAGGGGTGCTCAGACACAGTATATGCATGGATTATTTGAAAGGAAATACTTTTTAAAGATAATTTTTTCTTATTTCGCCTTCTAAGTATTGTTAGTAATACAGTTACAGAGATTAATAGGATTTGTTAGGTTGTGGTTGTTTATGAGTACACCCACAGCACGATCTCTCCCCCCGTGAGTATGCTGCTTGAGCTTCTCTTAGTACGTAAACAAGGAAGTTGTAGTTCGTTTGTTCAGTGTTTTGATTTGTTCGCCGTGAATTAACCGCGACAGATCACGAGTGAGCTTTCTAGACACCACAAGAATGCAATGGATCACGAGTTTTCTGCTGTTTAAGCGTCTCAAAAATACATAAAAGCCCATTTCGCCATATAAAAAACATGGGGGGGGGGAATCACTGGTAAATTATAATAATCAATTATAATTATAATAATTAAAACGTAAGAATCATGACTTAAAAGTCTAAATCCTGATTTTCAATAGCATATATGATTGTATGTCATTTTCGACTTTTCTATTCAAATTGTCAGCCCTATGACTGTTAATTTCTTTCAATCGATAATTTCGATTTATCTAATTTCTGGGGGTTTTTTGTACGATTTAGCATGATTTTTTCCTTATGTGAAGGAAATGGGTTTCCATGCAACTGGTTACTGGTGACTTCCTCTTTTCACGACTGGTGCATAAGCACTGAAATGAAAACAAAATATGTCATGAAGAAAGAAATAGAGAGAAAAATAATAATTAGGCTCTCTAAAGTAACTTGGATAACTCAGTTCAGATGAAATGATTCAGTATATCCAGCAGGAGGCAGTATAATCCTGCTTTGATCACAAAAACATTGCTCATAGAACATCATGACAATGTTCTTCAAGCAGTCAAAGTGATTTACTAAATTACTTGAGTTAATTTAGCTTACTTCACAAGCAATATGAGGATTTAATACAAGTGCAACTAAATGATTTGCTGTTTATCTTCAAAGGCAATTTTTACTTAACCATAAACTAACCCATAATGATTATATATATAGACAATGTATTTCAGCTGGATGATAAAATCAACCTCTAGAAAGAAATCTCCAGTCTTTATCAAACCACACTATCACCACATAAAAACTTTTCCATACCTTTTTAATTGATTTGCTCTGATCCACCTCTTCTCCCATCTCAGGCAATGATGAGGTGCTTACTATTAGCTGCCTTCAATACAATGCTGCTTTCTGTGCATTTCTCATGCCATGAAAAACTGTTTTCTCAAAGTGACAGGCCAACTTGTTCAACAAAACTCATCCAATCTCACCAAACTGACCACCAGCCTCGGTTTCCATTACAGAGAGAGCATTACTAATCCACCAAAAGTGGGTCGAAAACAAAAAACGAAACAAAACAAAAAACCACACACAATCTCAACTTTAGCTAAAGCAGATCGGTTAACAGGCTTCAGAGCAAGCTGGCAAAGGACAGGGAATATAAACTATACTGAGACGACATTGTGCTTTTTGTGCCACGGAAGAACAAATTGCACCTAAAGGTGTGAAATTAACATACAGGCATCAAAACTATGAATGAACACATGTGGAGTTATGTACTCAACAAAAAAAGGTAAAATAACTGAAAACATCTTTCATATTCTAGTTTCTTCAAAATAGCCACCCTTTGCTCTGATAACTGCTTTGCACACTCTTAAGAACTAAAGAAAAACTGAAGTCGTACTTTGGTGAAGTACATAACTCCACGTGTGTTCATTCATAGTTTTCATGCCTTCAGTGATAATCTACCAATGTAAATGATCATGGAAATAAAGAAAACACATTGAATGAGAAGGTGTTCGAACTTTAAAAGATGGAACATTAATAATAATAAAAGTAGACTATTCTCGCCTGACGAAATTATGATAAATCGAATGATCACTTCTCAAACCAAAATATTTTATACGAGGCAACATATAGTTCAGAATAAAGCACTGAACATACTGGATACCTCTAATTGATATATATATATAATTTAGAACCGATAGCATTCTGTTCATCTATAAAAAATGCAGAATGTGAGCAGCCGTCACAAATCCAAGAATTTCTGTTATTGGTTATAAACATCCAGGTTCCTGTGGAAACAGCTTTAAAATACAATCACAGCCCCCTGCAGAGCGGTGAATGAAGCACAGAGTGGAGTTTGAGTTATGAGCCTTTCACAAACAGGAGATAAAAGCAGACTGGCTGCTCAGCCAGCTGAGAATCCTCAATTAATTAAACACTTCCCAGTGATTATGCCCCCTGATAGAACTTATCTCCCCAGTCAGGGCTGCACCCACCTAATGGGCTGTTACATCAAAACACAAACACAATGTGATGCATTTCACTTCGTATGCGCTGGGTTTATATACTGTAAAACGCACATTAATGAAGGCTTTGACTGGAGTTTCAGTTTAAGCTGATGTCTCTGCCTCTCAGAAAGGCAACAAGCTAAAATGAAGATGAATGGAAAAAGTGGATTCTAACCTTTTAATAAATATTTGATGTGTCACATTTGGTAAATTTATGCACTGCTGTTCAAACATTTGAGGTCAGCAATATATTCCTGAAAGATGACACCTTTATTCAGCAAGAATGGTTTCAAATGATCAAAGGTATTTTAAATAAATGCTGTTCTCTTTAAATGTTAATAATAAAATGTAACGTAAATTTAAATAATAAAACAAAACAGACCTTTTCTGCTCTGATAAAATAAGCATTGTTTCTTGGCAGCAAATCAAAATGATTTCTTAATGATCATGTGACAAAACAGATTATGAGTAATATATTACATTAATATTAATATATATATATATGAATATTACAGGCTATGCTATGGTTATTTAAACTGCAATAATATTATTTCACTATATTACAGTAATCAATATAAAATCAAACAAATGTAGCCCTGGTGAAAATGAAAGCAGGTCATGTGGATTTCGAAAAACATATTATTTACAGTTCATAATATAGCTGTATATTTAATGTTTGTGTTTAACAATTGTGGCTAGATTTTTCTGTTTTTCTTTTGACAGTCTTAAGACTTTATTTACTATATGTTTATAAGAAATAGACTTATTCACTGGAGTGAAAGGTGTGAAAACTCGCCTTAGTCTTCGTATTTCTACGGGGTAATACATTGTAGATTAAATGCAAACTGATATTGAAATGCAATATAGACCCAATTTCATCACTAGTGCCGCAAACAGCATAAGTGTTCATCAATAATGCACTTTTTTTTCTCAGGTTTTTCCTTTTTACAATATCAATTTGCACCTGTTTTTAGGTTTATGGAGTCCTTTACACACTTAAGACACTGACTTTTACTGAGGTGTCCCTGGATTTCCTCTGGATAATATTGATGATCCCAAAGTCTCCCTATTGGCACGATCACTTTGAATCAGTGACAGCATGTAAAGTACAAATTATTAGTTATTATGTCATGCCTTCAGAAAGTTTGTCACTCTCTGACAGATTACAGCGTGTTTAACAAAGAGAAGCTGCCACGCTGCTTTGCCTTCTTGTGTTTCATTAGCTCTGTATATTTGGCCATTAAAATCACCTTGTCACTTAGCATTTACGGAAGGTGACCCTGTGCATGCACTGAAATAGACTGTATGACTTCTGAAGGTAAAACTAGCAAAAAGAGCACAAAAACATCCATCACGCTCTGATTTCAGAGGACGTTGCTTTACCTACACAATGCAGGTTGCATGTTAAGTGAATACAGTACATCATATCTGACTACACTGTGAACAGAGGCATAGAGTATCTTAACTGTGTCTGTATGGTTACATACATAAGCTTATTGGATGCAACTTAAACTAGACTATATTTTTTCATGCATTCTGCTTCATGAAACCCATATGTCCAGAAGTAACATATCTGATGATTTCTGCACAGTTGAAGTGTTTGTAGTTGTAATCCTGTTCACTGTCAAAGCTGAAAATGATTCAAGCATCTGTCGCAGGGCAATAAATCATACGCAAACGGAAGGATGAAAGCTAATGGCTTTGTAGCATTGGAGAATTTTCATTTGACTCAAAAGTCTCCTGGGCCTCAAATGTTTTTCTGACATTATGAAATGTTCCCAAGTTGCAAATTGAAAACTTTCCAGTTGATTTCTTAGTGCTGACATTCAAAATGAAACTGCATATTTTTCAGAAGTTCCACATGATTACACATCACAAGGTTTCTTATGCCTATATAATAAGAATTAAATGCTTTGTGGAAAATGTTTTGACCACGTAAGCAGGCACGCAAAATGTAAAACCTGTTTCTGTCTCAGAGTAAAATGTAAAATGTTAAACTTAGAGAGAGAGAGAAAAAAATACAAATAAAAAATCTAACTGTGAGAGATGCATAGTCAAAATAATAATAAAAAAGTAAAAATGGAAAAAATGTAAACATTATTCAATGAAATTGCATTAAATATGAACTAGTTCTTCTTCCCTACAAATGTAGACTGAATGCAAATCTTCTTCAATGTTTATCTAGGGCTTGGGAACTCTAAGCAGATCAGAAGGACAACCACCTGGACTTGTTGGATGTAAATCCAGTTAAAGTAAAAAGCTTTAGCAAGCTAAGAAGTTGTTTCGAGGCTTAGGCCAACTCCAGACAGGAATTATGCAGTTTATTGGAACCATGTCATGTAAAGAGTTACGGTAAAGAGTTAACTAGGCAGTGCCATAGGGACTGGTTATCTGGCTAGCTGCTGAGGTGGTAATCCAACTCTGTAAGCATCTAATATCACAAAGTCTCAGGTTGACACACCATTTTTGCCTCCACAGTGTCTCTGAGGGAAAGGCAGAAGTGAGGTGAAATGTGACACTTCTGGTATCTGCTTGGCACGGTTAACAGAAAAAGAACAGGGCTTTAGTGTGTACATGAAGCATAGGCACCATAGTAACACCACTTGAGCTGCCAGGGAAGTGTTATTAAACTACTGTATAAAATAGCTTTTCTTTCAGGAGTAGCAAGATTAAGTCTTTAAGTTCGTATTGTAGCAACTCACTCCCAAATCCACTTTTGTCACAACATGGCGATGATAGTAACATAATTATATTAGAAATGTAGTAATATATGCTAGGAGCCATATTTTTGGACATATTATTTATTATTATTAGAAAATAAGAATTAATTGACATGAGTTCCCCTTCAGTCGAGTTCCCTTCGATTTTACATATGGGATCTCACATGAGAGACCAATCGCCTTCGAGTCTTTTGGAAAAGGCCAATGAATACTGGCGTGCAATAATCACAGCCAGGTGCATCTTGTCACAGCGCGAGCATAAGAAGGCACGGCTGGATTGCACATGCAGCTTTTCGCTTTCGGAGAACTCGCCGGAGCAGTCTATGCTGTTGAGTCTGCCAAGTCTACTGGATGTCTTTGTGCCACCAGAGAAAAAAGGGGTCCTTTAATCCGAGTTCAGCCTCTCTTGTCTGCTGCAACAAGGAGTGATCCATGGTAGCCTTTATAAAGGCTCGTGGCAGCCGAGTGACCTAGACTGAGTGCACCGCGATGCCGCGAGAGGTCCTCCCTGGGCAACCGGGCTGCACTAAAAGAGAGCAATTTCTTCACGGCCTCATACTGTAGGTGTTCCCCAGAATGTCTATCCGACTGTGCATTTCTGGTTGTGGGAGTTTCCTCACCGCCTCTGACGGTCACGATCGCTGTCTCTCGTGTCTGGGCCGGGAGCACACTGAGGCAGCTTTTGTGGATGAGTCATGTGCTCATTGCGGGCGTATGTCCATCGCTACGTTGAGGTGGCGCCGCTCATTCGTGAGACGGCTCCCCCTGCGTCCTCCTCTCAGTCCGGTGAATTGTAAAGGCTTTACTGCTACTGAGGCGAGGCGCATGGGGGACCTCACTGTGACTGTGCAGAATGCCCCGCGGGACGGGGAGATGTCTCCCGCTCCATCAGAGGGAGAGCCGAGCGCTGAAGCGCCCGCCACAGTGGAGGGGGCACCGGCAACGGTTTCCCCTCCCTCTCAGGCGGACGTAGTACTCTCGGCTATCCTTCTCCGAGCCGCCGAGGCGATTGGGTTAGAGGTGCCCCAGGCGCCCCTGCCTGATCGTTCTCGGCTGGACGATTGGTATCTGAGTTCCCCCCTCGGTGCCCTTCTTCCCGGAGGTGCATGAGGAGCTGTCCAGATCGTGGCGAGCCCCATACTCGTCGCGCCTGCCCAGTTCCTCACCCCTCTCCACCCTCGATGGAGGGGCAGCCAGGGGGT
This sequence comes from Enteromius thamalakanensis, assembly GCA_032357475.1. Classification (NCBI taxonomy): domain Eukaryota; kingdom Metazoa; phylum Chordata; class Actinopteri; order Cypriniformes; family Cyprinidae; genus Enteromius; species Enteromius thamalakanensis. The sequence goes on from JAUCMT010000026.1 coordinate 12,824,952, forward strand.
ACAAGGCGCTCCCTCAGGTTGAGCGCACCGTTACGGTGCACTTGTGCCCGAGCGGCGCCTCCTCCTGGTGCGGTCCGCCTCGTCTCCCGTCTAGGCCGTGTAAGCTCTCGTCTGCTCTCGCGGCGAGGACTTATCACGCCGCTGGACAGGCTGCCACCTCTCTACATGCGATGGCCACACTTCAAGTGTTCCAGGCCAAATCGCTCAAGCAGCTGCACGAGGGTGGACTTGACCAGGGCGTGATGAAGGAACTCCGTGGTCAGGTGATGGCTACCTCGGTGGCCCAGGAACTGCACCTTTGGCTCAACCTTGCTGAGGTGGTCGACGTTGACAAAGCTCGCTTTCACAGGCCCATCTCACAGGTTGGCCTTTTCGGCGACTCTGTCGAGGACTTTGCCC
>JAUCMT010000026.1:12831773-12847490 GCA_032357475.1 Enteromius thamalakanensis
GATAATGTTCAGTGCTTTGCTACAATCTGTATTGTTAAAAGCGCTATAGAAATAAAAGTGACTTGACTTGACTTGACATAGGGTATGTTTACATGACAACAATGCACTAGAAAATGCAGCGTTTAATGTGCTCATAGACAAAACTTCCCCTGTTCACACAGATGCACAAAACTGGATAAAAACACTTTATTACTCTGAACCAGTCGTTAGCGATGTCACCTTGTGATGTTACGTTTATGTGCACTTTATTTAATATGTTTCAAACAGCAACACAATATTAGAGCGAAACGGCCAACATCATAACGCTACAAATATTAAAGAAATGTTCTTGACCTTTGAAAGGCTGTTTAATTCAAGACATTGAAATTCAGAGACTCTTGGTTGTGTTCATTACCAGCATTACTTCATAGATGAAAGAGATGGACGACCCCATTGTTTTGACCTTATGCTGTCCTTGTGAAGTCAAGCCGAACCGTGCATATGAATTTCGCAGCAGTTCTACAATGAAAAGTTTTTTATTTAGTTGTATTTTTTTTGTGGCATTTGAATAATGTATCATGTTCAATGCTGAAATAGCTATGTTTGCGTTTTCCCCCTCCACTCCTCCATTCTCCTCCTTCCCTCAAAATAGAATGCAGAAGAGGGTTGTTGCTATGGTGATACATCCACTGGCTTTTGCAAGACATTTATAGCCACGCAATCCACGGGGGATTTAGCTCCCTGTAACTTTCTGTAATTTCCAATCTAATTATATCCCGCTGCTGTGGCTGGGCTGGAACAGTGCATGGGTGATCTGGGATTGAGCTTTTGGCTCACTTCTCCACATATGGTGACAGTGCAGTGTGCCGCTGCCCATGAAAGCAAAGCTTTAGCATGAATATAAAGATGGTAGTGTCTCGTGGAGGTGTGTAGGGCTGGGGTTTGTGCTGATGGCAGATCATTCACGTAGTACAGAAATGTCTTGAATGGCTTTAACCCTTTCAGGCCCAGACAATGATTTTTATTCTTAGTTTTTTTCTATAAAAACATACTGACCTAAAATCAGTGTTGGCTTTGATTTTGTTTTTCTTCAAGGTTTAGCATTTTGTATTACATTTTAAGTATTTAATAACAGCTTTTTAATTTCAATTTTAGTTTTAGTCATTTTATTAATTCAACGTGAATTATTTTAGTTGTCAAGACAAAAAAATTGTTTAATAATTACAGTTTTATTTTATTTCTCTATGTTTTTCTATGAATATCTATATTATTTTTTTAAAGCAGTTTTGTTTTATTTTAAGCATTTTGGTGATTTGAGTAGCAGCCGTCAGCAGTCACTGATCCCAGCACAGCCTCGTTCACTTACTCTCAGGGTGTTTCTCAATGTTAAGGATACGTCCTTGGCAGGACTGGTCCTTCTAAGTCACTTCCTTGAGAGGCTAGGCGAGGCTCCTCTTAAGCATTCGGAGAACACGTAAATGGAACAAGTGCACGTTACTGCGTCATTACGTCAGTGAAAAGGTCTGCTTTCGGCGCTGAGAAATGGAAGTGCAAACATTAAAGAAATGCCGGTGACGGCTAATAATTGTGAAATGACAGGTCCCGGTTCAGTTAGCTATCAATAACATAATTTCTAGAATTTATAATATCAATACAGTAATAATCTGTACTTTTTTAATACAAAAATGTGTTTTAAGTAATTTGTAAATATGTTTACATTTGAAAGCATATTTCCCCATTGGCGCTCCGACTCAGCTAATGAATTAGAATAGCACCGCCACCATCACCAGCACCGTATTGCAATACTCACTTCAGTTTTTTTTCAATAAATCCACCCTTCGGGGACTTATTGCTCACTACTCCTGTGTCTGTCGTGCTCTCTAGCGCCAGGGATCACAATATATATATATATATATATATATATAAGCACCATTTAACAGACCTAAACAGTTCTATACAAATATATTAGTGGATTTTGATGTGCGAGAAAACAGGAAATAGACTTTTTTACTCTGGAGAAAGCAATAATTTGGATTATAGACCGCTTCAAGTTGAAATTGTTTTGATGGATTTGTTACTTACATACTTGCATTTTTTTATTTTTTGCAAGATATTAATTGATGGACTGAAGTTGAATGGATTATTTGTGTATTATTGTTGTTTTTATTAGCTGTTTGAGCTCTCGTTGTGACGGCACCCATTCACTACAGAGTTGTGTGAACAATTGGTGAGCAAATGATGCAATGCTAGGTTTCTCCAAGTCTTTTCTGATGAAGAGCAAACTTATCTATATCTTGGATGACTTGAGGGTGAGAAAATGTTTGACAATTGTTTTTTTTATTTTTGGGTAAACTATTCATTTAAGTGGCTTTAAATTGCTACCAAGTTGACATTACTTAAAGTTTGCCTTGATTAGTTAGATTCAGTAACTATAAAAAAAAAATCATAATGACATTTTCAAAAGATTTCTATTTAAATTGTCCCCCATGTTTTCAATGAGAAGTATACTTGTCATAGGAGCAAAAGTACTTGTTGTCTTGAAATAATGACAACATCACATGAACACTAATGAGGTTAAAGACACTCATAAAATACCTTCAAGAGCCTCTCACAGACTGATAATTAGGAACAAACTCTCCTGATGCCAGTAAAAGTGACAAAAATCAACATCAGTGCATATAAAATAATACAGACCCATTAATTATTCATGCCCACTTTCCCAGTGCATGAGACTAAATCATAATCAGAAAACCAATAAACCAAAATGTACTTAAAGATATATATTTTAAATCCAGTAAACCTTTTTTGAAGTGCTTACACAATCTAACCTTAATTTGTACAGTGTATTATCTGCACAATATAGCACTGCAGAGTCCACTTTCTTAATATGCTGTCCAAGTGCATTGATTCATCTACAATTCAATAAGATGAGTGATTTGTAGCGAGTGATTAGTAAGGACTGTGTGCTCTAGAACATCGCTCAGTTGGCATGACAGCTGTGAGTGAAGAGCTGGCAGTCAAGGGGAATGTCTTGTGATGTGATTACTTAACAGATCCCCACCGTTGCTTGTTAAATTGCGCATGACTAATAGACTTGTTCAAGGACAAATTTGTGTTGACGTGTTTGATGGAGTACATGCTTCAGGCCGATAGTTTAGGTTGATGGTTACCTATTTCCAAGTTTATCTGATTAGAGAGTTTATAAGAACAAAACTTATAGCATAGTGGGAAGTTGGTCCAGACACTTCAAAACTTAACTTAAATTAACTTCATCGTTTTGACTCACTGGGTCTGTTTGTCCTTTTATGTGCAGAGATTTAATTTATAATGCCAGCTGTACATTGTCACTTCAATCTGCTACACATTATTATAGAGCTTATTAATCTTTACTTAAAACCTGCCTTCACTTTAAATCATTTTGATTAATTACCTAAACACAAACACATATTTTGTAATTAAGCTTGCAAAGCTAATTTTGCGTTTATACAATGATTTCCTTGTATTTGGAAGTAACAACTCATAAATCACACTATGTGTGAGGTTGATGTCTCATCAGAGTCATGTTAACAATCTAAATTTATTTTCTGGCCATCATGCATATACAAGCACTACTTGAACCAATTAGAGAAGTAGTAGTTCTTACAGTGAATGCAAAATGAAATAATCTGTGTCTATATGTGTCCAAATAAAAGCTTTTTTATGATTGAGTTAAATGTTGAATCAAGCAATAAGGGTGACACTTTAGAATAGGTATCACTTGTAAATGTTTCTTTTGCTGCTTATTAATAGTTAGTGCGGTTTCAAGTTTGATGAATAAATGGATAAAGATATACAGAGTATATACTCTTTCTAATTCAAATGTGACCCTGGACCTGTCACACCGTCACACTCACCTGGTCCAGGATCAGCACAAACAGAAACAGTAGCCAACAATACATTGTATGGGTCAAAATTATTGATTTATATTTTATGTCAAAAATAAGGATATTATTTAAAGATCATGTTCCATGGATATATTTTGTAAGTTTCCCACCGTAAATATATAACAATATATATTTTTTATTAGTAATATGTATTAGTGTGGATTAGTATATGAACTTCATTTGGGCAAGTTTAAAAGCAATTTTCTCAATATTTTGCACCCTCAGATTCCACATATATAAAAATAGTTGCCAAATATCTCAATTTCAGAAAATTGACACCATGACTGGTTTTGTGGTTCAGGGTCACAAATTCCAATCTAACTTGTGGCCAATTGCATTTATATTGACAACTGAATTGAAAGGAAGCCAGCTCTTTAATTTTAGATTTCGCCCCACTCTGGACAAAATCCCAGAAATACCATTCCAGGTACATTTGTGGTGAACACATTACACTGACTGACATTCTGTAAACAGGCAAGAGGTTTAGAGTCATTCTAATGGCAAATCATTCAGAAAGATACCTAAGGCCATACAAAATTCCCCATTCCTGGGTGGCTAGAAGAGAGCCACCTTCCTTACCTAAGAGGCAGCAGCAATGGCAGCTGCAGTCAGCAAGATTAAATGATAGATTGACCACAAATCAATGGCAAACTGGTTCTTTTTAGACCCCCAGATAAATCTTCTCTAATCTGTGCTGTGCAGGTGTGCCACACACAGGCACCGAGTCCAACCAACCTCCCAAGAGTTCACAATAAATTAAATACTAGAAAGCCCAACAGCTATACTCGATAGCGGCTTGTATTATAGCTCAGAATTAAAACCGTCTGGTCCATATCTCCACACACTGGGTGGGGGCTGTAGTTTGAAAGTTTTTGAAAAGTGGCAGTGTATAATGCTTTTACTAGTGATATGAAAATCCCACTAATTAATCCTTGAGTGTGACTAATCTGAGGATGATTCATGCTGTCTGCATCAATGTCAACTGGATTTAAACCTATAAAAACATAAATGGATTCTATCCTTGCTAAAGTGTTTTTTCTTTTTTAAACTAAGCTATGAACCAGTTTTTTGTCCATTAAAGATAAGTGTAGCCTATTGAATGGATCTTTCCTTTCCTATTGAATTGTCTGAGCCATGATTCAGCACATGATTGAGTCCTTTCATAACCTCTATTTTTATATGTATGCTGCTATTTTTATGTTCTATGCAACTGTACTGATTGTGTATCTAAGCTTATCAGAATTCAAATCTTAAAATATCTCACTAATGTATGAATTTCTGAAATTGTACACTATTTTACTGAATATACCATTGAAATTGAGCTATTTTACCAAACCCTTTAAACACATATCTTTATTAAAACCCACACGCTTAGAAAACTGCTGAAATCACCCATCGTCAGCCACATTTAACACATCTTTTCCACCTCTGGTGAAAAACAACTCAGTCTATTTATAAACGCATAAATCACACAGCTCTGAAACAGTTCAGAAGACAAGTTTAAAGGCTGTTCATGGCAAGTCAAAATTCTGCACCATCAATTGTTACAATTACAATAACAGATAAAGTTACAGTTGTTACAGTTACAATTAAAATGAAATTGCTTAAAGGAATAATTCAGTTAAAATAAAAACATACTGATTAGCACAGATTTAGAGGATTGTTACTTACCAATGGATCCTGAGAAGTGAATTTGTGCCAATTTTGGCTACTTTTTTCTATCTATTGCTTTCTCCAGTGGGAAAAAAAATGGCATGAAGCAAGAGAAAAATATGCATAGATTAAGAAGAAAAGCAAGAGAAAAATATGCATAGATTAAGAAGAAAAACAATCCAAGACCATTCTAAACAAGTATGTTGGTGTAGATATCTTGTGATGTTTGGCTGTATCAGCTGTTTGGATTCTAATTCTGACGGCACCCATTTACTGCAGAGGATCCACTCGTGATGCTACATTTCTCCAAATCTGTTAAGAAACAAACTCACCTACTGCACACCTTTGATGGCCTGAAGGGGGATGCATTTTTGGATGAACTATACCTTTAAGATTATGTTTCCAGGCTCTGTGACCAAAGCTATAAGGGAGAAGAAAGACGTCAGGGTGAGCTTGATTTCACCAAGCACAAGATGGAACAACATTCCAATCAACCAATCAGATTTCAGGAATACTAAATCTGTTTTGGGCAATGTGCTTCTACACCCTTGTTAATTAGCTATCATCTTGATTTTAGGACTACATTTTGGGTAGGGATTGTGATAAGTCTATATTTTAGGACAGTAATGTTAAACCAGGATCAACAAAAGATTCTGATCCAAGAGCATGTCTTACTTGGCACAATCACGGCGACCAGAAGTCAGAGCTGTTCATCAGTTTATCTTGGACTGTCACACATAAGATAGGAACAGTGCTATTTTCACTGGCCAAGATTCACACATTTTCACTGCTAAACAGCATTGCAAACTTCATTGTATTCTCACAGGAATGGTTGAAAGATATCTGGTATAGTATTACTACAGCAATTTTGGATTCTGTCATTTCTTCAGAGCATTTTATGTGGACAGTGTATCTACAAATTACACACCTGTTTTCCAATTGAGTCATTTCTACACAAAGGACGAAAATATGATCCGTCCAGGTATACAAAAGAAAGGAAATGTTAAAATGACTGTTAATGCCACAGTTGTTTGAATAACAAAACTTTTTTAGTCTTTAAACTAAACTACTGTATCTACTGTATATAAAGATGCTTTTTATTTGCAGTACCATTCAGCTATACTTCTTTATGTTCTTATGGTTATGAGATTTGTATGCAAATATATATTGCACAGATTGTTCTGCATGTTTAATTACCTATGTCCATGCACCATCTTCCCACTGATTTATTCCATTTTGTTCATCCTTATAGACTTCTCAAGTAATCCTGGTACGGAAATAAAGACAATGATGCAAGATAGATTCTCCCTTAGCTCTGTGTTATGTGTTTATCTCTCTCTCTTTGTGTCTAACATAGAAACACTGTACAGGGACAGATCATGAGAGGATATAGATTACACAGAGACGCTCAATAAAACATATTGTCTCAAAACAGCAGAGTGCTTCTCTGAAGTCTCTAGCTGGAGATGAATGCAAATAACATGTTAGAGCGAGATGGAAAAGCAAAAGCATTTTGCTCACAGGCTTATCCAATATATATCCTCCCACTCATGAACGATCAATGCAACGCTTACAGCTTCCACGCTGTGTGTATCATCTTGTTGCGAAGCAAGTGCCAATACAGTCAAAGCTGAATATATGCCAGCTACAGGGTTTGCGTTCTGTTGTTTTTCATTAAGGAGAAAATCTGGCAGTGAATTTTTGAATGGATCTTAAAAACTATACCAGGGAGGATAAACAATTCTGTGAATATACTGTAGAGTCCAACAAACTGCTGTATAAAAACTGCTGTATACAAACTGCTGTATACTAACAGGTATGCAAGTTTTGGATTTCTTATCTATCTAATATTCTAATACAGGATAACTGGAATTTAATGCGATACATTATGTTCTATAGAGGTTTTGGTATTCATTTAAAATAACTCAGAAACACAGGCGAATTCCCCTTAGGCAAGATGTGATGGAAAAGATGATGTGAAGTTATTAGGAAAGTGCAAATAGCCTTTCCCCTCATTTTATTTCCTTTGAGAACCACTCTACACTCAATTCAAATGCTCCTTAATGCCATTAGAACGTCAATCTATTTCCCCAAACAGATGAGAACCGTTCAATAAACACATTCACATGGCTTTATTTTACCAGTAGGCTACCGATTTAAAGCACTGAATTTCAGTAGATGCCTTTTACTAAAAAAAAATAAACTGGGTATGATCGTCATGTAAAATCTGTAACATTTGATCAAGCATAAAACAACGATAGCAGTGGGAATACGAAAAGTAGGTGTAATTTTGTGATAAAAATGTTTGCTTTAATCTACAGTACTAGCAGTACAATCAACAAGCGTCAAATGGTGAACATGCAGGCAATAAAACTTGCACACTCTTTCAGAAATAAAGGTCACTGGGGCGGTCCCTTTTCATAAGGTGTACCTATTTGTACCTATTAGGTTCAAATGTGTACACGTTAAGTACTAAAATGTACCTTATGGTATAAAATACCAAAATGGATCCTTTAGGTATAAACATCTTTTGAAAAGGTCTGGACCCAGTGACAGCTTTTCTACCTTTATTTCTGAGAGCGTAAAATAAGCACATAATCACAACCACAAATTTTCAGAGGGCAAACAAAGGCATAGTTCATTTAGAAAATAAACAGCCAAACAAATAAAAAGTATTTTTTTTAAATATCTTAAGTCATGTAAGTGTGACTACAGCCATCTATTACCCATTAGAAACTCGTTAGACTAAAATGACTAAATGAAAAATCAATTTCCCCTTACAGCTATACTAGCTAATATCAGATGTTTAAACGATCTCATGTAGTCGAATTTTTGCGTTTTTGGACAGTCCATACAACTAAGTTCTGACAGCGATGACATCACAGAGGCTGATCCAGACGGATTGTCCTCTGAGGAGCGGTAATGATCCGGCATCAGACAGCGAGGCACAGAAACACCAGCGCTCTCCGCCTCGTGTGGACTTTACGCGGCAGCTTCATTTGGAAAATATCTGAGAGAGCTATGCGTGGACTAATTCTTAATTTAGACAAATATTTTTTTGCAGCGATGGTAAGTGAAGACTAAAGCCACTTTTGTTCTCAAGACAATAGAGGTAAAGTTAGTCACATTTGCGTCTTTCTTTTGTGTATTACTGGGAACTGTAATTTGAATCTGCTGTAACAATGAATGTCTGTACAAATTGCGAACTCCACATGAAAATGATTATGAGCTGTATAAGACGTGTGCATTAGCCATTAACACTAACCCTGAGCTTGTAAGAACAAACTTGAATGGTCTTTCCGTGCATTCAGTCGGAACTCTCGGTCTGCTCGTAGCTTATACTAATAATTAATAAACTTTACAAACTCAATGAACTTGAAATAAAATACAGTTATTACTACACCTTTAATACCGGTTTAATGCTTCCTTATTTTATCTAATTAAATATTTATCGAAACTGCATCAAATCATTTTAAAGAATATTTTCTGTCAACAAGTTAACAGAATACAGGGGTACTGAGGGGGGTTCAGTTCAATCATTCAATCAAATATAAATAAATAAATTTAAACATCTTATTGTATTGTCTTAAGTAGATTGAACACTTATTTTTGGAAAATTAGTTGTGGGATGTCCAAATGTCCAAATTCACAGAAAAATATATATTTTTAAAAGTACTAAATAAGGACTAAATAAAATCTATGATTGAAGTACATATATCATTTTATTTTATAGATATAAAATTGATTTCCCATGTAATTATTTCTTTGTGAAATTTACTAGCAATTTCTGTGTGTTAAAAATAAATCTGACTGACGTTATGCACGTGCTGAGATTGTGAAGAGTGCAACCTGTACACCTGGCCATCTCCATTAGACCATGTACTGAGGAAAAGTGGAAAAATTAGAGAACTGTTTTCGGGCAGCACAAGTGTTAGCCAAAATCTTTAAATTAGTGGCCTGCATGCTCCAAAAGTATGCGATGTAAGACGGTATTGAAATGCTTAGCGTTATATAAGCAGATATCTGTATGTTTCACAGCAAAAAGACACTTATATCACACCCATGGGGACATGTTTAGTATTAAACTATTTTCTAACAAAGCATAAAATCAAATATAAAATATGAAATATTTTGTAATGAAATTATGCATTATTGTGTATTGTATTTTTTTCGTGCCATATTTACAGTATTTTCTTCTACCTTTTGCTCTGTTTTCTTTTTTTTTTCAGTTGGCTCTGTAATCACCTGTCACAATGGGTAAATCCTGGACTAGTTGTCTTTTAGTGCTGTTAATGTGGACTTGTTTAGGTGCCCAGCCAATGGAAGATGCATTGTCTTTTCGGTTTACTCATCCACTTTACAAAGTAATGATATATGAAAATTCAGCAGCGAAAACCTTTGTTGAATGTCCTATAAAAATGGGTATTTTTATGATTAACCAATCTTGGGATATTTTGTACATAATAGACTCCGGGGACCGTGATAATTTATTCAAAGCTGAGAAGTACGTTTTGGGTAATTTCTGTTTCCTCAGAATAAGAACCAAAGGAGGAAATTCTGCTACACTTAATAGGGAAGTAAAAGACCACTATCTACTGACTGTAAATGCTATTGAAAAACATACTGGTGCTGAAACACAAACGCAAGTTAAAGTGCAAGTTCTGGACACAAATGATCTCAGACCTCTTTTCTCACCGACTACTTATAGTTTTTTTGTACCTGAAAACTCAGCCATCAGAACAAGTGTAGGCAGAGTTTTTGCCACAGACGCTGACACAGGCACCAACGGAGAGTACTATTTCAGCTTCAAAGAGGGGACTGACATGTTCTCCATTCATCCTACTAGCGGGGTTATAACTCTGACAGGCAAGCTGGATTACTCTGAGGTGGCTCTTTATGAGATTGATGTGTTGGCTGTGGACAGAGGTCTGAAGCTCTATGGGAGTAGCAGCAGCAGTAGCACGGCAAAGCTAAAGGTGCACGTGCTGCAGGCCAATGAACATGCACCTGTCATCACAGCTGTCCCCTTAACTCCATGGAACGTAACCAGGGATCCCACTTATGCGTATGTGACTGTGGAGGACGGCGATGAAGGGCAGAATGGCGAGATTGCCTCTTTGAGCATTGTCGCTGGAGATCCGCTCCAGCAGTTCAAGGCCTTCAGAACAAACCCTAGGAGCAAAGAATACAAAATCAAGGCCATCAAAGAAGTGGAATGGGAGGGTTATAGTTTCGGGTACAATCTTACATTGCAGGCCAAAGATAGGGGGAATCCTCCGAAGTTTTCCTCAGCGATAGTTGTGCGGGTGAAATCGCCCAGCGGACACACAGAAACTCTTACATTTGAGAAGAGCATCTATAGAGTTACTCTCAGTGAGTTTGCGCCTCCTCACTCTCCTGTTGTTATGGTCAAAACAGTACAGAAACATTCAAAGATTAAATACTTGTTGCAATTTAGGATGCAACCACATGAGAATCCATTTGTAATTAATCCAAACACGGGCCTTATCACCACCGTGGCACCTATAAAAGTAGAAAGTGTCAGTCAATATGAATTTGATGTTGTTACGAGTGATAGACGAGCAGCGGCCAAGGTAGTCGTCAGTATAAGCGACATGAACAACAATGCCCCAGTGTTTCAAAAGTCTAATTATGAAGCCAGTATCGCTGAACACCTGCCTATAGGGACCAGCGTCTTGACAGTCAGTGCTTCCGACAAAGATCACGGCGAAAATGGCTATGTCTCCTACAGTATTGTCAATGTAAACAAACGGCCTTTTGTAGTGGATTATTTCACCGGTGTCATAAGCACCGCAGAGGATCTAGATTACGAGACAATGCAGAGAAAATTCTCCCTAAGGATACGGGCATCAGACTGGGGTGTCCCTTTCCGCCGCGAGGCAGAGACTGTTGTTTCAATCACTCTCACCAACCTGAACGATAATAAGCCACACTTTGAGAATATCGATTGTGATGTTACTGTGCCAAGATCTCTAGGGGTTGGTGAACAAATAATAGTGGTGTCTGCCATTGACGCGGATGATCTTGGCATAGTGCAGTACAGAATTGACAGTGGTAATAACATGAATCTCTTCGAATTGGATTCCAGCTCAGGGGTGCTGACGCTTAAAAAGTCGCTGAGGAATGGCGACGCGGTGAAACAGTCTTTCCACCGCCTGCAAATAACTGCCAGCGATGGAGAAATTTCAAGCACTCCTATGTTCCTAAATCTAACAGTAGTTAGTGCTTTTAAACATGTCCGGTCCAAATGTGCAGAGACTGGCGTTCTGAGAACTTTAGCCGGGCTGCTGCTTTTTGGCTCTAAACGACACAGTCAGAAAGAAGCAGATGATGAATTTGCAGACATCCATTCTGTTAACCGCCACACTCCACGGTTTATAGAGTCCACTCCAACTGTAATAGAAGTAAAAGAGGACCTTCCTGTAGGGACAAGCGTAGCACTCCTCAGAGCTGCCGATTCAGACTCTGGCTTCAATGGGAAATTGCTTTTTGTGATCTCAGAGGGAGATTTTGATAGTTGTTTCATGATAGAATCTGACACAGGGTGGCTTAAAGTTTCCGAGTCACTTGATCGAGAAACAACAGGCCACTATACTCTCAACATCACTGTTTATGACCTTGGCTTACCGCAGAAATCCTCATCTCACATAGTAAATGTTAACATTTTGGACGTAAATGACAACAGTCCGGAGTTCCTTCAGTCTGAGTATTCGGTTGATATCAGGGAAGACACTGCTATGGCAACAGACATCATTCAGCTTGAAGCAAAAGATAAGGATATAGGGGTCAACGGAATGGTTAGATACTCGTTTCTTACCAAAACAGACAAATTCGTCATACACGAAGAAACGGGGATTGTAACTGTTATGGGTCCATTAGACAGAGAAGCCAATCCATCGATTGTTTTAAAGGTGGCTGCTTTTGATGCTGCAATTGATGAGCCTAAAATGGTATCAACGGCACTGTTATGCATTCATTTGGAGGATGTGAATGACAATGCCCCTACATTTATACCCAAACAATACCATATCAGAATCAGTGAAGACATTCCTGTGGGCACCTTGGTGCTGTGGCTTGAAACTCACGATCCTGATCTTGGCCTGTCTGGACAGGTGAGATACAGTCTAACGGATGGGGAAGATGGAAGCTTTCAAGTGGATAAAATGACTGGAGCTGTGTACGTCTCTCAGACTCTTGATTTCGAAACAAGACAAGTATATAATCTGACAGCAAAGGCCAAAGACAGAGGCAAGCCGAACCCTTTATCCTCATCCTGCTCCATTCATGTGGAGATTGTGGATGTTAATGAGAACTTGTACCGTCCGTCCTTCCCATTCTTTGTGGACTGGGGAGCTGTGAGTGAAGACTCCCTAGCTGGCACGTCTGTTATGAAAGTTACAGCTCACGATGAGGACAGCGGCAGGGATGGACAAGTTCGCTACTCCATCCAAGGAGGCTCAGGACTTGGTGTGTTCACTGTTGATGAAGACAGCGGTAAGTTCATTAGTATTCTTGTGCTTTTAAAAGAAAAATATCTTATTCTGGGAAAATATAAAGTATTGACAATACTGTAGGAATTTCAGGTTCATTAGGTACAAGGATTCAAAAAAACAAGTGTTAAGAAAACTTCAAAACATGTCTTAAAATATTATGAGCAAAGTGTCAATTAATTTTGCTTGTTTAAAAAAAGGAGGGTAAAATGTACACAAGAGCATAATTTATTTATTGATATGTGTAGTCCTTGTTACTGAACACTTTCTTTTTTCAGTATAAATATTAATTGATGATGACAGATTCTGGACAATTTAAAATATTGTGATTTGCACTGTGAACATCTTTGCATCACAGCAAACTATAAAACCAAGTCATTTAAATTAAATAAACCGTATAACAATTTCAGGTGAAACATAAACATAAATAATAGACTTTAAAATAACATTGAATTGTTTAAAACTAAGAAAAAACTTGAACTTGCTTTGCACATCCACTAAAAATCACCTTGAGATCAGTTATAAGCAGTGATGGGGTTAATGCATTACAGGTAATGCTAGCTATGAAATCAGATTACTTTTTCAAGTAACTAGTAAAGTAAAGTTTACTTTTAAAATTACTGCAACTTTGCTTTCTATTGATTGACACCTCTCCTGTCCTCGTGTTGAGAGAAGTGCAATTTTATCCTACAGGTCCTTGCACAATGGGTTCATAATTTTTGCGTTTTTGTATTTGTAAATTTGTCACTCTTTCCTATCAAAATGCTTACTACGCATGCAAAAGCACTGGTCTTAATGTTTTCATGACAGACAAAAGTTTCGAGGCAGGGTGTAAGTGTGACTGATGTAAATACAGTGTGAGGTCATATTTATTTTTACATTTTATGTAAAGACTTGGTGTGATTTTGGTGTGAAAGGGACTTTAAAGTTGCCAGAAGTATAGCTTTTTTATGTTATTTAAAATAAATGAGCAAGTCCAACTCAGGTGACAAAAACTAACACAAAAGTAATGTAATGCATTGCATTAAATATAGAGGACCTAAATAATGCAATTAGTCAATTCAGTTTTTTATTAACTAAGGCAATGCATTTAACTTTTAACACTGATTTAGTGAACTGAACAAGTAGTGGTTTTATGGAGGTGTCTGCATATACCATTTTAAAATGTAACCATTTTGTTCTCATGGCCTTATTTTAAGTGTTCAGTACATTTCAGGGCCACTACATGCATTTTTAACAACCAACGCTGATTGCATTTGTACCACAGTGCTATCAAAAACATGCTAGGGAGACAAAAAGAATAAGAGAGAAAAAGAGCGAAAAACAAAGAGCGATGCTGGACACTTTCACCCTGAGGAAATAGCTTATCAAGTTTTACTGGAGTTGTAGAAGCCATACTGCTACCTTTAGAACAAAGCCCACAGCGTGAAAGCAGACACTGCCGAGAGACAGACGAACAAAAAGAGCTGCACATCTCACTTTACCCCCTTAATCACTCCATATTTTATGTACAATGTCTGCCCTTTACACATTTAATCTTTTATGCAAATGTCTGCGTTATGAATTCTCAATTCCCTGCTAGATAATAGATCAATTTTTTGCTTCTATGTTGATTACAGTTTTCATTTCAGAAGAATATTATTAGCATTGCGTCAGTCGTTCCTACTTTGTATGCTTAATTTCTGTTCCATCCTTATCTAGTCTTCAGAGTTTACAATGCAAAACTCTCAGTACCACGTGACACGGCTTTATGAGTGCTTTCTCAGTCTGAATATTTAAAGTGCCTTCTGTTTTTTAAGAGCTTAACATGTTCCTTCTTCTTTTCTTTGTCACAGGCGTAATAAGGACACAAGAGATTCTCGATCGCGAGACTTCTGATCATTACTGGCTGACAATCCATGCTACCGATCGAGGAATTGTGCCCCTTTCCACATTTGTGGAGGTCTACATTGAGGTTAAAGATTTTAATGACAATGCCCCACTGACATCAGAGCCTGTGTACTATTCTTCTGTACCCGAAAACTCTCCCAAAGACGTCTCTGTCATCCAGATCCAAGCGTTTGACCTGGACACAGAATCGAGCGATAACCTCTCATATAAAATAACCAGTGGAAATCCACAAGGATTTTTTGTCATTAACTCCCAGACAGGTAAGTTGATACTTCTCATGAAGATCGGCCTATGGATTTGTGTTTTAAAAATGTCCTATTATAATTATCATTTTTTAAAATCATTTTAGTATGATTATTATGATGAGATCCTAAAAAAAACATATGCCCTTTTTTCTGGGTCTGTACTATTGAAATAATGTCCTTTGTGTTTCATGTGCAAAAAGAAGCGTCGCTGAATATTTAGTAAAGGGTAGACTATTTAAAACATTTTGAACCCTGTATTTGAATATATAAACAAGTAAGCGGAGGGTCTTGTATCACGCTGAAGGGGCTTATTTCGCGATAACTACCGGCTGCCTGTATATAATCCCGCTTATTACACGGCTACTTGCCACATAAGAAAAAAAACTGAAAATGAATATGAATTTGAAACATTTTATTGGCGTATTTGTTTTAAATTAAAATTTTCATCCTTCCGCGAAACGATATAGTACCACGTGACTAACATTCAACCGTAAGACAATTTATAACATCTACATA
>JAUCMT010000026.1:12847590-12875986 GCA_032357475.1 Enteromius thamalakanensis
CCGCGAAACGATATAGTACCACGTGACTAACATTCAACCATAAGACAATTTATAACATCTACATGAATATATAACAATGGATGTATTTTTGTTATTTATTGCATCTCATGTTGTCTAGTGTTTGTCACAAGATGGCGCCAAACGGTAACTTTTGTTGGCGCGGAGGGATTTAAACACACAAGTAGTCCCGGCTATGCGTTATTACTTTGGAGCCGTTATTATTCGAAAAGAACGAACCTGCAAATGTCTCAACTGACCAATCAGAATCAAGCATTCCAGAGAGCCGTGAAATAACTAGAGATAATGTTTCTTCAACATTTGAGTGCTATGTGTGTGAATAACATCATTGTTTATAAATGTGCATTTAAATAACACATATGCCATGTAAGTTTTGACACAAAATCATTCTTGAAGTTTTTCATAATTGATATTCACACCAGCTGGTTAATTACATTCACTGAGCAGCACAAGTAATGAATGGAGCTAATTAATTTGACGCGTCAATTGATTTTTCCTCCACCAAATTACTTGCCACACTCAGTCATCTCAGCTTAAGATCTCAACAGTGCAAGTAAAAAGTTTTTCAAAGGATTTCCCTGCCGAAGTCAATCGAACAATCTAAACTTAGTTGGTACATTTAGAACTGAATGTTTTTCTGGCAGAAGAATTGTGACCTTTCAGATAGTGTTTCAAGGAACAGCAAGCCCAGTACACTCTAATGAATGACTCTATTTGCCTTTTTTTCCAATAGGAATTCAATATAAAGAAAACACTCTCTGAGAAGAATACAAAACTTAAGATAGATAGATCTGTCATGCCTGAATGTTTTTTTTTGTTAGGGACTGACCCTGTGCCAACAGAACAGCTTGAATCTTTTATCAATGATAGAAAGTTTTCTCAGTCAGAGGAAGAAACGCATTGAACTATACCATTTGTCATGCACAGGGTTGGTGACAACAACATCTCGAAAACTGGACAGAGAAAAGCAAGCAGAGCATCTCCTTGAAGTAAGCTGCATGCTTTAACTGATGACAATGTATTTGGAGAAGTTCATATGACTTCTATCTTTCACAGAGGATAAAAGACAAATTTTCATGCTTAAAACAATAGTTCATAGTGAACACACGTGTTTTAGTAATATAATTGGACTACCTTTTTGATTAATTTAGATAATGTTTGACTTTACTTTTGACTTTTAGATTACTTTGTTTTAAATAGGATAAACTTTTCAATTACATTGATAAAAAAATACAGAGAATATATATTCCATTTGTGGGTATTAGCAGTATAAGCAGGTTTGTTATTTCAGTGGAAGTAATTATAAATATATATATTTTTTTGCTATTGTGTGAATAATATGTAATCATGTAATCAGTAAAATATATCTGTAGTCTGATTAAGAATATTTTAAAATTTAAATAAAATGTAAGGTCAGTTAATACCCAGCACTGACAGTGTGTTAAAGGGTTAGTTCCCAAAAATGAAATTTACTCGCCCTTGTGTTGTTCCAAACCCATAAGACCTTCGTTCATCTTGGAAACACAAATTAAGATATTTCTGATGATATCAGAGAGTTATTTGTCCCTGGTAAGCAGTGGCGGTTTTAGGCACGGGCGGACAGGGCGGCCCTGAGCGGCATTTTTTCTTGTCACATGGGGGACGCCACACGAATTTGGAGGAAAAATAATAATCTGTGCAGCTAAGCGGTTTTCTATTATCTATCATACCTGTGCTGTGCCGCCGCCCCCTGCTGCTGAAAGAGAGCCGCACAGAAGCTGAGCGAGCGGAGAGAAGAGGGGAGGGGATGGGCGGGCTCTCCCAAATGAAGCGACAAGGAGGGGGCTAAATTATGTCAGTAACACCTGACTTTCTTACAAATAACTGCTAACTGCGCCAGGAGGGAGTCTCACCCGGGGAGCAATTTAGTGTAGAACCGCCACTGCTGGTAAGGGACTTCGAGAAGAGTAAATTATGTTATTTTTATTTCATTTGCACAAGAAAGTATTCTTGTAGCATAAAAAAAATAAGGTTAATACACTGGATCTAGATTATTTCAGTTGGATTGTTGTCTACGGAGGGTCAGAAGATGAACAAAGGTCTTATGTGTTTGGAACGGCACAAGGACGAGTAATTTTTATTTTTGGGTAAACTAACCCTTTAATAATTAAAATTTTTGGGTAAACTGTTGTAATTGAATATTTTATGCCTACCTCATGGCTGGAGTTTCTTAAGCACTCAACCATGAGATCTGTTTTTTCTTGCAAACAGATCACTGTTTCGGATGATGGCAGCCCATCCAAGTCTACAGTGGTTGGTGTGATTGTCAGTGTATTGGATGAAAATGACAACAGTCCCCAGTTCTTGGAGAAGAGCTTTAAAATCAAGCTGGTGGAACGACCAGAGGCAGTCGAATGGGAGCCAATTTATCGAGTGATTGCTTATGACAGAGATGAGAGTTCCTCCTCTGATATCTCATACACAATCGAGGAGGCTGAAGAGCACGGGAAATTCTTCATTGAGCCCATAACTGGGTTTGTGTTCTCCAAAGAGGTTTTTTTAGCCGGGGAGTATCATATTCTCACGGTACGTTTATTTCAATTCCTAGCCTCTGAATGGTGTCAGGTTTAATAGAGGTGTATTTGCTGTTTCAGACGGAATGAGCAGATGCCCCTTCTGTATTTCTGATCCAAGTGGATTTTAAATGTAATGTCAATTTTCATAATTAGATTAAATTGTAGTTTAAATAATGTGGAAGAAATCCCCCATTAAAGGGATAGTTCACCCCCAAATTTAATTTAAAGAATTGAAAAAATTTTAAAAATTTAAAAAAAAATTCTGTCATTAATTACTCACCCTCATATCGTTTCAAACCCATCTTCAGGAAAACAAATTAAGATATGTTTGATGAAATCAGAGAGAGCTATCTGACCCCCTGGGATCAGTTGTATTGCTGTCTATGGAGGGTTAGATGACTCTCTTGATTTGATCAAAAATATCTTAAATTGCTTTCCGAAGATGAACGAAGGTCTTACGGGTTTGAAACGTCATGAGGGTGAGTAAATAATTACAGAATTTTTCATTTTGGGGTGAACTAACCCTTTAACAGTTTTTACAGGGGAAAAAACTATTTGAATTTGTCAGAAAGCAAACATATAATTTTGCTTTTTAACCTCTTTATCACATTTGTTTAAAAAATCCAAAAAAGTAGTACAGATTTAAAAGGTTCTTAACGTGTTTGGTACACTATGTCAAGAAACACGAGAGAACACTTGCAATGCTCTCTTGCAGATTAAAGCATCAGACAAAGGAAGGCCTTCAAAGTCGTCCATCTGTCGGTTGCACATTGAGTGGATTCCAAAGCCTAAGCTGGCTAAACAACCGCTGGCGTTTGAGGAGATTCCACTCTCATTCTCTGTGATGGAGAATGATCCAGTAGCCCATATGGTGGGAGTCATCAGCGCTCAGCCACTTGACTCCCCTGTATGGTTTACAATCAAAGGTAAAGATCTAAAGCTTTACAATCAGCCTTAAAAGTATATTTCCAAAAATGAATATTCTGTCTTCTAATTACCCTCATGTGATTCCAAACCCACATGACTCTCTATCTTCAGTGAAGCACAGCAGAAGTTTTCAAGAGTATGGTTGTCTGCTCTATTTCATGTAGTCACTATGAACAGGAATTGGAGCTTTCAAGCATCCAAAAATGACATATAAACATCATCAATTCTATAAATTCATTGAAATTATATCACATTTATTCAAATCAAATTAACTTAACTTAAATCTGGGGATAATTTCTCCATTTATCTTGGAAAGTCAGAACATCATCAGGATAGGAATGACATGAGGGTGATAAAATGGAAATATGTTTTTGGGGTGAAATACTACTTTTTAAAGAAAGCAACAATGTTTAGTCATCTGTTCTCATTCTTAATGTATCAGCTCTTTAGAGTTCAATGTTTTATTGATCTTCAATAACCCCAACCTTGATTTTGTCCGAATCAGCTTTCAACTTACTAAATGTTTTTTTCCCCCTCTGCTGCTTTCTTGTCTGCCTGCTTTTCCTGTTTTTCTTCTCCTCTTTCTTCACAAGGAGTCACACAAGTTAAAGAGTTTTTTCACATCCTACAGATGACTTGTGACCTGAACTGTACAGCAGGTATCTGCTGATAAATAGAAATATCGCTTCTTGTTTTCAATGTAGCTCTTGCATTATTTCCTATCACATCTTCCAGAATGAGTTCTGAATTTGCATTCTGTGGAGAGATCTTGCACATTATTTACCTTCTTTAAATGTTTGCTACTTTAATAGCTGATGCAAATTATATATTATGCAAAAATTACACCTGTTAGTGAACAGCGTTAAAATGGGACCGCTGTTTGCATTTGTATGAACAGGTGGAAACGCAGACAGCCGCTTTGACGTGGAGAGGGCGAGTGGCACAATAATCATCGCTGGCGCTCTAGATGCTGAACGGCAGTCAAATTACAACCTCACAGTTGAAGCAACAGATGGAACAAGATCTATCAGCACTCAGGTGTTTTGTCTTTACTGGCACTTACCAAGAAATTGCCCATGTATTTATAAAATCGTAGCGGTTGAATAATGGAAGAAAAATTATGCACATCTTTGCTTTTGACAAAAATTGTATACGCATACATCTGTATTGTGACAGGATAATTGTTTTGATGCTTAGTATTACCTACATATTCCGTCACTGCTCAAAATGCAAAAAAAAAAAAAAAACATTTAAAATGAACAAGATTACATGCCAAACAATGAATGACAGATTTAAATTTCTCAGAAAGCAAACATATCATTTGGCTTTTTCCTAAATGCTTGATATCTAAACCTCTTGATCACGTTTCAAAAAATAAAAAAATCCCCCCAAAAAAGAAAAGGGATCCAAGGAAAATGTAGAGATTTTAGCTGCATACATTTCATTTCTTTGTTTTGCTACACGTGACATTACAATTAGAAAGATCAGGTTTAATCTCAATAGAGCGTATTCAATTTCAAGTCAAAAACATGATAACTCAACTAGCTGGAATGCACCCTCCTCCTGCATATTGCAATATTAGACGTAGCTGGAGTCAAGCTCTCTGGCTGTCTTTCTAATGTACAGGTTGCCTTTGTCCTTTTGTCATGGTGTGAACATACCTCTCCTTGGGCGATACTGGCGTGTATCAGCCAAGCCAGCCAGCCAGCCTTATCAGGTCACAGTGCGAGACTCATCCATCAGTGTGAGCAGACCCAGAGGCAAAGAATGATGTGAGAGGGAGTAATGTTTTAAAAGAGAGCTCCGTTTCAGCCCTCAGCCCACCGCTCCTGTTGCAGAGAGCATACCCTCCAGGAGATTGCACTCAGTACAGTTTGTCATCCCATAATGGGCTTCTTACTTGTGGGCTGTTTCAGGGCCTGTGCGAATTACATATTTTCATATATTTGTGTCTCGGGTCAAATAATACGCACTGGTTGCCCTTATGTTCTGATTGCTTGAGTAAACACACAATCTCCAAAAACATAAGTGTATTTACAGTATGATGAACTTAAAATGAGAATCATGATATGATTTTGAAGAAATCATATAGAGTACTGTATATATAATCTTTTATAATAATATAAGCCTTAAAATAATCTAAAGCCTGATATCATTGTAATGAACGGTGCGCTCCGTGAAGTGAGCGGACAGAAAGGCGCGGACGAGGAAACTTCAGAATGTAGAACCTTTAATAAATAACTCCAAATAAAACAAAAAGGCTGACGAGGCAGCAAAACACGACACACACGTACACACACAACATTACTTTAACATCAACTAACTTGAACTGAAAAACAAAGGGCTTTTAATACACACAAACTAATGATCACAAGCGAGGACAGCTGGAAAAACACAGGTGAACACATTCAACTAATGACAACATAATTAAAAATACACAGACGGGGAGACTAAGACAGACAGACACGAAACATGACAATCATATTTGATCCCTACAATTTGACATTGTTTTACTAAAACATGCTGTATCGATAATCTTTTTTTTTTTTTTACTTTTACTCATTAGTTTTACTTCACTTAAGTAAACCAGTAAGTGTTCATATTAAAATATCAATAAAAATATAAAAGTTATTCTCATACAATCAGCAGAATTTAAAAAGACCGTAAAAGTTATTTTATAATTAAGCTAAAAGGCTTTTACTTGGTAAAAATTTATAAACTAAATATACTATAATAAATAATACATTGTGTGTAATTTAAAGACCATAGAAATGTAAAAATGATACAGTAGGACTTTAAAAGTACATTATAAATGCATATATGCATACATATTTAACTGTGTGGACTTTGATTTGTTAAACAGGTCATAATTCACGTTATTGACACAAATGAACACCGCCCTCAGTTTGGACAAAACCAATATAACATAAGTATTCCAGAGGAAACTCAGCCTGGGATGAAGATACTGGAAATAGATGCAACAGATAAAGATGAGAAGAACAAAATATCCTACACACTGTTAAGCAGCACAGACTCATTAAGCCTGAAGAAGTTTCGTCTTGATCCTGAAACAGGCTTTCTGTACACCGTTGAAAAACTGGACCATGAAACCATGCATAGACATATCCTCACAGTAATGGTAAGTCGATGTATGATATTCTTTGTCTTCTACACAAAGTATTACAAAAAATTGCTGCTGGTTGTTACAGTACAGTATGTTATATTATTTCAGGTTAGGGATCAAGGTGTTCCTGTGAAGAGTAATGTTGTGAGAGTGGTCATCAATGTGGAGGACAGTAATGACAATGCACCCTGGTTCACCAGCTCTCAGTACACCGCCCATGTGTTCGAGACAGCTGCGATTGGTTCATCTGTGTTACAGCTCACTGCTCTGGACAAAGACAAAGGCCAAAATGCTGAAATCCTTTACAGCATAGATTCAGGTACAGCTCAGCTCTATTATCACTGCACTATTATTAACACTATACTATTATACAGCTAAAATTTCTCATCTCTTCCATCTCTCTGATGGCATAGGAAATCACGGAAACTCCTTCAACATTGATCAGTCTTCAGGCATTGTAACAGCTGCCAGAGAACTTGACCGTGAATACAAAGACCAGTATGAATTGGTAATTAAAGCATCAGACAAAGGAGAACCTCCACTCAGTGTGTTTACAACCGCCAGGATCATGGTTACTATCTCGGATAATACCAAGCCGAAGTTCCCCTTCAGTTTAATATCAGCTGAAGTCAGTGAATCTGTCCCTATTGGGAGTTTTGTAACTTTAGTTAAAGCCTTCAGTCAATCAACCATCTACTATGAGATCAAAGAGGGAAATGTGGACCGCGCGTTCAACATCAATCCAAACTCTGGTGCTGTCACTACAAGGAAAAAGCTGGACTTTGAAACCCTTTCGTCATATAAACTGATTGTGCAAGGGTCAGACATGGCTGAAAGGTCAAGCAGTGCCACAGTAGACATTCATCTAAAGGATGAAAATGACAATGCTCCTGTTTTCACTCAACCCAAATTTACTGGCTTCATCAGCGAGTCAGCCATTGTCAGAAGTGTAGTTCTGACTTCTCAGAATGATCCGCTTGTTGTTCGTGCAACAGATGCGGATCAGCACTCAAACGGCAGGCTTGTCTATGAGATTATGGAGCCATTTGCTCATAACTATTTTTCTATTGATTCTGGGACCGGAGCTATTCAAACTCTCAGCAACTTGGATTATGAGCAGCAAAACATGTTTGTCTTCCGAGTTCAGGTCCATGACACTGGAATGCCACGTTTGTTTGCTCGAAATGCTGCCAATGTGACTATATACGTCATTAACGTCAATGACTGTGCTCCAAAATTCACTCAGGATTCATATGTGACAACACTCCTCCTTCCAACCTACAAAGGTGTTAAAGTGACAACAGTACAGGCTACAGATGAAGACTCCCTGCCAGACACCAAACTGCGCTTTGAACTTGTAGATGGCAACGTAGGGAACAAATTTATGCTTGATCCAACTTCAGGTGATATTTTTGTGCAAAATGCCACACAGTTGCGGAGCAGGTACAGACTGATAGTGAAAGTCTCTGATGCAAGCTTTACTGACACTGCCACTGTTACAGTCAGCGTTAAAGAAAATAAAGGTCACAATCTGAAGTTTACTCAGGAAATTTTCACCGCCTATGTGCAGGAAAACTCAGCAAAGAAGAAAACCTTGGCAATTCTCTCTGTTGTTGGAAATAGAGTCAATGAACCTTTGTTTTACTCTATTCTCAACCCTAACAGCAAATTTGAAATGGGACGCACATCTGGGGTGCTGTTCTCCACAGGAATCCCATTTGATCGCGAGGAGCAGGATTTGTTCGAAATTTTTGTAGAGGTTACAAAAGATCCAAGGTTAAACAGTACCGCTCACGTGCTTGTGAGAGTGCATGTTGAAGATGTGAATGACAATGCCCCCGTCTTTGTAGATCAGCCCTATAATGTCATTCTTCCGATCGACAAAACTGTGGGTTCGGTTTTCAGGAAGGTGACCACTGTGGACAAAGATATTGGCAAAAACGCAGAGGTTACTTACCATTTGAAAGGAAAGGATAAATATTTTCAGATAAGCCCTTCTGGAGAAATCTCTCTTAAGAGATCTCTTGAGCTCAGAAGCATTGGCAAATTTGTCATTAACATTACAGCACAAGATGGAGGTGAACCACCACTGTTTTCAAAAGCAGAGCTTGTTATTTCAGTGGTAAACAAAGCTACACCGATGTTTGAAAGACCTTTTTACAAGATTGAGATCCCTGAGAATGTACAAATACATACTCCTGTACTGCAAGTCGTAGCTAATCAATCTGTAGGACCTTGTACAGTCTACAGTATCTGTGGGGGAAACCCATTCAATCAGTTCTACATTGATTTCAATTCAGGATTCATTGAAGTGATCCAGCCATTGGATTATGAGGCTCATTCTGCATATCGATTATGCATCCAGGCGACAGACTTTTTAACTGGGGCCAACTCTGATGTTTTTGTGGATATCATATTGGAAGATGTCAATGACAATGTACCTAAATTCGAAGCGGTCGCTTATAACATCAGCATCTCTGAATCTGTTGTAACTGGAACCTCAGTGCTACAAGTGACAGCCATGGACTCTGACACAGGAAGCAATGCAATATTGTTTTATCAGCTGTATGAAAAGGAAGGAGCCACTTCAGACCACTTCAGAATAGACGCTGAGAGTGGGGTCATATGGACTTCAGGACTATTGGACCACGAAACCGAATCACAGCATGAACTTATTGTAAAAGCACTTGACCATGGAGCATTTCAGCTGTCCGCTGAGGTCCAAGTGATCATATATGTAAAAGATGTTAATGACAATCCGCCTGTTTTTGCACAGCCACTTTATAATGCCACAATAAGCAAGATTTCTTCTCCAGGGCAGCTTGTGACCTGTGTTAAAGCATATGATGCCGACAGCCATGGAACCAGTCAGCTTGAATATGCTATTTTGTCTGGAAATGACAATAATCTCTTTGCAATTGGTACGTCAAGTGGAGAAATTGTGATTGCCAACTTCAGCCAACAGTCTCTTGACTACTTCTACAGCTTAATTTTGTCAGTAACTGATGGTGTTTTTAGAAGTACTGCTGAGGCAAACATCTATATGATGGGTGAGAACAGCCACAGTCCATCATTTACCCAGGAGGAGTATGTTATTGAGCTCGCAGAGAACTCTCCAGTTGGTACGTTGGTTGGACAAGTTAAAGCCATTGACAAAGACCCAGGGATATATGGACAGTTGACATACTTCATTGTAAATGATATTGCCAGGAATAAATTTACCATCAACAATGATGGCCGGATTCACACAGTAGAGAGTTTTGACAGAGAGAACCCAGAAGAGAAAACAATTATCATCAGTCTAATGGCTAAAGATGGTGGTGGTCGATTAGGCTTTTGTACTGTTATTATAGTTCTCTCTGACGTGAATGACAATTCACCTGAATTCAGGCTTTCAGAATATAAAGTTACTCTGCCAGGAGATGCTCCCAGTGGTACGACAGTGATCAAAGCATCTGCAGTAGATGAAGATGATGGAAGTAATGCTCATATCAGGTACACTATTGACTCTGATATAGGGCAATTTGAAATTCATCCACTTAGTGGTGCAATTGTCACAAAGGAGAGTCTAATTGGGCTGGAAAATGGCCTCTATTCCTTACTTGTGAAGGCTAAAGATTCTGGAAGCCCACCAAGGCAATCTGTTATTCCAGTTTCAATTAGAATAGTCCCTTCTGAAACATCAATCCCAAAGTTTGCAGAGCCGTCACTGTGGCTGGAGCTTTCAGAAGACCTGGCTGTCGGAAGTGAGATGGATATCTTCCAAACCGAGAATGAACGGCCTGTGATCTACAGCCTTGTTGGCGGGAACACTCCTGAGAGTAACAAAGATGATGTCTTTGCCATTGACAGCAGCACTGGAAAGCTTACACTCACAAGAAGACTAGACTATGAAACTATTAAACAGTTTCAGCTTGCAGTGCAGGTCAGAGATGCTAAAGATAGCATGGAAATTGTCTCAAGAATAGATGTGAGTATCCATATCAAGGATGTCAATGATAACAGCCCACAATTTGAGTCCTACTCCTACCAGTCATATATTGTTGAAAACCTACCGAGAGGGACTTCTGTAGTGCAAGTTAAAGCAACTGATCTGGATTCCTGGCTGAACGGTCAGGTCACTTATACTCTGGATGAAATCCAGGAGCGGTCTGATGTTCTGGAGATGTTTGCAGTGGATAGTGAGTCGGGCTGGATAACCACCCTCAACAGTATAGACAGAGAAAAGACAGACCAATATCGAATCACAGTGCTGGCCACAGACCGAGCCCAAGGGCTACAGATGACAGGCACTTCTGTTGTAGAAGTGACAGTTGTGGACACAAATGACAACCCTCCGTTATTTACTGGAGCTGTTTTTAAAGGCACTGTGAGAGAAGATGAATCCACACCAGGCACTGTTGTCACTATTCTTAGCTATACTGATTCTGACAGTGAGGAGGTCAACAGGAAGTTCAGCTGCTTTATCACAGGTACACTGTCCATGCTACTAAACCAGTGAGATTCATAATATCTCATATTATCTGATATATTATTATTCATAAGATCTCAGATCATTTGATCACCATAAATGTGACCTTGGATCACAAAACCTTCATGGAGCATGATTTTTACTTTATATACTTGTGATTTTTGGCAAAGAAGAAAAATCAATATTCTTTGAGCCATACAATGTATTTTGGCCATTGCTATAAATATACTTCAGCTACTTAAGACTGGTTTTGTGGTCCAGGGTCACATCCTAATTTACTCTCCCTCATTCTCTGTGATATACAGTATGGAAGCCTGTTTCTGCCACTAAGTTAGAATTGTGTTTAGAAATGAGTTTTCATCTTGCAATTCCAATGTTTTTTCTGAGAACTGTGTGATATAAACTTGCTATTCTGAGAAATGAAGTCACAATTCTAAGAAATAAAGTCAAAATTGTGAAATTCAGATTTAATTTCCCAGAATAGAGAGTTTACATCTCACAGTTCTAACTTTACAAACAAGTGCAAGTTAAGTCACAACCTTGAGATTTAAAGCCACAGCTCTTTAAATAAAAATATCCTTCAGAACTGGATTTTATAACTTAAAATTGCAAGTTTACATCTCACAGTTTTGTGGTGGAAATGGGCTTCCACAATGACATGTTTGTTCCTGGGGGCACCTAATTTCTAGTGATTTATCGTCGTTTTGATCACAGAGGCCGTCTCTGTTGATAAATAATTAGTTTAACCTCATCATTGTACATTACCATCACTCTATTCTCCTATTTGATAATGTTTAGTGCTTTGCTACAATCTGTATTGTTAAAAGTGCTTTATAAATAAAAAGTGATTGATTGATTGTAACATAAAAAGAAGAATGTCCAGACTGCCCAGAAATAAAATCGTACAGTGTTTATCAAATATTCAGTCATCTAAAGCAATGTTTTCCAAATTGTAAAGACAGTTTTATTTAACGTTTATATTGTGTGCGTTAAATATTATTCATCATGAACATCATTTTCAGTTTTACACGTAGGTGAACTATCCCTTTGTCTTTGACAACCCTAAGTATACATGTTTTTTTATTTATTTAAATGAAACGTTTTTAAATCTTGATCGCCTAAATGCCTTTGCAGCCCCTGGAACGAGTTTGAAAACATTTAGTCTAAAGGCACTTTATGTGAGAATCAGACCAAACTTTTATTTTAAGTTGAACTATATCTTTAAGGAAGCTGGTTTTTCCATTTCAACATAGCAAAGACATTACAGAGCTGCCAGAGACTCAAATGTTGGATATTATAAATAAATAATCTATGATATGTATATGAGTGTTCTGTATTGTACCAACGCTAATTAGAGATATTCAGAGCATCTTGTTATTGTCCTCAGTTTCATTACATCGCCTGATTAGTATCTTGTATGAAGCTAGAAATACAATGAATCCCCAAGCTGTTTAAAATGATGCTAAATGCATGATGATTTGACTGCTAATCTCTTGATTAAATATTTCTGATTAGACCAAAGTTAATTTTTTCCCTGTTTAATGTATTCAGGTGGAGACCCGCAGGGCCTGTTTGATGTGAAGCACACAGATGGTGTTTGGGTGGTCGCTGTCAGCAAAACCCTGGACAGGGAGGAGAGAGAGTTCTATCTTTTAAACATCACAGCCACCGATGGAACCTTTGAGACAAAGACTGCCGTAGAGATCACTGTCCTTGATGCAAATGACAACAGTCCTGTTTGCGAGAAGGCATGATGTGTATATTCATTAGCCCCTGAGCTCTTTATTTTGAACTGTGCAAAGAACTTTTACTTTTGACTTCTGCAGTGTCAGTTTAAACTGAAATCCACATTTGTTCTCAGGATGTGTACACTCAGACTGTTCCTGAAGATGCTCTTGTTGGCACACAAATTCTTCAAGTCACAGCCACTGATGCAGATATCCAGTCAAATGCGGAAATCACGTACCAGCTGAGTGGCAGTGGAGCTGAATCATTCACAATTGATGCCAAAACAGGTAAAATGAGCAAATGGGAAATATATAGCCTGCTTTTTTATCTAAAGCAAGAGGTTAAGTGTCTGATTCAAGGACATAATGGCAGTAGCTCATTGATCACTGGTTCCACAA
Source organism: Enteromius thamalakanensis (assembly GCA_032357475.1). Classification (NCBI taxonomy): domain Eukaryota; kingdom Metazoa; phylum Chordata; class Actinopteri; order Cypriniformes; family Cyprinidae; genus Enteromius; species Enteromius thamalakanensis. The sequence goes on from JAUCMT010000026.1 coordinate 12,860,812, forward strand.
CCTTGTGTTTATTGATTCTGATCAGTATCGACTTTAATGCATTCCGCGTTTAATGTGAATAGCAATTTTCTGAATACCTATACCTAAGTCCCTCCTCCTCCTATTATATCTTTATGGTCTCTTTTGATGAATGATGAATGAATCCTTGCTGCATATATATATATTTATATTAAAAGAAAAGTATACTTTTATTCAACGAGGATGTGTTTCTCCTAGGGGCAGTGAAAACACTGGTAACCTTGGACAGAGAGATGACAGATTTGTACAACTTAACTGTGCGTGCGGTGGACGGTGGCAATCGTTTCTGCCAAGCTTCTGTGTTGATCACAGTCAATGACGTTAATGACAACGTACCCAAATTCACATCTGACCAACATCACATTAGTATTTTTCATAATACACAACCTGGGACATACGTGGCACGACTAAACGCCTTCGATGCAGATATTGGTATGAACAACCTTTTTAACATTATCATTTGTTGTTTGGTTACCTTGTTTGTACAGATTCGCTGATACAATCATGAACAACAATTTGTTAGATTGTAGTTAGGTGTATAGTAGTTGTTTCCAGCAGTGTGCATCTTGATTGAAGCAGTTGTTGCATCGGTAGTTATTAGTCTATGTCATCTTTTTCTCTGTGTGGCATTTCAGCACTCATCTTCACTCAGCGTGTAGCGTTCTCTGATAATGTAACAATTGAATATAATCTTTGCTCCTTGTGCACAATTGTCTTTGCTCCCTGCGAAGATAACAATTACTTTCTTGCAGTGGTCTGCACTCTAAATTTCTGCATATAATTTGAACTTCCTGCCTCGGAATTAAAGTTCAGATCACTTTTTTCTTTATATCATCACACGTGCCTTTTGCTTGTTTGTTCTTCAAAATTGCAATTAATTTTGTCCATCTGAGCTTCAGTCTCAACACTAGAAGATGGCGAGATGCATCATCTTTGTTTAGATGAAGTTGCATGCATGCTTTCTATTCTCTTTTGCATCGTTACTCTTTAAAGCTTAGTCACTTGAAGGCCTGTCTGTCTTGCAAACACTATTGTGGGCAATAATGACTAAAGTAAACAACTACCCGGATGGATGTCTCGTAATTAGTGGTTCTTTCAGAAATTATCATCAACATGATGTGTTGGTGAGCATTTGCTGATTGGAGGGGAAATTGTGAAGTGATTAATTCCAATTCACTCAGCTGTCATCGTAGGATTTTCATAGGCGTTAATTAGTCAGGCAATTAGGCTGGATGACCGGGCGACACCAATAGCAAGGTCTGCTCTCATTGCACTAATGAGCATATGAACAAGTATGTATTTGTATATAAACTGCAAATTAACCCAACAAGAAGCAATCAGATCATTCTGCCTCACTGACCTGAAACAGACAAGAGGAACAGGCTTGTTCTTGCATCCCTTGGATTTTGTTGCAAGTTCGTACTAATGCTATCATTTCAAACCACTCACGACTTTATGATATTCCTCTGCCCACTCCTAATCAATTTAAGTCAGGTTTTTTTTACATGGCTTTATGTCTTTGAGGCTGTGTTTTTGTCATGAAAAATCATGAATTTAATTACAAAGAGCATAAATCACAGCCTCTCTTGTTTACAATAAGTTCAAAATTATTTTTGTTGCTGATGGTTTATAAAGGAGTTACTGAAGGTACATATACTTCATGGGTCCTTTGAGAAGATATAGACTGTAAAAAATGTACAACTTGCATTTTACAGTTCAAACACTTGAGCCAATTAATTAGTTGAACAATTTCTAATTTACTTTTTTGTCTTATGGAAAATAGCACTGTAAAATGTAAACAAACTGTTTGTAATTATTATTTACCTGAACACATACAGTACAGTGAAAAACTGTTAATAGTTAAAAAAAACATCACATGTACTGTAAGTAAAATTGATGAATTTACAAAAAACTGAAAGGACATTCTCAGAAGTCTCTGTGTGAGACATAATTTTTACATAAAATGTTATTTCTTGCTTTTGTCATCAGTGATGTACATCCGATGTTAATTCTTGCACTTTCTCTTATTTACTTAATGTTCATTTTAATATTTTTATACCCTGATAGTGTTTTGTTTTTGTGTTTATGACTAAGTGCACCATCTACCACATTTTTTATGGACCGACCACTTACGATGAGCCTTGTTCCATCATGACTTTTTAATGACAGGTGGCTTTTTGTTTTGTTTTTGTTTTTTAGTTGCACATTTAACAGGATAAACTTATAGTTAGTGATTTGAGAGGTGGCTTTGGCATATTAAGCTATTTAAACAACTAGCCATAAGTGGTATATTGTTCACCAACAAAAACCCAATTGTTTGATATATATAAAAAAAAAAACATTTTCAGTGAAACAATGCTAAGAGGGCTTCTGTAAACATTTAGTAGAATAAATTGACTTTTTCAATGATTCACAGAAATATGAACGTCTCGGTTACATATGTAATCCTCGTTCCCTGTTGGAGGGAATAGAGACGTTATGTCGAGACTGGGGTCTTGCTTGGAGCCCTGATTCAATCTGATTAAGAGAATAGACATGAAGACCACAGGTGAGTATAGGCCAATACAGCGCAACCAATAGGAACTGCTCCTTGTCCTCCCTGACGTTGCACAGAGTATATGCGAGCAGAATGCATTGGCATTCTCTCTTAATCAGAGTGAATCAGGTCTCCCCAGTCTGTCATGTCATCACGACATAACTCATAGTGACTGACGGATAGGGAACAGTAGGAAACTGAAAATTCAAAAAAACTACTCTAAAGTAGGCTGCTTCCTCCAACAACCACCCGATCTCATCCAACACATCAGAGACTGAGTCCAATGCTGCCACAAATCTAATACAGGCCATCAGAAATCTAATGCAGACCTCCAGAAATGACCTTTCCTAATACTGTTTCTTATTTCTATATCTCCAGGGATGAATGGTAAAATACGTTACTCGTTTGAGGACTCTGCCGGAGGTCTGTTTTCAATCGAGGAGAGCTCAGGAATTATCAGTTTAGAAAGGTCCCTAAAGAGACAGATGAAGGCCACACATATACTGAGGGTACGAGCGACAGACCATGGCTCTCCTCATAGACTGTCCTCTCTCAGCTCTGTGGTGGTGACAGTGCTGGACTCTAATGGCCATCCGCTAACATTTGAGCACAGGGAATACATTTCCACAGTTCCTGAGGATGTTACAATAGGGACAAAGCTTCTGAATGTCTTTGCTGCAAGCAGGGACCGGGAAATGACTTCCCAGACAGCATACCATATCACCAGCGGCAATGAGCAAGGAGCTTTCCGAATTGATTCACAGACAGGTGACACACACACAGTTTCCCCTTTGACAATGTGACTCAAAGAGGACTCTTCTGGGCTTTTGGGGATCTAGTGAATATTTGTGTTTACAGGTGACATCTTTGTTGTGGAGCCGCTGGACTATGAGGCTTCTTCTCAGCACTACCTGACAGTGAAGGCCATCGCCAGAGGAAAAGAGTCACTTAGTGACACAGCTACTGTTACTATTCACCTGCTTGACATCAATGACAACAGCCCTGTGTTCAGCCAGAAGATCTACTCGGCTGTAGTCAGTGAGGACACCAAACTCGAGAGCATAGTGCTGACGGTAAGCGTTTTGCATGTGTTTGCATTAAATTACACAGTATCTTTGAAGTGGCCCATAAAGTAGGCAATTATGTTTTAGGTTCTCTCTAAACTTATACTTCACAATATGATCTATTTTCTTATATTCAACAATTTTACAACTCCTTATTTGTCACAGCACTGTATATTCAGAGATTAAAAAAACAAACAAACAGAACACACCTAAGTCAAAAGCAGCTGTTTTAGCTGGTCGAGGCAGGATCAGAAACCTCTTTAATTTAACCTCTAACCCAGCAATGAACAGCAACAAATAAGTGACCAGTTTAGACTGTTTTACAAGCATATTGCTATACGTGTGCTAGGGCTGAAATATTCAGAACACATTATTAACCATACAACACCAACATGGCAACCCTGAACAACCTACCAATAATTTCTCCAACAAACCCCTGCTTACTTAAGAGCCCAGGACACCCCAACATCCACATAGTAAAATGCCAAAAACACTAATGATATGCATTGGCCATAAACAGGTTTATAAATACTGAAGTTCAAAAATTGAGGTATCATACAGTATATACTGTATATAACAAGCACTAAAACAGTGCCTGCATATATATATATGATCTCTATTATAGATCAGTGGTAGTAACACAAATTGTTTGTCAACAGATTCTTAAAGTATCAGGGTAAATATCTGAATAAATGATTCACACTACAAACTGGAATTACAAAACGAAAATCAAAAATATTTTAGTGAAAGAATTTAGTGAAACTGTACTTACTTTATTTTTTATGATGTTGGATTTGAATTATAGACATGTGTCTCCAACAGTACATAAACATAAGTGAAACGTGTTATGTATTATGAATTTGTAGCATTTTTTAAAGTCTCTTATGCATGTTTTATGAAACATATTCTTTGACACACGAATTTACTGATAGCTATGAGGTATATATCCCTGTTTAACACTCACAAAACAGCTATTAAATATTAGCTTCATATCTCAATGCCAACTGAAGAGTCATAGGTTGATATCTCAGTAGCAAAATTTGCTAAAAAAAAAAACACACCGAACAACACCCTGGCATGATGCCAGAAGGTTTTGGGTGAGCAAGCAGCACATTCATTTAGTTAATAATTCTGAAATGGTGTTGATTGTGTTGCAACACCAATATATAAATGTGTGGCATATGTGAGATGAACAGATTTTCATCAAGTGTAATGATCCCTGTCCTTAGGTACTTGCTAGTGATTTTGACGGGCCTTTAAACAACCAAATCCGCTATACTATTGAGAACAACAACCATACGTGTCCATTCATCATGGATGCAGTCAGTGGTGAGCTGCGACTGGCCCATCAGTTGGACAGGGAAAAGGTAATGCTTTTTGAATAACATCCTCCTCCTTCACAGATGTAGTGTACCTCATTCCTTGGAAAAGGCAAGGATGACTCCATCTTTTCTGACTTTTTCATTTCGGTTAAATTAGGTAGCGAGTTACATGCTGACCGTTCTGGCTTCCGACAGTGGAAATCCCCCCAAATCCGACAGCGCTGCAATCAACATGACCGTGTCTGATGTGAATGATAATCCCCCTGTCTTCTCTGAGGCTAACTACAGTCTCATCATCCAGGCAAGACCACACTCTCCTATAGAGTAGAGCAAATTAAATCCTACGCTCTCTTTCCATACTCCATGCCTGAGTTCTCAGTGAGAGGTGATGTTGTAATCTCTCTCAGTTCTTGTGGAGTGATTCTGAATCTTTCTTCTCTAGGAGAATCTGCCTACAGGGACTGTAGTGTCACAGCTCAATGTGACAGACCTCGATTCCCCCGAAAATGGGCCTCCTTTCTCTTTTAGTATTTTGAAGGGTGAAGAGACATGCCCTTTCAGCATAGACCAGCAGGGTGTGGTGAAGACAGCTGGACCACTGAGAAAGGGTCAGAATATACTTCAAGTGCAGGTGAGAAGTGATCTTTTTTTATTTGTTTGCTGTGTAGTAGTCCTTCATGGGAGTCTTATCAGCACAGTTTTTCAAACTGGACCTTATATACCCTAGTTGGTCTTAAATAAAAAGCCAGCGGACCCTCATATAGCGGACCCCCTGAATAGGGGCTGTGTCTGAAATCCTGAAAATATACAAGGTTCTGCAGACACAATGGGCTTATGATAAGGTTCTATGACTTAGACATGTTGGACAAACTATGCAAAAAAAAAAAAAAAAAAAAAAAATAAAAAAAGTGTTTGATTCGACCTGTTAGTGGAAGATTTCATTGTGTTATATGGTGGATACATTTGTCATGTGTTGAAAGTTCCCTCTTGTGTTGAACAAATGTCATAGCATGCAAGTAAAAAAACTTTTTCTCCTATTTACAAAGTTTGGTCCGATACACCTGTAATACTGGCAGAATTTTGGTTAGACACACATTTTTAATAACTAATTTTATATTTCAAATATATTTTTATGATGTCACATTTTAACATTTTTAAACTACTGTTGAGCAAGGATTACATGCATTAACAGCAAACATGGCAATAAAGACATAGAAATAAGTTAAATAAGCCCACCTTTTTAAAATGTAATAAAGAAATTATTTTTATATTATAGTATATTTCATATTTTTATTTTTTCATAGAAAAATATTAATTGTTTCCATTTTTGTATTGTTAAATGTTTTAGTATGGATTAATTGTATGTACTTTAACAAATATGTCACAAATTTTTATATGTTTGTTATGGTTATTTATGAAAATTATTGTGATTCTTAGTTTACCATAGATTAAAATTAAAAATAAATATCTTCTGAATGTAATTTCAGGTGTCTGACAATGGAAGGCCCCCACTGAAATCAGTCACATCTATCAGTGTGCTTGTCGTACAGACGAGTGTGTATCCTCCATCTGTGCTTTCTCTGGATGTTTTCATCATGATCTTGGAAGATGAGTATTTAGGAGGCAAGCTGGGCAAAGTCCACGCCACAGATCAAGATGAATATGACACACTCACATTCAGTCTGGAGCCACAGTCACACAGCTTGTTCTCCGTTGTTGGCACGGATGGCAGATTGTTGGCCCGCAGCGGCTTGGACGTGGGTCATTACCAGCTTAATGTCTCAGTGAGTGACGGCCGTTTCTCAGCCTTGGCCAGTGTCACAGTGAACGTGCTGCGGGTCACAGAGCAGATGCTGGACAGTTCTGTGTCTGTGCGCTTTGCTGGCATTGCTGCAGAAGATTTTATCCAGGACCACTGGAAAAACTTCCAGAAAGCAGTGCGCAGTGTCGCTGGAGTCCGCAGGAGTGCCCTGCAGTTGATCAGTCTACAGTCTGCAAAAACTGGCATTGGCCTGGATGTTCTTCTATGCTTTGAGAAATCAGGACGAGGTGGCACCTCACTAGAAGCCTTCTCTCAGAAGCTCAGCTCTTCCAGAGCAGCCATCAAAGAGATGACGGGACTACATGTGGTGCGGGTTTTAAATAGCCAGTGTTCAAGTTCTGAGTGTCCTGGTAGCACATGCAGACGAGTGATGCTGCTTAACCAGACCAGTATGACAATGTACACCACTGACGGAGTGAGCTATGTCACGCCCAGACACCACATGACTGCCAAGTGCCTGTGCACAGGTATGCAATGTTACTGTCATAAACCGGGCAACAATCTGTAAAGTCATTGTTTTTAAACTGTAAAATTAAAAAAAAAAGTTTTTTTTTCAATAAACATTAATATATTCTTATTAGGGCTGTACTTACTGTTATAATAACAATTAATTATGCATAATTGCATGGAAGTAGCCCTTAAACTAACCCTAACCATAGTAATTGGGTAGTTAACAAATAAAAAATTCGACTGTGTCCTATTGTGTGATAAAGCAAAAATGTGGCAAAAAAACCTAACACACAAATAACATGAGAAAAATTTATCTTCATAGCATGAGAGAGGTTTATCTTTAATGCTAAAGGTTTTTTTCTGTCATACCATCGGACACATTGAAACATCAACTACCCAAGTACAGTTAATTAATATTGCTTAATACTTGAATGAATAATTACACTGTAACAAGGACACCTTAAAATAATGTGTGACCCAATAATAATAATAATAATAATTTTTTTATTAATATTAATAATTTTAAAGGGGTTATGTACAGTAATTTGGCTAAAAAGATCATTATTTTTTATTTGATTATTTTAATGTCTTTGTAACGTAATTCATTGTTATTATGTGGTTTGAGATAAAAAAACAAACAAACATTATTTTCCACATGCTCTATATATTTTTGTTTCTCCTCTAAGCCCCGCCTACTGAAATGGGTTGATTTGTACAAAGCTTATCGCAAATTGCATCATATGACTCCTTTAATTTAGTGTTAGTATTAGTACTAGTATTATTAGTATCATGTGTAGTATTGTCATTAATACAAATATTTCTTAATAAAAAAGAATTATATAGTTATAGGTAAAAAAAAAGAATTATGGCTTGTTTGTATGGTGTTTCATAAAAAAATAAAAAATTTAATCAATTAACTAATAATAAAACTATTAGTAAAAAATATTATCAAAAGGTTATTGTGTATTGATGTTTTGGATTTTTTTTTTCAAATGTGCAGTTGCAGAATGTGAACTTAATTTCCCCCTCCTCAATGTCCTATTTTCAGACGGAAAGTGCCTAAAGCATGAAAGCACCTGTGAAAACAGCCCATGTCCTGAGGGCTATGAGTGTGTGTCAGGCTTCGAGGAAGACAAACACAGCTGCGTATGCACAGGTGCTGCCAAACTCAAATGCTCAGGTAACACCGCATTCATTTCCTTATCAGAGAAGACTGTGTCATCTAAAAAACACATCACAGGTGCAGATTAAATTGTTGCCTGCTCACTTAATTAACCATAATTTGCAAGCATTTAGTGTTAAGGTGTGTGTATTGTAATCACATTCATTAAGTACAATAATACAGGCTTCACTTTCTGTTACAATATATGCAGGTTTAATCATTAGGTGGAGCGGTGTTAACACGCGTAATTTAACACAAGGGTGTTTTTATAATTAATGCAGCGAGCAGGATCTATGAGGTGTTTAACAGTAAATCAAACACAAGATAAGAGACGGGAGTTTCTTCAACTGAGAAATGGGTATCCTCTATTACACCCTTAAAGAGAATGTCTTAACAGTTATTATTGTCTTCCAAAACCACATCTTGTACTTCTTTGTCAGAGAAATTGATACTACAGGGTTTAATGTGCATATTTGACTATTACAAAGACATTAATTTCTGCCAAAATGACTGTTTTGCTTGTGTAAACAGTCTGACATCGAAGTGGAAACATTGTCAGTAGTTTAGTATGGGTGTTCTGTGCATGACATTTTCTACAATTTTCCATGTCTTAAAATGATTTAGTAAGACATTTATAATTACAGCCAGTTTTAAAGGTGTGTAAAACAGACTAAACCAATCAGGATCCCAACGTAAATGTCATCTGTATGTTTTAATTAATTTACTTTTAATTGTCTTTTGTCTGGGTTTTTTTCTTTTCTAAGGAGGATCTTCAATGACATTTAGTGAGAGCAGCTACATTAAATATCGCCTGAGAGAAAGCGTGAGAGAAGTGAAGTTCAAACTCAAGTTAAAAACTCTCTCAAGAGAAGGAACAGTAATGCTTGCAAGAGGAAGAGGCCACAGCATTTTAGAGGTATAAAAGAATGGCTTATTTTCATTGTATAGTATAGTAAACATTACATGAATGCTAATAAAACAATGAAGTGGTTTTATGACAGACTAGGAGCCTAACGAAAACATTTTAAGTCAAACCAACACAAGGTTTATATTTCTGCAGCTTATCTTAATTATAACAATTTGCTTGTTTTTTTTGACCGTTAGATTTCTTAATACTGACTTCATGTATTCCTTAGATCGTGGGAGGCCGGCTGCAGTTCCAATTTGACTGTGGCTGGGGTCTTGCTACAGTTTCTGTGCACAGCGTCCTGGTGAATGATGGACAATGGCACATGGCAGAACTTGAGGTGAAGGGGAACTATGCCAGGCTGGTCCTGGATCAGCTCCATTCAGCATCAGGCATCGCGCCCGGTCCCCTCCACTGCCTCAACCTGGGCGACCAGGTGGTCCTGGGTGGACGCTCTCAGAGCCTTGCTGCCAGACTCAGGCGCAGTCTGCCTGTATCAGACAGCCTGCAGGGCTGCATGGACTCTGTGCTGTTTAATGGACAGAGACTGTCGTTGGACTCAAATGGTCCATTAGGGGTTGCCATTGAGGACATGGTGGGAGTGTCTCCTGGCTGTGTCTTCTTCCCATCTGCAGACTGCTCCAGTAATCCCTGCCTCAACGGAGGGAGCTGCTTAATGAGGCAGAATGGAGGTAGAAGGAACCCTGCATACCGTAGATTCATTACAATATTATACTAACAGCATTTGTATTAATATCATTGCAGACTACATTTTTCATATTTATTATTCATATACATTCTATTATTACCGTTAGACTCCAATAATAGTCTGTTAATCATAGAATCCTGAATCTGGTTTCTGTAAAATAGTATGCAACACAACATTTTAAACCATAATAATAACAACAACAATAATAATAATAAATCAGCATTTACCATTACATTAATATATTCTAAATATACTTGAAAAAGTTATTTTATATTGTAATAATATTTTACAATACAGTTTTTTGAAACATATTTGTAATCATCAACCTTGTGAGCATAGAAAGGTTAAAAAAAAAAATTTTTAACCTACCCCAAACTAATGTGTAGTATAGTTGTCATTTTGAGAAATCACTTTAATTGTCAAAACTTGACAGTGCTTCTTATTTTTAACTTTATCTCAGTTACATTTATCTAAGGACGAAATGGGCTTCCAAGAAACATTCAACCACATTCAAACACTTTAAATTACCTTTTAGAGATGTGTTATAATATTAGATAAACAAAAGCATTTTGTTGGTGGTTTTAGACTCCTCTGTACAGCTATATCATTATCTAACCCCTATATTAACTGGTTTACTGTGTTGCTAAACCACAGGTTATGTCTGTAAATGCAACACTTTATTCTCTGGGACTCACTGTGAGGTCAAGTTCAGTCCTTGTGACTCCAACCCCTGCCTGTATGGAGGAACCTGCATCCAGAATAACCTGGACTACTACTGTAACTGCAGGGGCCTGTACTCGGGTCACAGGTACTGCACTTTCAGTGTACAGTGAATTTTTGATTATAAAATCTGACAGAATCACTGTATGTCCAAAACTCTCTCTGTGACTGCAGGTGTCAGATAGGTCCATACTGCAAGGAGAATCCATGCCAGAATGGTGGACAGTGTATAGACGGTCTTGATGGACCCATCTGTGAGTGTGAGCCGGGATTCAAAGGAGAAAGGTCTTTTTTTTAAATCATCCTTATGAACATATCAGTACTTTTCCCAAGTATGTCTGACAGAGCATTATCGCATTACAGGTGTATGATCGACATTGACGAGTGTGTGGACAGGCCTTGCTTTAATGACGGTCGTTGTGTCAACACACACGGATCCTTTAACTGTTCCTGTTTGATGGGATTCAGTGGAAGACTGTGTGAAATGGACACAGAAGTGAGGAACCAACTGATATCTTCATCCTGGAACTCTTGGATTGGACAACTGGTTGCAATGCTGGCCTTCTTGACGGCCATCTTTGTTTTGGCCTTGGTTTTTTTAATAGTGTGGAAAGGAACCTGCAAACCTGACAAGAGTGATAAAGTACTCGATAAGTACAAAGATGTTGATTCTTACATTCAGAGGTCTAGTGTATACAACCAAGCCCTAAAAGAATGGCGCCAGGACACCCCGCCGCAGGTACCAATACGACCCATCTCTTACACTCCCAGCATTCCTGGAGAATGTCGAAACAACCGAGGCTCTGTGCCTGAGCTCAACAGCTTCATGCCAGATCCACTCTTTGGTCTTAGGAAGACTGTGGCCGTGTGCAGTGTAGCTCCTAACCTACCACATCGCAAGACATCCCATTCACATTCGGAAAACGATTCAATACAGCAAATGGACTGGGATGAGGAGTATGATGGTTAGTGAAATCTGGACTCTCAGTTGGGGGTCTTTTAATGTACCCTCAGTAATAAAGCAAGTGCTATGCGGCTGGTCATGTGATCTCCATGTGTGGGCTCCATGTAGACAATCTAAAGAGTATTATTAATTTATTAACATGTAAAAGTTGTGCATTTATTAACAAAAACACAGTTGAAATTAATTCCCAAGTAGTCAGTTGTTCAGTGGTTGGTCTAAGGCAGGGGTGTCAAACTCATTTTAGCCTGAGGGCCGGATCGGAGAAAATGTCCGCTTATGCGGGCCGAATTATTTTTTGTTAATCCCTAACACCTTTGAAATCCTTTGTTCACAATTATATTGTAGATTGAATGGTTAATATTACTGTAAGTTACAAAAATCTAGAACACTTAAGATTATGGTTATTTTAGGAGTGTGCAATATTGACACATAATGCCAATTTTTCATTGATTTATTAATTATTATTTTTATAGTAATAATTACCATATTTTTCACTGTTTTTTGAGAAAGAACTTTAGTTATTGTCATTGATAAATACAGTCGCCATTAGGTGGCAGTAAATGCCTTTCTATATGAGTGATCAATTGACTTATTGGTTAAAAAGATTGATTCAAAACAGCTGATATATTAAATAACAGCCAGTGATTGCATTTATGAATGGGCCAGTGCTGCTCGGAAACGCACAACCGGTTGGCTTTGTTAAAACTTTTTTCTCGCCGAATCAGAGATAATCAGACAGCATTGTGACGACAATGATTACGTTTACATGAGCGTGAATAATGCGATTATTTCCAATAATCAGATTAAGGACTTAACCGCGTTATGATGTTTACATGTCAAGAGCAAGTTTTTCACTCCCGTTTACATGCTATTTCCATATTCTTATTATTCGCTAAGAATTGTGGTTAATTGTCTACTGCCATAATCACATACTCCACTGCATAGGGCAATTTATGGATTCAGAAAGAGCGCAAATGCGTTACGTAACCACTTTCCGCTGCTTGCATTTATTTTACATCTAATGAAAAACACTTTTATATTTATATTCCATGCTGTTCCAGCAGCAATGTAATGGAAATTCGTTTGTCTATGCTGCTGTCGCTATTTCTGGACAAGAGTGAAAGCAGCGAGGTGTGTTTCTGTGTTTCCCCAAAACAGCGATGCTTTCTTATCCGAAAACGTTTCTAATCTGCATATTACAGGTGCGTGTCACGTCACTCATGTAATAGTAATTATAAATATGTCGGGGGAAATCAGATATTTAACATAATTAGTAATAGTTTTTTTTCCAGGAGTTCGTGTTGCAAAGATGAATGACAATTTCCCCATGTAATTTACAAGTAATATTAATAGATTACTATTAAAATTAAGGAGTTTTTGTTTTTAATTTGTTTTGTTCATTTAAAACTACATTCATTATGTCTTTTCGGTTAATTTTTCTCCTGTTCAAGAAGCAAAGGCAGAAATTTCGTTATTTTCTTAAGTTCAGCACGTTTTTTTTTAACTAAGATGCATCCAATTTTAATGCATTAGTTTGCTGGACTTACGAAAATAACGAAATAAACGTGTTCCTGTCTCGAATAAATATATTAAATTAAACTATACGTGACTAACCTAAATCACAAACCGCCCTCCAGAGTGAGCTGACATACCTGTCTGCGTTGAGATCTCATATTTTTTCTTTTAATTTATCCTTAAATTTGGACTCTTCCGATTAAAAATTCTTCTTTTGAACACGTTTAAAATGACTAGTAACTTGCCACACACTCGTCAGTTAAAAATCAGCTGTCATCATTTTCACCATGCTGCTCACGACTCGGGCGCTGCTTTAAACTGCGCGCGTGGTGTTTACTGCCGACCTGCATAACATCAACGTAAATAAATTAGTTTCGCTTTAAATTAAAAACAAAATATTGTAGTCAATACAGTTATTTAATTTTCGAAATTATGTATTATTTATTTTATATATTTTATAATTTTTTTTTTTTTTTTCAAACCGTCCTGCGGGCCGGATTGGACGCCTCTCCGGGCCGTATTCGGCCCGCGGGCCGCATGTTTGACACCCCTGGTATAGATAATTTCTCCATGCACTCTCAGAATCGACTTCAGCAGCAGATACAAACGCTGGGGCACTGGTCCTTAAATACTTTCAAGATCAGATCCAATAAGATATGTATCAGGAAAACCCTCCAGAGCTCGCCTCCCAGCAAGCCATCTCGCAGCCTTCCTACCCCTCACCCGCCTCAACTTGAACAGCTCCCACGTACAGCCATTTTGCCTTCTCTCAGCAGCCTCGCAGGCCAATACTTTTTCTACCTCAGACCTGGCCCAGCTCTTGCCTTCAACCACTTTCCCCTTCTGTTCCCTTCTTCCCTCCATCTTCCTCCTTCCCAGCCTTGTTTGCTTGGAGCACCTGGTCTCTTCCACCAACCTCCTTCCCCTTTCCAGCCCCCTTCTTAATCCCACTCTACCTATTTTTAAAAACTTTCTTTTTCTCACTCTTTAGCCCAATTTTCCTGAATCCTTCCTTCGTCCCTTCTATCCTATTCTCCCTCTCTTCTCTTGACTTTCTCCGTAACCTCTAAAGCTGAGTTCAGACTGCATGATTTTAGCCCTGATTTTGACTCGCTGACAGGTTTTGAGAAATCGCCAACAAACGCCGAAATCACAGGTAAACCGGTGCTCGTGCACGCGAGTGACAATCACACAGTGTGAACTATCAATGACGCGATCTGAGATGAGGAAGTGAGAACTCGTGAAATGATGTTTAAATAAACACATTTTGGGAGGAGCATGTTGAATGTTAACCAGCTGCACACAATCTCCAAATTACCGAACTACCCAATCAGAATGTAATCCTGGCCTTTACATACCCCTTCCTTTCTCTAGCATCTTTGTTCTTGCATGCCTCCACTTACCCTTACACCGCCTGGGTCCAAGCTATTCCCAGCCCTCGCTTCCTAGGGGTTAATCCAGATAGTTTGCCAAACATGCTTTATATTGGTTTTAAATGAGGAAGTGGAAACTCGTGAAATTAAGACTGGTGGTGGTACTCGTTGATCATTCCTGGTTTCTATAAAAAGATAACAAAACTACTATGAATTCTACTACTAATAACAATATACAAACGGCAGTTCTTAAAAGCTAAAGAATTCCAAACAGGCATGTGATTAGCTAAGGACAAAAAAGCAGGAAAATATACTAAGACAACCCCCCATCAGATAAAATTGTTGGCGGATCTATATGTATAGTAAAGCAGGAACCATAACAACTTATTTGAACAAAAAACATACATTGTAATTTATTTCACATTAAACTTTTTTTGTACACTATGTCATGCGCTGTGGGAACGGCAGCGCTGAATGAACCTTATTGAAAAGTGTTAACTTACCATCTTATCAGTTAGCGGTTAATATTCGGATAATGGATTGCGGTTGTTGGTTGGGAAAATTAACCGAAATGTAATAGCTAGCAAATACAATAGCAAGTTAATGTTAATGC
>JAUCMT010000026.1:12882228-12904922 GCA_032357475.1 Enteromius thamalakanensis
GGCACAAGTGCACCGCAACGGCCCGTTCCACCTGAGGGACCATCTCGTACCCCCTGGCTGCCCCCTCATGAAGCGTGAAGAGGGGAGAGGAACTGGTGGGCAGGCGTGATGAGCACGGGGCTCGCCACGACCTGGTCAGTTCCTCATGCACCTCCGGGAAGAAGGGTACTGAGGGGGACCGCGGCGGGGCCGCGGGGCGAGAACTCAGGTACCAATCATCCAGCCGAGAACGATCAGGCAGGGGTGCACCAGGCACCTCTAATCCAATCGCCTCGGCGGCTCGGAGAAGCATAGCCGAGAGCTCCACGTCCGCCTGTGAGGGAGGCGACACCGTTGCCAATGCCTCCTCCGCCGTGGCGGGCGCTTCAACTCCCAGCTCTCCCTCTGATGGAGCGGTAGACATCTCAACACCTTTGGGGGTGCCCCAAAGGAGACGCTGGGCCCGGTATTATCCGGGGGAGCAATCCCTTTTGGAAGCACCATGGAGCTACGTGTGCTGCCAGAAGCCCGCGGGGCGTTGCCGTCCCGGGGGACATTCTGAAAAGTCACAGTGAAGTCACCCAAACGCCTCGCATCAGTAGCGGTGAAGCTTTTTTGACTTACCGGACTGAAAGGAGGACGCAGGGGGCCCCGACTCACGAATGAGCGACGCCACCTCAATGTAGCGATGGACATGCGCCCGCAATGGACGCATGACTCATCCACGAAAGCTGCCTCAGCGTGCTCCCGGCCCAGACATGAGAGACAACGATCGTGACCATCAGAGGAAGTAAGGAAACTTCCGCACCCAGAAACGCACGGCCGCATAGACATTCCGGAGAACGCCTATGAGAACCGTAAGGAATCGCACTCTTTTGTGAAGCCCGGTTGCCCAGGGAGAACCTCCGCGGCACCGCGGTGCACTCAGGGGTGAGGTCTCGCTGGCGAGCACGGTTTGGATCTGCCGCAGCCTTTACAAAGGCTCCAAACCCGCGAGCCTCCGCTCGCAACGCCCAGGACAATGTAGTCTTTGTTGCAGCGAATGAGAGAGGCTGAACTCACAGGAACTGATGTTTTGTCTTCGGCGGCACAAAGAAAGAAAAAAAGGACTCTTTTTGCAGACTCGGAAATACCAGCAGTCAATGCCACGGCGAGCTCCGAAAGCGAAAAGCTGTGTGTGCAATCCAGCCGGGCTTTTTTATGAAGTTCTAAAAAGAGATGTACTGTGATCTTTTATGGCTGATACAAATATTATGTGTTGTTTTATGGAAGTCAATAAAACTAAAGTAATTTGGAAGTCATATGATATTGGGTTGTTCAGATTTATACAGGGATGATAAGGTTAAGAAATAATCACAGTGACCATTGCATTATAGGGAAACATCCGACAGCAGTTATGCGGAACAAAGGATGTGAATGTAAAAGAATTAAGAAATGGGTTGGATGGCCCGAGATTAAAGATGAATTTAAATGTGGGTTGTTCGGACAAGGCAAGACAAATATTTGCTAATTCTTAGTTAGTATTGATTTATTGTGTACAATACAAACTGTGTAGTAAATCATCTGGAAATAGAGCAGAGAACCATTAAAGGAGATTATATTAAACATTTCTTACAAATATGTGAGCAAAACAAAAAATCATTGGTCACAACATTAAAACAAACACTGCATAAATGTAAAATGTACAAAGTGTTTGATTTTATTGCTCTAAAATGACTTAAAACTGATGTAAAAACAGCCCTTGTAAATTGTAAATCTGTGAGAGGGGTAAACCTACAGTATGGAAAAAATATGATGAGCAATTAAAATTATGTAATTCACGTCATAGATTTATGTTTGCTATAATTTGGTTGCTAGAATCACTTCTTGACTGGCCAGCATTTGTATGCTGTTTCATATTTTTGCAACAGTGTTTCATTAATTGTGTTTTGTTAAGTGTGTTCAGACGATTAAACGTTTTCGTTTGTGTACTGCTGTAGATAGAACGTTGCTCTCTCGTGTTACAGTTGTGCGTTATTTTTTTTTTATCTAATTGTACAGCGATATTCCCGTTAGTGTTAAATGTGATGCCGTTTGAAAAATCTTTTTTATTCTCTGGTTGGTAAAAAAGCACAACGTGCTGTGTTTATTTAGAAGAAAGAGGAGATTTACTTTATTGAGTGTGTGCAATATTTGATAACTGTTCAAAATGAGTGTTTTGAATGTTATGGTTCTAGTGATTATATCTACTGAGACTATAACAAACTATCAGAATTGTAACCATAAAAGGGTCCTTATTCTTTCATCATGTTTAATCATCTTGTCTCCTATCTAGCCAATAGAGTATTTTAAAATGAAATAGTACGGCAATGTTTCCCTCGGCGTTAAATGTATCTGCGTTTAAATGTTCTTTTAATTCTCCGGTTAGTAAAGGCATGACATGCTGAGTTTATTTTAGAATTAGCTCTACATCCTCGCATTATTCAATATCTGTTCAAATGAGTGTTTTGAATGTTATGATTCTAGTGATTATATCTGTCACATATCTAGCCATTACAGAAACACAAGACCGTCTAACCGGCACAGAGTACAGACACTCAGGGCATCACACAGCCACTCGGTGAAGGGTCGGTCTCTCATGCAGACACTGTGGTATATAAAACACTTATTTTAAAACGTAATTTCTTAATGTGTTGAAAATGTGTGAAAATACCCTCTGAGGAGGTGTGGGGAGTCAGCCATTCAATCAGCTAAAAAAGGTAATCTTGAAGTGAACTTAAAGTCAAAACACTAATGGACAAGTGTGGTTTGGAGTGCAACTTTAAAATAATAGCAATATCAGTGGGATATCTTGATCTGTTAAAAATGTAACTGCACTATAATTTGTATTTCGTAATATTAGTCCTGTTTGTGTTTTCGCGATATATACAAAGAGTGATTTTACTCTTTCCTTGTAGCCGTTTAACTGTTTTATAATTTGGTATATTTAAGGATCTGACACTTCTAGTTTTAGCTAAACCTAGATGGTGCTATTTGTAGAGAAGCTATGTTTACTCAAACGTTTCTTTGTATCTGTATAGGAGGGGTATTTTTAAAAACAATAGAAAATCAGTTTAACTGATTAAACCCTTTATAACCATTTTTTTCGATATTGCTATTTGCCCCTAATCTTTTTAAAAAGTCTTTATTCTCCTTAATGATTCATTCTGTGTTTTCTCTCATTATAGAGACAGGACAGCTTAGCTGGGGAGGATGGGTCAGCTCCTAACAGACACAGGCCCCCGCGGAGAAGGGTCCCCTAGTTCAATCAGACACTTGACACTCAAACAGCTGAACTCACCCCAAACATACATACAGTTTCACAACCAGACACAAACAATTAATAATAATAAAAAAAGTCAAACTTCTACTACTTGGTTTTATAATAGGTTGTAAAGTGGGATTAACATTCCGTGAGTTTCTGGATTTTTATGACAGGATGTGGGGGTGGGAGTGGGGGATTATTGCCCCACCCTAAAGCCATAAATCAATCAATCAAGGGTCGAAAATACCTTAGTTGACATTTGCCGTATGTAAATTTACTACTGTCATTGTATGTCAAGTGTCCAAGACAAAAGAAATGTGTTTATTTTTATTTTAGCGTTATGCAATATTTAATTTAGATTTAATTTAAGTTAATCAGTTTGATAACATAAAAATGTAATGTGATGTAATACGGTAAATTTTTATTTATCACTATTTTTTAACAAATATAAACAGCCATTCATTTATAAATGTAAATAAACTAACAATGCATTGTCGTAGTAGGGCCAAATGTTTACCACAAGGTAATTATATCACCAAATTGTTGGTCTTATGTCCTCAAAGAATTTTACTAATTATTTTATTTTTATTAATTATTATTAGTGCAATAATTACAAGAGCAGTGATGTGAACCCAAGTCTTTATATGTTCCTACAAGCTGCTGTATAATTAAATAAGAATGTTGGATGCTAAAAGACTTAAAAATACTCCCAGAACCTCTCACAATAATTTTGAAAACCTTCTCCACTCCAATAATCTAATGACTAGTAACGGTCCCCTGGTGCATGCCAGCAGCGAAATACAGTCCCTCCTTTTGGCAGTGCCTTGAAATAACTACTGACACTGACAGAGTAGGCCAGGTGGCACCAGCTGGAATAGATGCCACTGTTGATTGATAAAGTGCCATGGGTGTTGCCGGACCAGCACTTCACCCCTGTCCTCTGCACACTCCTGTTCTGACCATCCCAGGGTCAGCCAGGTAAGCCTCACCAGCACAACATTAGCTTCAACACAGCAGCTTGAAGACATTGTGATTGCCCTGTTGAGATGTACATCTAATGTACAGAACCAGAATAAATAAAATAATGAAAGAAGACAATGAGGCATTAAAATGTAATTTGGAGGAAACTGCTGTGTGGTCATAAAAGTCCAGTTTAGTCCAGTCATTATGATATATCATCCCACCCTGCAAATTAGAAGTTAAAATACTTTAGTGGCCATTATACAAAAATGTTTGCCCTAAGCATGTGGTGACTGACTGAGAACCAAGAACTGCAAAAGACCATGTAATAAATAAATAAATAAATGAATAAATAAATAAATAAATAAATAAATACAAAAAAGGCATCAATGCATTACTTGTAATAAATTAATATTATTTTATTTTAGCTAGTTTCAAAGGCAAATTTTTTCATTCTCATTTGGCTTAAATTGAAGTACAAAAGCTAAAACAAAAAGCGTCTCAGTTATGTGTGTATGTAACCCTCATTACCTGAAAAAAGGGAAAGGAAAGGATGTGACGTGGCCAGGTATGGTTACAATACTAGGAATTTGTGCTCTGCGTTTAACCCATCCAAGTGCACACACACTGCAGTGAGAAGCGAACAAACACCCACATCGTGAACACACACCCGGAGCAGCGGGCAGCCATTGCTGCGGTGCCCGGGAAGCATTTGGGGGAACGTCTCACCTCAGTTGTGGTATTGAAGGTGGAGAGAGCGCTGGTTTTTCACTAATCCCACCCACAATCCCTGCCAGACCTGGAACTCAAACCCACAACCTTTGGGTTACAAGTCCAACTGGACTAGAATGGAGATGTCATGTCAGAAGTGACCAACAAATTGGGATCTTGCTTTGAGAGACCAATCCACTTCGATGTATAAAAAACAAGCCAATGCACTTATAAATGGGCAACTAACGCAGTGCATAGTTAGGTTTTCACTGTCAAATGGGATGCTATTCGGTCACTACATATGGACCCCAACCCTCTACTGGTTCTCAAGGATTCATCGAGTAAGGGCCTGGACACTCTGGTGCAGTTAACACAAGGCAACCTAAAACCGGGCTCTTACAGTGCCTATACTCGTTTGAGGTAAGAACACAAAAGGTTCCACACAAAGGCTATTGAATCTAGCAAACGTGTTAGTGGTCACCCAGCCCGCAGCTCTACAGATATCTGACAGCGAGGCACCAAGAGCCAACGTCTAGGATGATGTCACACTTATTGTCAAGTGGGGCCATAACCTGAGGGGACAGGGAACACCCTGTGCTTGGTAAGCCAGGATGAAGGCATCCTCTATCCAGTGGGTCATCCTCTGCTTTAAGATGGCATTCCTCTTCTGCCGGCCTCCGTGACAGATAAAGATCTTGTCTGAGGTCCTTAAGCTGTGTGTCCAGTCAATGTATCATCTTAGTGCTCGGACAGGACAGAGAAAAGCTAAGGCTGGGTCTGCCTCCTCCTCCTCTGATCTCTAAAAGGTGTTGGTGGGAGCCTTGGGCACATAGTCAGGCTGCGACCTCTGTGTTACATAGGAATTTGCCGGACCAAACTCTGGGAATGATTCGTTGACCAAAAATGCCTGCAGGTCCCCTACCCTCTTGACGCAAACAGTGCCGGAAAGCGCAGAGTCTTCATTGATTAAAACCTTAGCTTGACTGCTGGCAAAGGCTCAAATGGGGCCTGCTGCAGTGATCTTAGCACTAGAGACAGTTCCCAAGGGGTACAGTGGGGGCTGTGGAGGATTCAACCTTCTGACCCCCTGAGGAACCTGATGATCAGGTCATGCTTCCCATATGACATAACATCTATGGGTTGTTGTTTTGTAACGATAGCAGCCACATACACTTTAAGGGCATCTTCGGTGGTCTTCTAGTTAAGAAGAACACCACTCGATAAAAAGGTTCCACTTCAAAGTGTAAGCATGTCTCGTTAATGATGCTCTCATGAAGTAAGGCTCTTATGCTTTATTCTGTCTGGGTTCCTGTATATGCTCTGGTCGGCTTGTCCGTTTCCTCCGGTTACGGTCACTCACGTCACGCCCACTCTGACTCTCATCAGCTCTGTTAATCACACGGAACAAATTTCGTTCTTTCGTGACTGAATCTCCTTTGGCACCCGTCGTGCTGGGCTATCACTGGTTGGTTAAACATGGGCCGACAGTGAACTGGGGTCAGAATATTGTTAGGGCGTGGAGTGAAAAATGTTATGCTTCATGTCTTGTGTCTGCTTGTGCTCCTGTCTCTTGGGTCTCGTTGCAGAATGAGGTGGTAAACCTGTCAAACATGCCTGCAGAGTACCACAACCTAAAAGGAGGTGTTCAGTAAGTGCAAGGGTGCTTCTATTCCTCCACATCGTCCCTATGACTGTGCTTTATAGTTAGTTTCAGGTGTTTCTTTGCCTAAAGACAGACTTTATTCACTTTCTGCTCCTGAAAGGGAGGCCATGGAGAAATATATTTCTGATTCTTTAGCAGCCGGGATCATTCAACCTTCCACTTCATCAGCAGGGGCGGGATTTTTTTTTATCACGAAGAAGGATCACTAGGTTCACTGCGACCGTGTATTGATTATTGAGGGTTGAACAACATCACGCTAAAGAATACTTATCCTTTGCTGTTGATGTCTTCGGCTTTCAAATGGTTGCAGGGTGCATCCGTCTTCACCAAATTGGACTTAAGAAATGTCTGTTAGAGAACAGTCTTTTTGTCAAGGCGGAGAAGTGTTCGTTCCATGCACAGTCTGTGTCTTTTTTGGGTTACATAGTGTCGCCCGAGGGTTTGCGCATGAAACCCGATAAGGTTAAGGCTGTGGTAAATTGGCTATCCCCTGATTCCTGCAAGGCCATGCAGAGGTTTCTTAGGTTCGCCAATTTTTACCGGCATTTTTTTCAGAACTTCAGCCAACTAGCCGTACCTCTAACTGCCTTGAGCTCCATTCTCCGGGCCTCTGATCCCACACGTCAGTTTGTGGTGAAGGTTGACGAGTCAGAGGTGGGGGTAGGAGTGGTGTTATCCCAGCGCGCTGCCTCTGACGACAAAATGCATCCCTGCATGCTTTTCTCTCAGCATTTATCACCTGCCAAACGCAACTACGACATTGGCACTAAGGAGTTGCTGGCCTTCAAGTTAGCATTGGAAGAGTGGCGTCATTGGTTGAAAGGTTCAGGGGTTCCTTTTATAGTCTGATCCGATCACAAAAATCTTGAATATATTCGATCTGCCAAACATTTGAACTCCAGACAGGCTCGTTGGGCATTATTTTTCGGCACTGTTTTTTACTGTAGTGGACCGGCTCTCGAAGGCGGCTCACTTTATTCCCTTGCCCAAATTGCCTTCAGCCAAGGAGACAGCGGTTACGATCATTGATCACATCTTTCGCATTCATGGCTTTCCGGTAGACGTGGTTTCTGATAGGGGTCCTCAATTTGTGTCAAAATTTTTGAGAGAGTTTTGTTGTTTACTGGGGGCGACTGTGAGTTTGTCTTCGGGTTTTCACACTCAGACTAACGGCCAATCTGAGCGGGCTAAACAAGATCTTGAGAGAGTGTTGCGATGTTTGGTCGCCCAGAATCCCACTTCCTGGTGTCAGCAACTCTCATGGGTTCAGTCCGCGTATAACTCTTTGCCAGTGTCGTCTATAGGTCTGTCGCCATTTCAATGTAGATTAGGTTACCAGCCACCTCTGTTTTCCAGTGTTGAATCCGCCCACGCCTTGGGTCCAAAAATTTGTCTAAAATTAAACCTGTCTTTCATTCTCATATAATCATATAATCCGCCTGCCCCGTTTCCCCCACCGCTGCATCTCACAGACGGGGAGACTACCTATTTGGTTAATCGTATTCTGGACTCGAGACGGAGGGGACGCGGATTTCAATACTGGACTGGGAAGGTTACGGTCCAGAGGAGAGAAGTTGGATACCTTCCAGGGACATATTGGATCATACCCTTATTGATGATTACAATCAACGGGTAGGCAGACTTAGGGGGAGGGGTACTGTCACGGTTCATCGGTTCACAATCCCATTCTTGCCTGTTGTGTGTATGAATGAGCAGTGAGTGTGAGTGTGGGTAATGAGCAGATTGGATACAGCTGGTGCTCGTTACCCAAACACTATTTAATGTTCACTAACCTGTCTTCTCTTTGTCAGTTCCTTTTCCTTGCTGCATGAGAGTCGGAGTTCCGCTCCTGCTTTATTCTGTCTGGGTTCCCGTACATGCTCTGGTTGACTTGCCCGTTTCCTCCGGTTAAGTCTTCTTGATTCTTTATTCCTGTGGCTGCTGTCTGCATTTGCCAACTGCTGTTTCTGCGTTACTACCCTTTTACCGCTTCAAGCGGTTTTGAGTACACACTGAGAACTGAGATTGAATTGACTCAATAAACTATTAAAATACATTTGTAAAAACTGTTTCCTTCTTAGCACGTCATATATATATATATATATATATATATAATGAGACAAAAACACACAATAAAATTATTAGAATTTTAACTACATTTAAAATAAAAAAGCAAACGTAAAAACTTTATGTAAAAATTGCTTTGATGGTGTTTACTTCATCAAATGATGTAAAATTCAGTTTCTTAGCCATTATCCTCAGTGCTTGAGAACATTTTCATAGCTTTTTATTTTGTTAAATGCCTGCTAAGCCTCTCTCAAACAGGAAATCAGAAAGACGCAGTCTAGAGAAGATGCTCCAAGCATTACACCTGATGAATGTAGTGTCAACCTGATATGAATTCTGACTGGTTGGTGAAAGCCCAAATTCTTTTGAGGCAAATCGAATCGATCCTGTTTTTTCAGGTCATCTTCTCAATCAATCAGAGGTGATTGGTTCAGTAAAATCAATATCAATTTCAAAGTGCTATGTTACATCCTTTGTCAAAATAGAGGGAGCATTTTCAATATATAGAAAAAAAAATAACTGTTGAAACTAAGCATATAATATAGTATTGCACATAATAATGTAATATAATCACATTATATATGTATTTGTTTGTTTTTTTGTTTAAAATATTGACTATAAACATATGTATATATATTTTTTTGCAAAACATGATTGCAACTTTAATAATCTATACAAAATATAAATCAATATAAAAATATAAATAAATGATTTTCGAAAGAATTTGGCTGCTTTACAGCATTTTATATGTGTTGACAAGTCTGCTTTAAACACTGCTGTACAGTAATGTGTGTGTGGGTGTTTGTGTGTTTCAACTTTTTGAAGAACAGCCAGCCCACTGTCTGATAATGACAGCAATGACACAGTGACTGCACAAGAAAACAGGATTCTTGAGATAAGATGTATTTGAATCTTATGTTTACATGTAAATCACAAGTCAGTTTCTGTTAGCTGTTAATTAGTTAAGATATTAGTTAAGCTTAAGGGGGGGAAAAACCCTAATGCACTATTTTATTTGTGATACATCAAATGGGTCTGGGTCAGTGAATCTTGCATCTTTAGGATCATCTAAGATTACAGAAAAATTTATAAATAAATACATTTTAAATAAATAAACTGAGTTTATTCATCCTGTTTAATCAGAATGGTTTCTGTAATATAACAGAATCATTAGTGACTTTATTGACTGAGACAACACTTACATTAAAATACTTTTAAATGAAAATAATTTGTTACCTTGCTGACTAAAATTTTTTAGTTTAGTCAACTAAAATATTTAAGTCACTGTCACTTAAATTAACATGAAGTAACTTGACATTTCAAGTTCACTAAAATGAAGATTTTAGGCCAGCAGTTTCAAATATATTTAAGTTAAAACAACTTTTTGAAAAGTTTTTACAGTGATTTTTTTTTATTTTTACTAAAAACTCTGTCATTTTTGTGTTATCCATTAATTTTTTTCTTAATTAAAATTTTCTTTCATATTTATAAATTTATTTTGTGTCTAAGAGTCTTCCACAGCAGATGGAAGCTTTCCCCTCTCTGAATCTAAGCTAAGCTTTTCCCCCCTTTTCTTTGTTTTTTTTTTTTTTTTTTGAGAAAATTTAGTTTTAGAATATGAGGCTTTATCTTGAGGAAATACAGCAAACTTTTGATTGAAAACTAAAATCTCCTAGAAATGATTTAGCAGGAGCATAACATGATGAAAATGAATTGTTAACTGTCACCAAGAGAATAAAGCCATTACCATTTTAAGGACTACAGTTGCTACTTATTTTGATGATCACTTTTATTCATATGATGTGGAACAGTTAGAGGGTTATAAGCTTCTGCAGATTAGATGCCTGACCCCTTGAGATTCGGACAATTTTTTGAGGAGGGTGGTAAGATCTCTATCAAACCAAGCAAGTTTTGAAATGATGAAGATGGTCTGATATTTCAATATATATTCTTGATAATTATATTTTATTCATTTTATTTGGCTTTTAATTGCTATGCAATTCATGATAATAAATGTTGAACTCATAAATTATGTATTTTATTGTCTGAAATAAATCTGTGCCAAAATGCACCACATTTTGTGTAGTATTTTACGTAGATTTTTAACACAATCTGTGTTGCCAATGACAAGACAAAATGTGTTAATAATTTTAGGTCAATTCATTATTCGTTACATTAGCTTTTTCACAACAAGTTTTCTATATATAAACCTATGAAACAGTGTTTTTCACCAAAATGTATTAATTAATTTGTTAGGGTTTTAATACAAGTAAAAAAAAAAATAGGGATGCATTTTCCTCAAATCTATAACCACAGAAATAAAATAGGAGGTTATTGGCATGCAGTCTTTTTTAAAAACACTTTCCAGCTTCAGATACTTCAGGAACTTCAAAATGCAAAACAATTCATAAAAAACTTCAAGTAGAACAAAAAGGCTGACGAGGTAGCAAAACATGACACACACGCAGCACGCACAACATTACATCAACATCGACCAACTTGAACTGAAAAACACAGGGCTTTTAATAAACACAAACTAAGATCAAAGTGAGGACAGCTGTAAAACACAGGTGAATACAATATCAACTAATGACACATAATACAGGAAGAAACCAAATCAAGACAGAAGTGGACTAAACCAAAAATACACAGACAGGGGAGACTAAGACAGACACGAAACATGACAGCTGGATAGTGTCAGCACAGACCACTGTTTCTGTAACATTATGTTCCTGTCTTGTCCTGTCCCCCCCGCTGTCTGTGTCTTTTTGGTTTTGCCCTAATTAGTTTGTTCGTTTCACCTGTGTTTTACACCTGCCCTCACTCTTTGTCTTTGATTTGTATCCTTTAAATACCTGCCTTTTTGCTGCCTCGACAGCATTTATTTTGTACTCTGGAGTTTTGTTTAATTAAATACTTTGCAGTTGACCCAGTCGTGTCCTCCGCTCTTTGCTGCACACACACAGCCAACTATTGTGACAGAACAAGACCTCAAAGAGAGGATGGCGTTTGAGGGATCGAACGTGTTCATCCTCCCGGACCCCGGCTCGTCTCGGCGGATTCAGTTGCCGGGAAGTCGGCTTGCTTTTCGGCGTGCTCCTTGTCGCATTGAGCTACGGGACGCGGTTCCGAGTATGCCGCCGCCGATCACAGCGTGGGAGGAGGCAAAGAGGATCATGGAGATCTTTGAGCTGGCGAACAAGATGGCGGCCGAAGAGACGGACGCTGCTTCTTCCCCACAGCCACAGCTCCAGCCAGCATCTGCTACGCTGTCAGCGCCACTGCCGGCCATGCTGTCACGGTCTGTCACTCGGCCAGCGCTACAGCCACCATCTACCACATTGCCAATGCTTCTCCCACTGCCTGACACGCTGTCACCGCTACTGCCACCATCTGCCACGCTGCCAGTGCCACTGCCGGCCATGCTGCCACTATCACTGCCAGAGTCTGACCCACTGCCACTGCCACTGCCACTATCACTGCCAGATCAATGGCAAACAGTAACATCATAGACAAGAGAACAATCCAGATACGAAGCGTGGGTATGTTACTATTAGATATGTTACTGTTTGCCATTGCTTCTCCCACTGCCTGACACGCTGTCACCGCTACTGCCACTATCTGCCACACTGCCAGTGCCACTGCCGGCCATGCTGCCACTATCACTGCCAGAGTTTGACCCACTGCCACTGCCAGAGCCGGCCCAGCTATTGCTGTCACTGCCAGAGCCTGCCATGCCGTCGCTGCCACTGCCAGAGTCTGTCCCACTGCCGCTGCCAGAGCCGGCCCAGCTATTGCTGTCACTGCCAGAGCCTGCCATGCCGTCGCTGCCACTGCAAGAGTCTGTCCCACTGCCGCTGACAGAGCCGGCCCAGCTATTGCTGTCATTGCCAGAGCCTGCCATACTGCCATTGCCAGAGCCGGCCCAGCTACTGCTGTCACTGCTAGAGCCTGACCCGCTGCCACCGTCACCAACACTATCAGAGCCGATGGTGGAGGAGGACCTCCCACCGTGGCCTGACCCACCGGAGCCACTGAAGGAGGAGGATCTGTTATCGTGGCCCGACCCTCCAGAACCTGTAGCGGAGGACCTGCTGCTATGGCCCGACCCTCCGGAGCCTGTAGTGGAGGACCTGCTGCTATGGCCCGATCCACTTGAGCCCACGGTGGATGACCTACTGCCGTGCACGAGCGCCCCCTTGAATCTGCCGCACCGCACGAGCGCCCCCTTGAGTCTGCCGCGCTGCACGAGCGCCCTCCAGAGTCTGCCGCGCATCCAGTGCGCCCTCCAGGGTCTGCCGTCTCCAGAGCACGCAGCCCTCCCTCCTGTGTGATGTTACTGTCGGCGCAGGTGCATTTCCAGGAGGGGGGTATAATGTGACATTCTGTCCCTGTCTGTCCTGTAAATTTAAATATTTTTTGTTATTGGAATCCTCAGTGTCCTCCGCTCTTTTGCCTCACGGGAGGTTCGGCATTAACACTCCGATTCCGTGACAGGTATATTGATAATGGAGTTTCTTAATGGCATAGTGTTGGAAATTAAAGCTAATCAAAAGCAGAGTGAAAAGTGCGTGACATGTTTAGTATTCTAACTCATCTCCTATCTTTATTTTTTTTTAATAAAAGTTTTATGTTAGTTCAAAGGATTTTTGTTTTTAACAGTGTCCTTGATAATGTCAGTTTGACAGTGTGGTGCAGACTGTATTTTTGCAACATAATGACTATTGTGCAAAAATACTTTTTTTATGTATTTAGGTATTTATATTAAGCCCACAAACCCATATGTAAAAGACATTTACATTCAAATTTGAAACATAAAGAGGCATTAAACAGAGGCTGTGAAAGTTTAAATTGTCACTGGTTTTAGTGCAAGATATCTTGACCTCAGGGAGGATACATTTGAAATATATGATATAACCCATTCAACACACTGGAATGTATAGCTTTGACACGCTTGAAACTAAGTGTGTATGAGAGAGATAAACTTGCAACTATTCAGCGTGGTTTATTTCAAGAAGTTGGCACGGTTAGGCATCCTCCAATGTAAAGCTAATGCATGGTGCTGCTGAGCTACAGTCCAAAGAGCATTTGGACCACATTACTCTATGACGAATACATTTGGCTGTATGCGCAAATGGACAGCTGCATGGTCTAACGGTTGTTTTTAAGGGGCAGTTTATTATTGCTACTCAGATGCGTTTTGCAGCTCTGTCCAGCTTTAGGTAAACTCCTACATTTAATTGTCACAATACGAAGGCATGCTTCTTCTTTAGAATAAAATGCACTAATGAATATAAGTCTGACTGAGAGCATGTCTGTTGAGCTGGGCGTTAATGCAAGAAAGTAAAAAATTATAATAATAAATCTCAATATTGTCACGGTATATATGTATATGTAGTGCTAAGGTTTTAAGTCAAGAGCCCAATTAGGCACCCTCAAAAATGGTCAATGTGTTTAATGACGGTGGAAATGCTAAGTGGCTACAGAAAAAGACTTTAAATAAATAAACAAATTAATTAACCTATGCTTTGATGCACTGGAGTCTCTAAGAAAACTCTTTTTTTCAATTATTATCAAGGATGTCTGATGTTGACAACATACTGTATATTTGTATATTACATTAATACTCAAACTTGTGATCTTGAACACCTTTTATATAAGGGATTTAGAGTTCACATAATACATCCATTAAGCAACCTTGGGTGAAGTTGTTTTTTTCTTCTTTTTTTTTTTTTTTTGCTTAAGGGCATAACGAATAGTTTAAGGCAAGCCCTAAAGCTAGTGTTTGAACCCAAGACTTTATCCAGTTTTCCACGTATTGAAAGATTTTTTTTTTTCTCAAGACGCTTGATTAAACTATGTGAACGTGTCGAGTTCGATCTAAATAAAGGATGGATGACCACAAGTAATAACCAAACACATGCACAAATAATCGGCAGGGAATGCAAAAAATAATAAGCTTCTTCGCCCTCATTCCGAGCCGATTTCGATGTCTTCCACAGCGGGGCAGCGTAACAGCGATCTACAGACAGCATCACCCATCCATGGGCATTTGAGAAGAACTTAACTTGCTGTCGGATGTCACATACCAACAATCTGATGTAGACAGAAAGCTATAAAAGTGCGGACACATGTCTGCGCTCAGACCAGGAAGGTGTGCGCTCCATCGAGGACCATGATATGAAAACAGACTTTTTTTTACGCACGTTTACGCAAACGCATTAACAGCCACACGTTTTCTTTTTTTAATGGAATTAAATCCTATGATTTATGGCGAGGATTGTTGAAGTGAAGATAAAATGAAAATAAATGGCAGCGGCTTGATGAACAGTTCTTTACTGAGCCCTGACGAGATCACTCTGAATCGCCCACCCTGGGTCGCCACAACTTTGGGCAGCTTTCTGATCTTCACTATCGTGGTTGATATTTTGGGGAACCTCTTGGTGATCTTCTCCGTGTACAGAAACAAGAAACTTCGTAACGCAGGTAAGATCGCCTTTCAACCAAATATGGCAAGCCGTTTAATCATTTATTCGTTTAACTGTTTTTCTTTTTAAATGTCACGTAAAGATGTTTCAATTATTAGCAAGTACCGTCTTTTTTTAAATAGTTCGAAGCCTACAAGTACTACAAATAGTAACTAAGATTACATTTATTAGTCACCAATACGTATCCCTTAAATTCTGGTTTAGTGACAGGTGACTATGTTGCTGGAAACAAAATGTAACATTTTTTTGCTATTGAATTATATGCCACTTCGTACTATTAATTCAATAAAAAAACGTTTATAGCATTCACATACATGCCTAGTATGTATGATCCTTTGCAGGTTGCTAGTACTTATTCATTGTTCTTGACTATTTATGAACTAGTATCTATTTTATTTGTAGCAATTGTTAGTTCCTGACTATTCATAATTGCAACTTTGTAGTTTATTACAAGCTCACTGGTCAGGTTTTGGGACTTGAAGTGTTTTACAGAAAAATTATAATGGTGACTAAACACACAAGATACAATTCTAAGAAAGATAGATTTCTGTAATACAGCCCCAGGACTCCAGTGCTTAAATGACAGGATATTAAATATTGACATAATAACATACTTTTAACAGTCAGTTTACACTGTTAAACAGAGAGTTTTTAGAGTTTAGAAATTAATTAGAATATCATGTAGCATTCTGCATTAAGTTGAGCCTTACTTAATAGGATGTCATATTTTCTGCCATTCCTGACTGGGTATTGTATTGAATCAAAGTGGACAGTAATGAACTATTTTTAGAGGTTTCAGGTAACTGGCCCAGTATCAAACATAACTGAACAGGCCAGTCATTTTCCTGTGAGTGGATGGAGTGCTTATCACCGGTGTCACACAGACCCATATGTCACTATCCTCTGCCAATAGAGACAGAGACCTTATGTTGTTCCTCAATTGTGAAGTTTGTGGCACCAGTTTAAAAATTACAAAAGCGCTATGGAAAAACAGGTTTGGACAGTGCTTATGTTTACATTAAGTAAAAAGCAATTTCAATGAGCTATTTATATATGCATATATATTATGTGGTACAGCTTGCTTAAGTTAATGCTGTTTAAATTAAGTTGGCATGTGATGGTATCTAATTTTCATATCATAATAATTGATGAAGCTTTCATCACAGTAAGAAAACACTGTCATGTTCCGTCATCTTAATAACAAGTTCAATAACGTTTTATTAACATTATCAAGAAGATAATAATATGTAAAAGGTATAAAAAAATGTTTTAAACAGATACTAAAGAAAACAATAATAAAGAACAATAATAAAGAATCAGAACTTTTTCAACTAATATCTTTAGGTTTTCCCAGCCTTAGGTTTTAATGGTTAACAAATGTTTAAAAAGAAATATGAAATAATTTATTATTTTGTGTTTTTAATGGACAACAGTGAATACAAAAATCTGATTGAATACTCGCTTTCTATCTTCTATGAGACAATTGGATGTCAGAAAAATAAAAGTGTACCAGAATAACCAGGGTAAAGGATGTATTGGTGCTTTTCCATAAGTGCCACCTACTGTCAGATAGAAAATCTGCATTAAGCCAGTTTCGCCCACTAATGAAAAATAAGCTATTGTGTTTCAAAAATCTGAACCATTCATATTACATAGAAATGTTCCCAATATTTTGAAGTTCTCACAAAAACAACACCAAACTTTTCCATTGTATAATTTCAACATTCTTGTCAGTTGTTTGAAATAAATTACTTATATTTGTTATACTCTATTTGTTTTGTAACGTTTCCTCCTCGATTAGTGCATTAAATTAACCCAGTAATTGTCCCATTAGCCTCCTGCGATGTGTGCTTCATTATGTGTCTCACTAGTGAGAGGACCTCCCATGGCCCGTTGTAAAGACCACTGACCCAGTGTGAATATTCAATTAGCAATCATTCCACCACATATCCAAAGTTACAGTTACATAGAAAACACACATACACTCACGGCCAAATGAGCACGCACACATTCACTCATCATTGTTCTTCTGTGGTGAAACAAAGTGGTTCCTCCTTTCCCCATTGTGGTCTATCTGTTTTATTTAAGCTACTCAACCTCAAAGACTCTATCTGCTGTGGCACCACTGTCTGTTTAGATTATTCAGACCAACCATTCCCTGCTGTTAGGTAATCCTCATTTAAACACAGCAAGTCGTACCTACATCATACAACTACAAATTAAACTCCTGAACCTGAACCTGAACGCTATTGATATGCTGGACCATATGCGTCTTACAACTTGGGACCAGCTATAGCTATATTTCAAGGTAAGGGTAATCCATTTGCTTGTTTCCTCCGAATTAAAACCATGAACTTTGTGTTGTGAGAATCATTCACTCTCTATCCTACACACATGTGCTTGATTCCCTTTTTACGTTTCTCAGCATCTCAGACATTGTAACAGCCCGTCTTCTCTGTGCGGCTCTCATCTCTAACTACTGTTCTTTAGTTGCTCTGACTTCGCTTATGAGCCCAAGGCGATCTTATTAGATGAAGTTCACTGTTCATTCAAGAGGAACTTTTCTCTACCAATTATTCACAGAGGTTGTGTGAGTGGAAGAAGGGCCCTTTCAGCAGGCTCGGGTACTGAACATGAGTGGAACGAGGACAGAATCTTTCTAGACAATGAAGTGATTACGAACAGTAATTTTAAAGAGCAGCATATTGGTCTTGTTCAAAGTGTGTTGTTTAAAATAATGCCACTGATGATTTAAAACTTGATGCAATTGTCAAAAATTGCTCTTTGCAATTTGATTTGAGCTCCAAGAAGAAAATTTCCCATTCCAAATGATCTAAAGTAATGCAATTCATAAGTAACACTAACTGTCTCTTTAAATGACAAGACAGTCGTGCATAAAAATTATATTGGACTAATTATACTAGCTGTCTGATTCCTAAAGATGACCTTTTTTGAAGGGTCATATACTCTCGTTTTACGTTGCAGTGTTGGCGTCATGCTGCATTCCCCCGTGGGAAACTTCCTAATGTTTTGCTTTTTTGCCATGGAGCTTTATTTATTCTTGAGTTCATGTGCTCACTCCTGCCTGACTTGGCCCTCGGCCTGCCCCTGGGCTGGTTTCGATGCCTTAATGAATGGCCAATTGCCGACACTCTGTACTGATGCTGCGTATAGTTACAGAATGACTCACTTTTGAAAATCCACTCTTGGCTTGTCCACTGTTAAACACAGCCAGAAATGCCTGGTCCACCACTTTGTCAGTCAAATGTCAGTCAGTGTGAATGGTCTGTAGCCATACAATATTTATGCAGAGCTGTGTAGATTACTTACAAATTGTAGTCCGTTACTGTCACACTGGTGTAAGGTACACAAAGGTAGAGAAGCGCTGGATCAATTTAACATAACTTATTATACACAAAGAAAAACAGATCAGTTTACATGCAGCATACATCGATGAGAACGGACAAGAACTGAAGGACAGAAACCAACTTATAAAGGGAAGACAATCACTGATAACGAACGAGACACACCTGAACAGAATCACTAACTAAACAGAACTAGGTCACAGGAATAACCAAAGAGCTCATGGGGAAACGACAACAATAAACCTTCAAACACGTAACAGTTACTGATTCAAAATACATGACAAAAATTGTAGTTAGTAACTTAATCCATTACAGTACACAGTTTAGGTAATAAAATCTTACTTTTAAAAGATTAAAAATTTTAAATTTAAATTTTAACCGATTTATCATTTACCATTTATTTAAATAGGATAATCTTTATTAATAATAAGGTTGAATTATTAATAATTTATTGATACTGTTTAAATAATATGTAATCATTTAATTAATAGAAAGTACTGTTGTCTGGTTATTTAAAAATGTTATTTAATCGAATTTCCAGTACTTTTTTATTCTAATAAAAATTCAATTTTTAGAATCGATTACATAATCCAGATGACATGTAATCACTTACCACCAAACTCTTTATGTAATGTATATACTTTTACATTTTTTTCTACTGATTTTATTTGCTGTTTCAAACACTTTTTTTATATACTGTTTGTCTTCTTTGATTACTTAACAGTTCAAGTTCATGGAGCTAAAAAACATAAAAGCTCAGCAAAAGCATGTTGCTATATATTGGTTACACTGTGACAATTAGTTCAATTCCGAGGGAACACATTGACTTAAAATAAGTGACAAAAATTGTAGTTAGTAACTTTATCAATACATTACACTCCAATGCAATTGTTTTTGTTTTTTTGTTTTTTATTTTTTAAAAGCATTAAAAAGTATTATCCAATAGACCAATCTCTCAATCTGTTTGAATAACACTGTATATTAGATCATAGTTAATCACTGTAGTTTGTTTGTCTTTGCCTCCCACATGTCACTGAGAGATTTATTCATCCGTTTCACAAATTCCAAAACCCAAGTCTTTTTTTAGACGTCTTTTTTAAGATTATTTTTCACATATTACATATGATTGTATACTGTTCCACTTGAGAAACATATTTGTGTGTAACGTTTACCCGAAATAACATAATTTACAGCGAAATATGCTTTAATGCAGACAACATAAGCATACTAATACTCAGCTTTTTGCTATGAATTGGTTTGTTCAGCAGTTTTTGTGCAAGGCCAGACTTTGACCTGTTATTTGGATTTGACTGTGGCAGATGACTTGATATTTTAAATGTCATATCTCCCCCTGATTGAGCTCCATAATGGTCTTATTATCTGTACAGATGACGTGAGGAAGGATATTCATGCTGTTGCTGTGGCTCTGTAATTTTAGATGTGGGATAAATTAATTTCATTTGTTTTTCTTGTCAGTTACATTTAGTTATTTTCCATATTTCAGAGTATTGATCTGTGCTTATTATCACTCAATATGGTCTGTAAACAAATGTGAGCTAAACAGGACCTGCTAGATGCGTTCTCCTGCAAGTCTTTTGCACTCTTTATTTAAAGTAAGCAGAAGGACATGAGTGATGAGTTATATTTGACAAGACTCCAGTATCATTTGAAACAGCTCTCCAGGATCCCAAAGAAATAAAATATTGATTTAAGCATAATATCTCTGCGAACTCGAGGGAGGTTTGGAGCCTCTCTTTAGTGCTGCATTTACACTCAGTAGGGGTGACAAAATGATATCAAAGTTTATTTTGCAAAGACTGCAATTAAAATATGCGATACCCAGCATTAACTAATTAGAAGCAAGTATTCAGAATTTGACTATCAGTGTGATACGATATTTGCTTTAATATCTGGTTTCTTAGATGTGGACAGGCTTCATTAAAGGGATATTGAATAAATATAACAGATACCTATGGGAGCAAAGATCTTTTGGTTTAAGCCAAGCAATAACCAACATTCCTTGCCCTTTTTAATGAGTGCTGTATTTTTCTTTCAGTAAAATGAGCAAAGATAAAGAGCAACAGCATTGCAATAAGCTGTATTTGACTGTTCAAAAATCAAAAACCTAGCATGAGAAATATAATAATTATTTCATTTTATATGCGCCCTTGATTTATTATTTATGAATTTCTTAATATACTGTTATGCTCTTTATTTTCCAATTTGTTGCACTACTTAAATATATGTCTCCAAATCACAATACCAACAATAGGTTGACAAGCCTGCAAAGGGAAAAAAACACTTCACATAATATGCATTTATTTTTATTTTATTTGTTTAAAGACTCATTGCTGAAAAAAAAAAAACAGCATGTTGGTTAGGTATGTTTTGATGCTGGGATGCTGGTTTATGCTGGTTTAAGATGGTCCTTTGTTGGTTTATGCTAATTTATGCTGGTCCTTTGCTAGTCTATGCTGGTCACGCGTGCTGATAAAGGACCAGCATAAACCAGCAAAGGACCAGCATAAATCAGCAAAGGACCAGAATAAAACAGCAAAGGACCAGAATAAAACAGCATAGGACCAGGCTAAACCAGCAAAGGACCAGCTAAAACCAGCATCCCAGCCTCAAAACATAAGTAACCAGCATATGTTGTTTTTTTCAGAAGGGCAATTCGTTTAAGGATTCATTTTTCCAAACCCCTCAGATAATTGGTCAATGTTTTTTTTTAAAGTAGGGTTTGTGACCTTTAAATGCTTCAACAGCAGCACCTGGTGGCAAAAAATGTATTTGTATTTGCATTCAGAACAACACAAAAAGACCAACAAGTGGATGGGCTTTCAAGTAGACATCAACATTCAGTGATTCAGAGTTAAGTCTTTCTTTTGAGAGACAAAAACTTTATACACTGTGCGTGTTCAGCTTTAAAACTTTGCAGGATGTTACCCAGGTATTTGTTAAGGTAATCTGCAAAAATCCATAATGGGGCACTGCATTTCTAGATCCCTACAAAGTTCATATGACTGGCGCTGCAGCAAAACGACGCTATAACATCGCTGATTGACTGATGTCACCTCACGAATGCTGCACTCATGACTATCCTGAGCTGTGATGTCAAAGGCAGCAGACAGGAACTATATCAATTAATTTCACGGTTTTAAGAGCCCAACAAAAACTACCCAGAGCTAGCATAATAAATGGAAATATTGAATGCGTGGCTGTTTTTGAATGGCTGTTGTTGGAGAAAGATGCCTTTTAGATCCAGATGGTTAAGTTACAGCATCCACCGACAGCATCTAACAGGGCTTAAATTCATTTCATCTTAATGACATCTAGCCGCTGTGATAGCGAACACGCTCTACCACATTTCCTCCTGAACAAGTTGTGTGTAACCATTTAGTCTTCATCACCATCTTCAGCTACTATAAATACATTCACCTCTACATCCTGTAGGCCTGTCCAGCACAGAGATTTTCGTCTGCACTTAAACAAGAGTAAAATGTTTATCTTCTGAGGTAAAAAGAGAGAAAATCTCATTTACATCATAGACAGTTTCATACTAAAGAAAATACTGTCTATTTTGAGTGTTTTATAGAACAAACCTTAAATGTACCTTGGTGCACATTTTAGCGAGACAAGAAATACACACCAATAAGTACATATCACTGTAGTTTCCAATAGAGAGCAGAGTACAGAGATGTGCTTGAGAAGTTAGGAGCTCTGGTTTGAATCCCGTGTAACTACGGGACAACAAAACAGTTTAAAATCTGTGTAAAAGAAAGTTACAACTGACATGATTGCATCAACAAATGTGTTTCCATATCAGTTTTACATTTGTTAACACTATCTGGTTTAGGGTTGAATTTGGTGTAGGGCATATTTCCAAAATGATAGAGCATTAACTTTTAGTAACAATCCATGGACATTTAAATTCTGAACCGCCACAATACATACCTATATCAACGTATAAAAATGTGCCAGGGTTCACGTATGGAACCTGTGTTAAATCGCCTCTCAGTGGACATTTCTCCTTAATCCTGCAGTGAAACGTGTAGTAAGGTATGTAAAAACAGTATTGCACAAAAAGTGCACAAAGGTATGTATTTTTATGAGACCAGGGGCCTCATTTATAAAACTTTCTTACGCACTGATTTGATCTTAGAGTGTTCGTACGATCA
>JAUCMT010000026.1:12905022-12936919 GCA_032357475.1 Enteromius thamalakanensis
ACCTCGTCAAGTTGCGCTGAATTCAGTGCGTATTCATTGCATTGCTGCCGTTAAATGCCCAATGTACTTCTATTTAGAATTTATTATACTGTACGAACACCTTTGCATCACATCACCATACCGTCCCCCCCACTTTTAAGTTGGCTGCTACGCCCCTGCTTGCAGGAGAACATTTAACATTTGTATTTTACTTCAGTTTTGCTGTACAACCACAAGTCCACACTTACAGCCTTGATCTGGCAGTAAAACTTCTAAATCCTGGCGCTTTGACTCCTTTTGCAATATAGCTGCTTGTAAACGCAGACTAGAGAGCGCAAAGCTGGGGGCGGGGCTTGGCCAAGAATGAAGACTTTTTATTGGTCGGTGTCTGACTAACGTTAGATATTTGAAATAAATTTAGTGCAAGTCTTCTCTTTTAAAGAGTTTATAGGTTATTTTCGTGTTTCACTGTAATGATTATCTGGCAAATTTGTAAACTTTAACTAAAGGTTAGTTTAAAATAATAGTGATTTTATAATGTCTCCATCAGCAAACAGTGAAGCCTTTAGTGGTCATTAACTGCAATTTCTTACACAACACTGTGTTTAAGTGTTAAAACTATCCTAGTGTTTTTGTCACAACTGTTTAACAGACATCATTAATCCCAGAGGCAAAATTGTTCAGAATGAGAAGATCTATAATATTATATGAAGATATAGTCCATAAGTGAATATATAAGGGATTTAAGGACCCTGTTACAGCTAACCTAAAGACGAACAATTTTTTTTTTTGATAATTATTAATCTAGGGAGTCCAAAGAATTGATCTGTATTGGTTTGATCAACTTTGCAAAAGAAGGCTTTTAACATCATTTCGTGAACGATTTGATTGAAAGCATTAGTCACATTGGCAAAGTTGTTCAGAATGAAGAAATCTTTAATATGATATAAAGATTTAATGTCTGTGTGAATATTTGAACATATTCCAAAATTTTAGGTCATTTCCTATAGAAATACTGTATTTTTGAGGTAATTTTAACTCTAATAGCGCCACTTATTCTCCAATCTTCATAAAACTTTGCAAAGAGTCATGTCATGCATGTTTTCACCAAGTTTCGTAAAGTTTTATGTTTTACGGGCGCCCCGTTTTTAAATGAGCCAATTATAGCTAGCCAAAGGACAAAATTCAGCATTATTTTGATTGATCTAGAGAGTTCACAGATTATAACTGCAGTGGTTTGATTGAGATTGCGCGAAAAACCAGAGACTAGTTCGCCAAAGTTCATGAACGATTTGATTGACAGCAATGGTTCTTGAGGCAAAGTTGCTCATTATAAGGAGATCTATCAAATGATAAATATTGTGTGGATATGTGAAACACCACGTGATTACTGGGCCAAAAAAACTCGTTAGCGCCAACTAGTGGCCAATTTCTAATAATTCTGCTCGTCTAATAAGTGCTCAAACGTCATTGTCAAATTTGTACTTTTTTTTTTGATAATTATTGATATTCAGTGTCCACAGATTATTTCTGCAGTGGTTTGCACAGTTTTAGGGCAGAAGAATAAAAATCCTAACAATTATGCTACGCGCTCTAACCCCTAATAATAATAATATAGTTTCACATGCTTTATATGTATGATTAGATGAAGTTTAGCCTAGTCCATAACATAATTTAAACATATTTTAAGGATTTTATCATTTCATGGTTTATATTTGATTACTTTGCACTGAGAACATGATAAAATGAAATGCATACATTTGCTAGTCGTGTGTCACAGAACAACACAACCTGGAGGAGAGATGAGCACTGTCATCATTATTTATCAAGAGACTCTGTTATACGTTTCAAGGTAGTCACATACCAAACTTTTCATGTTAAACCAAATTAATATTGTTTTGTATACTAGCTATAAAACAGCTGGGGCTAGGCCATCAGTCAGTTATCTCCACATAACGTTATACTAAAATGAAGTTTACTTAACTTTATTTGTTTCATACTTTAACAAACACACATAGACATAGACTATTCGTTCTTCTTCACTTAGAGTTAGGGACCATCTTGTTTACACGAGAATAGCAGGGTCTGAATACCGTGATAAATGTTATATTGCTATTTAGCAACTGAATGAGCATAACTTCCAGTGTCATTTACAGTTATTATTTTTTTACTCTGACAAAAACAGTCAGTTATGCTGCTTGATACTGCTAATTTAATAGAATTCATCATATAATTTTTATAATACGTATCGTATTCATGAACGCATTCGATTGTAACACATTTAAGCCTAATGCATTTAATTTATTGCACATTAGCATTAAAGTTTAATTCTAATGCTTTAAAGTTAAAAATTAAATTGCCTCAAAAAGCGAATACCATGCGGATAATATTACACCCCGATATATATAAACAATTAACCGTTTGAAGGACAAAATGAGTCTGAAATGCAAATAAGTCTAATTAGAGATCAACTTCCAAAAGCACTAACATTAAAAAAGAATGAAAGTTTGCAATCAGAAAATGTTATCTTATTTTATTTATGTAAAGATGTTCGATTCAACAAATTATGTTGATCACTGAACAAAGGTCCCTTACAGTTTCAGGAGTCACCAAGAACGCATTTCCACGAGCGTCTCCTTTAATATTAATTTAAACAAATACGGGAGTGTCCTTCATTACTCAAATGCTCTCGGTCTTTGAGGTTGGGTCACTTTGCCTCAACTTCCACAGGGCAAGGTTCCTCAACTTCCACAGGGCAAGGTTCATCACTGAGTAAAAGTTGCCTGGTCACCGATATCTCGAACTGCTTTTGTGAGGAAAGTTATTGTTTAAACCAGACGCACTTGGAGCTTTAATTAAAACATGTCGTGGATCGATCCGGTAAGACCGTTTTATGTTCTTTATACTTCACAGTTGTGTTTTTAAATCATTTTAACGTACGATTTATCTTTCCTTATCACATTCAACCACATTGTTAGCGTTCAGCCACATTCAGGACTCGTCAAACTATACCAACTAGTCAAAGTTAAATCTAATACACACACTTTTATTTCGAACTATTTGACTAAAAGGAAGGAAAATACAAATAAATAAATATAAGTAAAGTTAAGAATTTAATGCAGAACACATTAGGACATTTTCACCTTGAGAAGAACTGAAGACTAACGTTTCCTGGAAGAATTGGCTTTAGATATCCACTAAAAAAATCCCACTGAACAATCGTCTTTGTCAGACGTTGAAATGACATCCCTTGACAACCAGAATGAAAGTTTTTATGGCGTCTTTTGGTACCAAAATTGGACGTCCAAAAGATTGTACAGTGGGATAGTTCACTGGCAAGCAAAGTTAGTTTTGAGAAAAAGTCTAGCATCATTTGGTTGCAGTTGCAACTTGCTTTGGCATGCGTTTATATATGCAAATACAATTTTAAGCATGCAAGCGTCCAGATGCTTTTTGTGGTCACTGTGGCTAAGTTTTGAAATCCGATCATGTATGTTCCAGACCCTTGCATAACCTTCAAACCTACAGGTGAACCCTGGATTATGTTGTTATGTGATGTTAAAATCATTCGCACAAGTTAACTGTTAAAGCAGTTAAGCAGTATGAAATATGAATTCTGATTTACTTATTCTCATGTCGTTTGTGGCTTTATGGCTAACTTTCTTCAGTGGAACACAAAAAAGGTTTTAAATAATATTGTCAACCTGTGGATATTAAATCATGATATCAGTAATG
Source organism: Enteromius thamalakanensis (assembly GCA_032357475.1). Lineage (NCBI taxonomy): Eukaryota > Metazoa > Chordata > Actinopteri > Cypriniformes > Cyprinidae > Enteromius > Enteromius thamalakanensis. The sequence goes on from JAUCMT010000026.1 coordinate 12,908,737, forward strand.
GGTGAGCTATACCAACATCCTGTTACTGTACTAAATCAAAAAGGAAACTGACTCAGCTACTTAGAAGTGCTGTAATAACCATTCTATGCAGAACACTTTTCTTTCTTCATCCTTATTCTTGAGTTTCAGATGCACCTTATCATTTAGGAAACCTTAGAACGTATCTGGCGCTCTGCGGTTTTAAAATCTCTTGTGCAAAACTACCAAAGAGTGCTGAGCTACTATAAATATTGAGATATTTACTTGGTGGAAACTCTGATTGGTGGTGTCTCTGCTGTCCGGTCAAGTTTATCCTGATGCGTTCAGTGTTTTCAATGGTTTTCTGCAAAGAAAACAGAGACCCTCTGGGCTGTTTTCTTTTTAAATTTGCATTTGCTTTGCACAGCATTTGCGTTGCAGTCCTTTAGATGTGAAGATATGCTGTGATTTCTTTTAAGACAGAAGTTGTGTCAAACAGATTATACAGATCTATTAAAAAAAACTGAAAGATCCTTCCCACGCTTCACAATTCAGAATTCATTTTCCTATATATATATATTAGGAAAATTAGTTTTGAATTGGGAATCATGACAATTACCTTTCAGTGTAGTAGCGGTAATTTTTTTATGTCTTAACATTTACTTTGGACAGACTACATTCATGCAAAACAGGATGTTGAAATGAGATTCATTACAAATAACCAACCAAACTTGCTCAACCATTCACTTTGAATAAACACATTCGACACCACTGAAAGTAGAAGGAACTTCACTTAGTGTTAGACTACTTTGTTGGATTTGGATTTAAAGTAATCCTTTTTTCCAAAATGAATTTTGTAAAATTGATTAAAGGCAGTGGCTATGTATATGTGTGTGTACTAAATGAAAATAGCATACTTTCTTAGCGACGCAAGATATTTACACTAAGGGCACATAGTTATAGTTTCTATTTACACTGTTAAAATAGCAGGATTTTCTATACGTATTGCAAATAGTGACGAGTATCTGCACCTCAGTATTGTTGTACATTATAAAACAGTATGCAATAATGCAAAACTTATTGGATTTTAATTTAAAAATATAAATGGATGCTACCTTATTGGAATAATAGCCTTCCCTAACCCTAACCAATACTTATTTTTAACTTTTTGATTATTTCCTTCATTTTTATTGAAATTAAATGCTTTTCTGGCGTGAATTTAAATTGGAAAAGGGAGGGTAAAAAGTTGGTGGATTCTATTTAATAACATCATGGGCCTCATTTATAAAGACTTGCGTAGAAACCGTCCTTGATTTTATCTAAGAACTTTTCTGATTTGATCGTAAGAGCGATTCAGAGAAAACGAACGTACACACGAAATCCATGCGTACGCCAGTCATTCGGTTATAAATCACAAAAGATCGTGGAATTGTGTTCAGCTGAAGTGTTTCGCCATCGAAGCGCCCCTGCTTAATTAATTAACATATAAAATGAGCTCATTCCTAAAGCTAAAACTCTGTGACAATGGCAAGAAAAGATGGTTTTTATAAATCTGTACTTTGATGTGGATTTGATCGTACCAAAACTCTAAGATCAAATCAGTGCGTAAGAAAGTTTTATAAATGAGGCCTCAGGTTGGTTGATATGCGGCTCATGGCACATTATTATTTACATCATTATGGTTTAACATGAACAGAAAGTAAAATATATAAATATATTTATTGGAGTTTAGAAGCATTTGTAACATTAGAAATGTCGTTGCTGTAATGGCGCAGTGGTGTGAGTGAAGAGAAGCTGATGTGCGCACCTAAATCACATACTGATTTTATTAAAGCAAACCAAAAACCTAGGAACACGGGAAATCCAGTACAAAAACAATAGTGTTACAGTTTACTATCGACATGAAACCTAGGCTAGAAGAACTGACAAAGGAATGCTAGATCAAAGAGCTACATATACAAAAGAAAAAGGAAACTAAATTAGAAACATGTGAGAGTAGTTGCTAACCAGGGTCAAACACAGGAAGAAAACAAAGGAAGTAATGAAGCAAGGAAATATAATACAAACTAAGAGTCTTTAGAAACACAAACTAAACAAGTCACTTTAAATCAATTTGATGTGTACTTGCTGAATAAAATATTGAATTCTTAAAAAAATGAATGGAAGTATATGGTAATCATCTTCATGATCAAAAACTTTAAAATCAAGAAATTATACTATGGATGACATTTTTTTTGCTTTCATGCTATTGATCAAACTGTACGACGTGGTGATCGTAACATCAAGGCCATGGCTTGGGAAATGTTCTTAAAATGTAAAATGCTTTGGATGAAAGCTTTTGCCAAGTGCATGACAGTGTAAAAAATAAATCTTGCAAGATGTAATCATAGTAGAAAGAACGAAAAGAGCAGCCACATAAACAATTGGATGTAGACGACTTAACAGAGTGAGAAATTCTCTTTGCACTCCTCTGGCTCTCAAAGGATCCTGTGAATCTGGCCGTGAATTTCTCTCACTGTATGTGTGGTGGTGTGGAAAAATCATAACCAAAGGTTTGCCCTGCAGCATATATGCCATTAGTGGCACAAATAAACTCTCTAGGGAGAGGTGGCATGTTTGTAAGGGCTTTTACTCTTTGCCTCTTATACACTGTAAGACATAAGATCAGTGCGGCATTCAGAAGGGCAAATGTTTTTGGACATTTTATCCTTTTATGACAGGAGTATGATTTTATTATGATCAGTGTCGATATTTGATATTGTGGTCTCTGTCCAAACATATGGAAAAAGATATACAGTATACGTGCTAGAACTAAATGTGAAGTTATTATAAATATATGTAATGACATCACATTGTCAGTTTTGTTGTACTGGTTGTGGTAAGTTTGATTAGGTTCTAGTAGGTTTTGAGTTCTAGTAGTACAAACAGCATAAAGAACTCTTGGAAATATAAACTTAAACTTGTTGCAGTTGTGCACTCAAAATAATGACGTCTTGCATGAAGTCTATAGCAGACGACTTCTGCAGTGAGATTTGTGGTCCATGCTACAGGGCCCCTGCTGGGCTTTTCAGATCTCTGTTCATATTTTCCCTCTCTCTGCGTATCGTCCTCAGTTCAAATGGAACTTAAGGAACACAACAGTTGAAAATAGAGGAGCTGCTGAGATGTCACAGGAATAATTTACTGAGTCACTGTTCTGGAACGATCTTCTGCTCCGGTGATTCCTCTTAACATTGAGCTAAATTTGCTAAATCATGAATGTATTTATTTGGCAATCCTTCAGGATTACAAGATTTGCACAGCATGTTCCGTATATGAGATAAAAATGCCAGTACACGAGTGCAATGTTCCACATCTGATCTGCATTTTGAGGAAGTTAGGCTGATTTGTTTCTGAATATTTTACCTTTTTTTCTGTGAGAGCCTAAAGGAAATCAGTACAGAATGAGCATAGAAAATATTCCAGAACATTTAAAACGTTATTCCTTGAAATAGAACTAACAACTAACAAAGACGGGGTAGTTTTTTAACAAAAACATTTTTTGTTGCTATAAATATCTTTATATTTTCTGTGGAAAGGAGTACAGAATGTTTGTCCAATCATGTCCCTCGGTCCGAGGGCTACAATTGGAGAGTGATTTGCAGGGAGGGTGGGATCTTATGCTTTCAAAGCTAGCTTGCTATTGCTAGCCTCTTCCAAATCACTTTTAAAGAGACCTTACCTATGTGTTATTTGATAAAAAAATTTTTTGTCAAGTTCTAAAACATATGTAATTTATTTATTTATTTTTTGTGTGGTACACAAAGTCAAAAGCCTATAAAGATTTAGAATAAAAAGGTCTCATATAAATAGCTGGAAAAAAAAAACAGCATTAAATTATTTTATTATTATTTGACAAGAATTGCATTTACTTATATTGATGTATTACGTATATACAAACTTTAGATTCCAAGGGATAGTTTAGCTGAACTCCACAACCTACTCTATTGCAACTACGAAAAAAATGAAGATGTGCATAGATGACAAGATTTGACCCTATTTGAGTGAATAATAATATTTATTTCAAATGGTATAAATCTTTTTTAAATATGAACGAAGCACAAATAAGTAAAGGAAAAAAACAAACCATAGAAAAACAGCGATTTGCTGCAGCCTGGTTCGATAGTGTCTCTTTCAGCATGGGGCCCAAAAATTGTAAAAGGTCTTCATTGGAGAGTGAAGTATCATGTGACAATAACAGATGCAACCCAAATCCTTTTAATAGTCAAAGCAGCTGACAGACTTAGGAAAGATATGATTTAATTAGATGCAATAAAGGTCATGCTGAAAAAGCATACTGGCAACCTTTCTGAAAAGGACTGGAGAAATAATGCACCTAAACTTTGTTTTTGGGAAATATCATATGGAAAACTTAATGCAAATCTCATCCGATGGCTTCAAGCCAGCAGCAAAATGGTAAATCTTATGAAACCACTTAATTTCCCCTCCATTAAAAGAGTCGCTACAGTATTGTATTTGGCCTAATGTTATTCAATAACCTAATAAATTGCATTCTGGAAATTGTAATAAGCTGTTTAGCTTGAAGGTTTTCCCATTGCAACAGTGTCGCTGTGTGGCTATAATTGCTCTATTTGCATTCATTGTCATTCCCCTGTTTTTGTTTTGCAGGGAACATATTTGTAGTGAGCCTGGCAGTAGCTGACCTGGTGGTAGCCGTCTATCCTTATCCACTCGTGCTGGTCTCCATTTTCCATAATGGATGGAATCTGGGATTCGTCCACTGCCAGATCAGTGGATTCCTGATGGGACTGAGCGTGATTGGATCTATATTTAACATCACTGGCATTGCCATCAATCGCTACTGCTATATCTGTCACAGCCTCAAGTATGACAAGCTATACAGCGACAAGAACTCGCTTTGCTACGTCCTTCTCATCTGGATACTGACCGTGGTCGCTATAGTGCCAAACTTTTACGTCGGCTCTCTGAAGTATGACTCCAGGGTTTACTCGTGTACCTTTGCGCAGTCGGCCAGCTCGGCATATACCATCGCCGTTGTCTTCTTCCACTTTATTCTTCCAATCATGATTGTGACATACTGCTACCTGCGGATCTGGATCTTGGTGATCCAGGTGAGGAGACGCGTAAAACCCGAGTTCCGGCCCAAACTCACGCCACACGACATAAGGAACTTCGTCACCATGTTTGTGGTGTTCGTTCTCTTTGCCGTCTGCTGGGCCCCTCTTAATTTCATCGGCCTGGCGGTCGCTATAGACCCCGAGCGGGTTGCGCCACTCATCCCGGAGTGGTTTTTTGTATCCAGTTATTTTATGGCCTATTTCAACAGTTGCCTTAATGCAATAGTCTACGGACTGCTGAATCAGAACTTCAGACGAGAGTACAAAAAAATTATTGTCTCCCTCTGCACTGCAAAGATGTTCTTCCCGGAGAGCTCAAATGATGCTGCGGATCGCATCAAAAGCAAGCCATCTCCTTTAATGACAAACAACAACCAAGTCAAAGTTGATTCGGTATGAAAACAAAGGACACTGTGAAAAAAACCAAATAAGCATTTCAGCTTCTTTCAGAACCAACTATTTATAACTGCTATTTATAACCGGAATACAGGTGTATGTATTTCTTGTACCTGTTGCTTTTACAACAAGGTGCAATGCAGATATCTTGCTTGGTCTCAGTGTTTACAAGTTCATAATGTTAGATTTTTTTTATATACAGCAGGTCCATGTATTTTTTTTCAGGATATCATAAAATGTATGCTATAAACCAATGCACACACTGTCGTACATGAAGAACAAGGTGCCAATTGAGCAGAACAGTAGCCCAATAATATGCTCAATAATATATAATAATAACATTTGCAAAATAATATTGTACTCAAGTATATTATTTATATGTAACCTGGTAAGACCAACAATTGTATTTGAAAGCACATGTCTTTAGGTCCATGAATGACAGATTTAAAGTGCCCCTAATATGCATATTTTTAAGGCCCCTAATATTTTTGGGAGTCTCCTACAATAGGTTTACATGCAAGTTTTTTTTTTTTTTGTTCGCAAAAATGCATTTAAAATCACTTAATTTTCCAGTTTCAAGCAGTTCTAAGATTCAGTCTCTCTAAACCCCTCCTTTCTGTGAGCCTACTCTGCTCTGATTGATCAGGTGGCCCAGTCTGTTGTGATTCAAATGTGTTACCCCGTGTCCTGTACCTGTCACGAATAATGGATTTGAATTACTAAGGACTTGTTTAGGCTGTTAAGAGTGAGTTTTTTATTTTGGGAAACAATAACTTAAATCGTTTACACATTGCCTGAAAGTCAATATTGGAAATGGCATAATAGGGGCACTTTAAGACTTTGTTCATGTAAATGTAGGCAATCTCTTAAAGGAATAGTTCACCCAAAGATCAAGTAGTTTGGTAAGATTTTCTGCAGAAGACAATGGAAGAAACGTGGTTGTTTTTTGTGGAAGAATTGTTTCTGTCCATATAATGAAAATCAGTGGGCTCCAAAACATCACTGGCTTTTATTGTATGTGCCAAAATAAATAAATAAAAAAGCATTTCAGAAATATTATTCGGAGCAACATGAGTAAATGATTACACGGTTTTCAGTTTTGGGTCAACTTTCCCTTTAAATGGTCACTATACAGTACAGTATCTGTGTAACTGCATATCATATGAAATGTGAACAAAATGGCAAATTCTAAAAATAAGATTACAGACATTTATGTTCTTCTTAACTTTCTGTTACAACACTTATTTATTTATTCATCAGACTGCATTGCTATACTACTGCAATGGAGTGCATTTAATGATAAGCAATTAGTGCTGTCAACTTATTAATCGCATTCCAAATTCAAGTCTTTGTTTACATAATATGTGCCTGTGTACTGTGTATATTTATTACAGTATGTGTATATACACACACATTCATGTATATATTTAAGAAAAATCTTTTACGTTTGTATATTAAATATTTATATATAAGATATGTAATATGAATATAAATATATGTATATATAAATATTTTCAAAATATACTGTATGTGTGTGTCTTTATATATATACACAAGAAAATCTACACAGTACACACTCAAACAAAAACAAAAACTTTTTATTTTATTAATTGCAATTAATAGTTTGACAGCACTACACACAATATAAGTCTAATTTTAAAAAAACTTAGGCTATTCAGGATAATTGGTCCACATTTCCCAGTCATTTTGATGGCAAAGTGTCCCAATTTACCTGAAGTTAGCCCATACATATTCTGGCATACAGTAGATCAAGTTCAATGTATTACTATAAATCACTTTTATAATGTCAAATGTTCAACACAGTACCTTACTTTCTTGTTTACAACATAAAAACACATTTGCTTGTCCATCCTTGAGCTTTTCAATGTTGATGCTGAATAAACTGAGATGAAAACAAGAGGTATACATGCTTAAAAGCTATGGAAGATGTAAGTTCACTGCTTTCTAGTATTTTACTGTTTTATGTATTTTTCTTTTTTTCTTTGAATGTTTTTTGGGATTGTATGTTCATTAAAATCAACATTAAGCGGTGTTGGGGAGGCAGCGATGCTGCTAATTACACTGTAGCGAATCACACAGCTCAGCTGTGTTAAGAGCCAATATATAATCAAAATCAACCTATTTTCATTCTCAGTGCATGTTTATGGGTCTGTTGTGAATGATTCATTGCCGTATTTTATGTTCAATGTGCAATTTCTGCATGTATTAGGACAAGGAAGCAATGGGAGAGGAGAGAAGGGAGTTCAGGAATCAAATTCAGGTTGCACGAAAAATAATAGGTCAGAAAAAAAAGTCTTTTTTTTTGGCAACAACTCGTGTTAAGCTAATGCCATGCAAGTCACGCAGGGTTCTAGATAATGTTGATCACAATCAAAAAAAAAAAAAAAAAAGATACCATCTGACATACAAAGACAGCTTGTGTAACTACAGTATGTTTTGCTTCACTCTGAAGGCATTTTAGATTGAGAACCTAAGATTTAAAGTGGCTTCCTCAACACTAACATTAAGACAGTTATGATCTCATGAATATGTGCCATCATTTTAATAGATTATCAAGACATTCAAAGGTTTCACGTTTTAACTAAATGCGGTTTCAGTGTTATCCTAACATGTCGCGGGAATAATAAAACCTCAGTGTTTGTGTTGGACACTCTCCATGAAAACAGAACATCCATTCATATTCAAAACAATCCTGCTCTTAATACACAATGATGTGCATCCTGTTTGCTGCTAGTCAAGCTTTCCAAATTCCAGCACACCACATAATATGCTTTGACAAGTCACATATTCACATTTTTTTTCCCAACCTAGGAACACTTATCATGCACATTCGCATACATAAGCCTGTCAGAACGTGATTCATCCAGTTCTTTCCACGCATGGAGTTTGAGCAGAATCATACGGTGCTATTTAAGAGCAAACCAGAGACGGTTCGCATTGACCTGCTTCCATGCCCACGGATGGTTATTTCTGGACTTTCGTCAAAAAAGTGTATTTTAAACGGTGAAAGCTTAAGTAATTACGCATGTCTCTGTACCGGCCTGACGAGGGATCGGATGCCTTTGAGAACCCCCTCCCCCTCTTTTCCCGGGCGACTCAAATCTATGTCTCTTCCCTACTCTTCATCTTAATGAACTTGAACAGATTAAATAAGATCTTAAAGCATGAACCATAGAGTAGCCACCCCCATCTACTGAGGATTTATATATTTATTATTTTGGATTACATTCACGATGACATATTTTAATCTCAGGCTTTAATTCTCAGTGGAGGGATTGAAGAGGTGATGAGACAGTCTCCACCTCCACACGAGAGTGAAAAGAAGCTTGATTAAATCATTTCCACATTACACTGCCAAAATAAAGGAACCATACTCGTAAAATACGGTTGACGGTCATTTTTACAACACACCGTGCCTGAAAGGAAATGTGAATTGGCATACGTTGAGTTTATTATATACTGAACTTTTTTTTTTTCAAACTCTTTTGTGTGCATCAGATACTGTAGTAACATTTAAATATATGATTTGAAACTGAGTCCAAATTATTATTCAATATGTTTGAATCTATCTGACTGGTTAAGGTTACTAAAGTAAAAAATTGTTTTTAAAGGTCTTGGCTGGTTGACAGTAAACACGAAGCTGGTAGAGGCTGGCAACTACAGCAATTAAAAAATAAACTGACAAAATATTGTTTATAAATAAATAAAAGATCAATAGAATTAGATGCTTTACCCACCTTTTTGGAAGAGTTCTTAAAATAATGAAATCAACAATAATTGATCGCAGTACAATAAAACAATTGTTTTGTAGTACAAGTTTCTGAAATGTTGTTTGAATATGTTAATGAGGCATTGCCTAATTAAATATGACATCATTTGCATACAATTTCAAAACAAGAATCAGAAATGTGGATCAAGCCATGATCAACATATTCAAAATTCTGGATCATTTTTAATACTCCATAAAGCAGATAATATAACATTGTCCACCATGTAGGAATAAAATGAAGTAAATATATGAACAAATGCTTCTGTAAAAACTGTAAAAACTAAATAAAACTGGTTGAAGTGGAGTAAAGTGGATACTTTTGGCTTAATACAGGAGAATAAATGCTTTAAAGATAAGTATTTTAAGGCATTGAAGAAGTGTAATAAAACAAATGCATAAATTAGTAAATTGTTTTCTTTTAGCTAGAGCGAAAGAAGACCTTTTATAGAAGCCAAATAACAAAATAAAAAAAAACTGCATACAACAAACAAATAAACAACAATCTTATTAAATTTAATATTCTACATTATAAAACACTATTACTATATAACACTATTATAAACATACATAATTGATATCAGAGTTCAGAATAGTCACTACGTAGGTCCTTGAACTGACATGTTTGTGGAACTATCAGCCAATCAGTGTTGCTGATTCAAGCTTCAAGTAATTGGTAACTATGGCACATTTTCCATTTTTTAAGCAGTTCGAATGAATGCTGAGGTGATCGTTTTCCTTTAGCAGCATAGCAAGGTCAGGCATCTCGTGACCTTCTGCATGCCAGCGTCTGTCCCTGTGCACTGACAATCCTAGAGAAGCTCTGTGAAGTGCCAACATGCCACATGGACCTGCGTGTCTATGGACAATGTGGACTCGTCTTCCCTTCAGGGCCTGAAAGCGCTGCTATTGAGTGTCACCAGAGAGACTCGCTTGTGAACCTGCTCAAGTCAGGAGCTCAGCAGTTTGATAAAGCCCACTGTTTATGTGCGTTCAGGCGAGGGAAACCAGGGTCTTGCGTATGCGTGCGCGCATGTTTGTGTGTCTGTCTGCAGAGTCAAGATTCTGCTATCAGCAAGTCTCAATCCGACATAAAGCCATTGGACAGCTGAGAGAACAATGGATTACTATTCCACGGAGCAAAAAATATAATTGAGTTAGCAACATTTTCATTTTGTGTTTGGCTATGGAGAGGGGTTTCATAAAGTCATGTTGTGTTAGGCTCTCAAGGATTTTAAATCTGCTTATTATCTTGAAGCCTAAACTGCGGATGGAGCCTCTTTCCGGGCACATGCAGGAAACAAGTGTGAAACGAAATTAATTTGCTGTTATTTCACAGTTAAATGCTTGTGTTTGGAATTCCTCCGTTAAACTCTCCACACGCACCGTAAAAAAACAACATTCCTTTCAGTCTGGTAACTTCACAGAAAATGTCAATGGAAATATTGTTAAGCTGGTCATAAATATCTGCTGTCACAACACACTAAAAATTTGCCTTGCTTTTTGTTTATGTTGCTGGACATGTTAATATTTCATTAATATTTATTTGTTTGTTTGCTTATTTGTGGTATAATAATAATCACTACACAACAACACTAATAATATTAATAATTTCTATTAATAAAAATGATTACATTTGTAAGTAATCTTCAAACTGATTACAGCAACCCAACCTCACTGGAAATACATGCCTCCACATACATTTCTGCAACACCGTAATTAAGTACCTTACTGCACATTTTGCTGTAGTTTCAAAGTGAAATGTCCAGAGAGTGGTGCTAATACACATGTTTAATATGTAAACGGGCATGTTTCTATTGGGTTGGTACAGGTACGTATTGCAGTGTTTTTAAAATGCTGCTCAAGGTACGTTTTGTGGCTGTTGTAAGGCAGCCAATCTATTTTAACTTCCTTACGCTGATTTGAGCTGTTTTGTTCAACTGTTCAAACTGGACCTTTTCATCACCTACTGTAAGTGCAACACCATATCACATGAGCTACAGAGTAAACCGTTCAACGTTCAAAATAATATATATGCACAGTATGTATATATATATTTTTTGCAAGTACTCTGTGTACTCTGAGTATCTGTATATGTGTATTGAGTGTTGTAAATGTGCAACACTACAAAAGTCTGAATTAATTTTCGCCAAGGGGATTAATAAAGCTTTAAACATTAAGCTTTTAACTTAAATGTATCCGTTTTCAATTAAATGTTTTAAAGTCATAACATACCATTCTGCAACTTGTGTGAAAATTTGCCTTTATTAATCAAAAATGTACCAGGAATACAAGTTGTGGACGTTTAACTGCCTCTAGTGATCGTTTCAAATTGAAACTGCAGCGATTCGTATGTATAGGTATGTTTTTTTCAGCTTTTCAGAAATGTAATGATGTCTATGTTGCGCAACATTAAATTTATATAATTAATTATAATTCATGTTTTTAAAACATTTGGGTTATAAATTACATCAAAACAAAGGTCCATTGAAAAGAACACTGCATCTGCAAACACATTACTTTTTTATGTTTTGTTTCAAAGAAACAATGGCTGTATTCATGCAATGAAGTGTAAACAATCATTGAGAGCTCTGTCTCCACACCTCTTCTTAATTTCACCATGCGTTGCAGATTTCAAAGCATGAAAAAGATACAAATATTTGTCTAGTATCTTTTGCACTGTAGAGGAGTGAGCACAGCAGGTGAAAACACACTATATTGGACCAAGAACACAAAAATCTTATCATATAAATATTGCAGTGTTCTACTAAATTTTCAACTCTGACCTAAAACACAATCCTGGATGTGAATAGTGTTTTTCAGTAAGTTAACACCATCCAAATCAAATATTTAATATCTTCACACAGGCTGTTTCTTGTCATGTGAACTGGAGCACATATAAGTCATTGTGGTTAACAGAGACAGAGGCAGTCATCTCTATAATGCCATCTGGCGATGCTTACAGAACGGCTGGGAAATTCTTTACAATGGCCACGTGGAAGCCAAAGGTCCAGCAGATGCTCATCTGACCTCAAACTGAGATGATTCAATTGAACATTCTGAGAAGAACTACTGGATATTCTCAGAAGAAGGTTATAGTGGGCAGATGTTAATAACCTTTAATCGAGCGGCTTTAGAAGTAAATCTGACATTTGCTTCATGAAATGATCTTCAATAAAGTATAGACATTCAAGCAAAATGTTATCCATTTTGTGTGCAACACTTAGTAAATCAGTTAAGTAGAAATGTGTGAAATAATATTAATATCAGTTGAAAAATCTTTTCTTTTACAGTTTTTTGTTATATTATCTGATCATGTGTGTGATATTTGACTTAAAGTATAGACTAATGCAGAGATCTCAAACTCTATTCTATACTCAAAAGCTAAAGTGTTGTCTTCTTAAACCAGACATTACATTATTTAGAAACAGAAGCAGTCATATTATATTTATCACTGTGTATTTTTAGATGTGCACACAATGTGTCTGCTTAGCAATTTAATCAGGCCAAACTGGAGAAATATGCTCTTAACTGAAAGACTTAACTGAAATACGCAGTGGGCCCAAAACATATTTGGATAGCTGTTCCATACATCTGTCCTTGCGTTAGATGCAAAATGGACCTCAGCACTAACACTAACCCTTTGTCTCATTACATCTTGTGTTTTGTGTGGAGTGTGTGGAATGTAGTGATAATGTGAACTAGTTTTACCCTCTACTGAAGTTCACATGAGGTGCACAGTGCAAAATACTCCATTTGCCATCTTTACCCAACATATCACAACTTTTAATTGACTTGTAAATTAATTAACTCAACATAATAATCACTTATTAATCATTTGTGAATGTTTTGTAGATGAAAATTTCATCATTAACTAATCACTTATAAATGACTTACAACGGAACTTTATTATAAAGTGTTACCGAAAAGAATTTTTGTTATTGTGGGTTACTGTTTAACAATTTCATGAAACTTCAAATGAACTGAAAAACTAATTTAGCCTACCACACTACATCAGCACTGAATTGCTCAAACAATGAAACCTCAAATGTAGCTATAAGAGAACAGCTCCTGCAAATGATTACAACATTGAAATTATTTCTCTAGGTTATTAATTCAGCAGGTGGTGTTAATCCTTTGACCAAACCCCCAAAATAAACTGATGGGTTACCCTCTGATATTTGCCTTGCATCAAAGTATAAAGGGAGTTAGGGAGGCATACCGTATTCAGCTGACTTCACTCATTTCACAGGGCTGGACACTGAGCGGCTGTTTCATAAGCATGAGAACTGGTAAGTTTAGAATTATTTTCCTCCAATCCATTTATGACACTTTGATGTTTAAAAAATTGCACTGGCCGTTTGCACTAAGAGTAAATAGCAATAAGATGTTATTTGCACTAATTGAAAACATATATATTCTTAGTGATAGAGGGTATTTACACTAAATGCAAATAGCGATGGATACTATTTACATTGTGTAGCCTGATATTTCAGATGCAGAGTAAAGATGGCTCCTGAACGTAGTGTTTACTTTATTGTAAACTGTTTTATAATTTCCTTAATTTTTATTAAATGCAAATGCTTTTCTTATGTGATCTGAAATTTGAAGAGGGAGAAAAAATGTAACAAAATGTGGATTTAAACCTGGATCGAAGAGGAATATTTTGCTGTAGACTGCAACATCCAGGGGACGGGGATGGAGACAGATACTAACCTACCCCTAATCCCTAAACCAACCCATCTCCACCCCTAAACCTACCTTTCTCCAACTCTTAGATGTGGATCCAACCCCCCCTGGATGTTGTGTTATGCGGCAAGCCCTACTTGGTCCATCTAGAAATATGAATGAAGATACGTTGCGCTAAGAAACCCCTTGATATCAATTGTTTGCACCTCCCAGCGGAGCGCACACAGGCATGTTTGCGCGTGGGCTGCTTCAAAGTTTTAAATTGTTCAACTTTTTAAAAAAGATTTGGGCTTTAGAGGTGCTACCAGGAGACAGGCCAGTACATCAGGAGACGTGGAGGGGGCCATAGAAGAGCAACAACCCAGCAGCAGGACCTCCTTTGTGAAAGGAGGAACAGGAGGAAGACTGCCAGAAGCCTGCAAAATGACCTCCAGCAGGCTACAAATGTGCATGTGTCTACTCAAATGGTCAGAAACAGACTCCATGGAGTTGGTATGGGGACCCAACATCCACAGGTGAGCCTTACAGCCCAACACCGTGCAGGACGTTTGGCATTTTCCAGAGAATACAAAGGTTGGCAAATTTTCTACTGGCACCCTGTGCTCTTCACAGATGAAAGCAGGTACACACTGAGCACATTTGTCAATCTGGAGATGCCATGGAGAATGTTTTGCTTCCTGCAGCATCCTCCAGCATGACCGATTTGGCTGTGGGTCAGTAATGGTGTGGGGTGGCATTTCTTTAGAGGGCCGCACAGCCCTTGTGCTCACCAGAGGTAGCCTGACTGCTATTAGGTACCCAGCTGAGATCCTAAGACCCCTTGTGAGACCATATGCCAGTCCGGTTGGCCTTGGGTTCCTCCTAATGCAAGACAATTCAGTAACAGCAGTTCCTGCAAAATGAAGGCATTGATGCTATGGACTGGCCCGTCCGTTCTCTAGACCTGAATCCAATTGAGCACATCTGGGGCATCATGTCTTGCACCACAGACTGTCCAGGAGTTGGCAGATACTTTAGTCCAGGTCTGGAAGGAGATCCCCCGGAGACTATCCGGGATCTCATCAGGAGCATGGCCAAGCATTATAGAGAGGTCATACAGGCACATGGAGGCAGCACACACTACTGAGCCTAATTTTTACTTGTTTTAAAGACACAGGCAATTGCCTGTAGTGTGTTTTTCCGCTTCAATTTAGAGTGTGACTCCAAATCCAGACCACCATGGGTTAATACATTTGATTTCCATTGATAATTTTTTTGTAGTGTGACGGCCGCCGTTAAGAAAATTTACCCGTTGAACACATCACCTCCGTCAGTTACATCTGTTTTCTCTTTTTTCCATCTCACAGGCGTGCATCTCTCTCCACCAACGCTGCCAGTATGCAAGACTATCTCCGGCAGCTGACCGAGATCAGCACAAGTCAGCAGCAATATTTTGAGCCAGGAAAAACTGGATAGCGCTTCGCGGAGATGCGCTTCTCGGCTGCACAGACCACGCCGCTCCCGGATCCTCGTGCCGCCGCCTGCCGTTTATTACCAAAGCTCACAGCCGACGACGATGTTGAGACTTATTTCCGTATGTTTGAGACCACCGCCGCCACTGAGCGTTGGCCATGGGACACCTGAGCGGCGAGGCTGGCGCCATTTCTTTCTGGAGAAGCCCAGTGAGCTTATTTTGCCCTACCAACAGCGGCGGTTAACAGCTACGATCACCTTCGGGAAGAAATCCTCCCGGCTGGGGTTATCGTCCACTTCCGCTGCCCAGTTGTTCCACAACTGGGACTATAAAGTTCGGCTTCCCGCTCGAGCCCAGGCCACCGATCTCAAACGACTAGCCGAACACTGGTTACTGGACAGCGGCGCCACCCCCAGCCGGATCATAGAGAAGGTGGTCGTAGACAAAATGCTGCGCACTCTGCCACGCTCAATCCGCGAGGCTGCCAGGATGAGGGGACCCCAGACCATCAACGAGCTGGTAGAAGCCGTGGAGCTCGCGGACGCCGCCTTCCACTGTGATGCAGGGGAGAGCGCCGTCATTTCCCCGGAGGGTGGTCCAGGAGCGGCGCTCGCCAGAGGGCACCCGGCCCACAGTACAAAGGCCCATGAGTCCCCGGGATGAGCAAATGCCGACTGACCCACCAACACCGGCCACTAAAAAGTGGATGGCGGGCTGTGCTGTGCCCCGAGAAGTGCCCAGAGAGGCGCCATGAGTCACCGTTGAGGTCCAGGGCAAGGTTTACAAGGCGGTTCTCGATTCGGGGAGTAACATCCATCTCGTCAGGCCAAAGTGGTGGGACCCCGGCTAGTCTCAAGAAACACCCTCCCAGTCACCTGCATGCATGGGGAGACCCAGCACGTCCCTACATCAACTCTCAGCATCAGAAGAGGAACGGACAAAGCCGTTGTAGAGGTGGGGGTTATTAAAGACTTGCCTGTTTTGGTTCTCCTAGGACGTGACTGACTAGGGTTTCGAGGAAGCCCTGACCCACACAGCACCATCTGGCCGCCCCGCACGAAGACGCTGACGCCGGCCATCCCGGGAAACCCGACCAGCCTTCGCCACAACGGAGAGCGGGAGAGACGGTGAGGCCCCCTCTCGTGAGGCTAATGTGTATTTTGATGTCTTTCAACAGGTCACGGGAGGGGGAGCCTTTGGAGCGGCAATGAGAGAGGACAAAAGGTTGAAGCATTGTTGGAAGCAGGTTCGAAGGATTGATGACAAGGAAATTCACCCGGCTCCTCACCCTCTCCCGCACTTCATCGTCCAGAATGGCCTTTTGTACTGTGTGGCCCAGAGGAGGGGGGAGGAAAAACGCCTCCTGGTGGTGCCTCTCAGCAAAACGGAGACAGTCCTAGAGCTCGCCCATTCCCATCCGATGGCGGGGCACCTGGGAGCCGACAACACCACGCAACGCATCAGACAAGAAAGACTGGGACCAGCTCCTTCCCTGGCTCCACCGGCTTCACCCCTTCAGTTCTTCACAGCCACACTGAGCACTGCCACCGCCATCACATCAGTATTGAAATACTCACCTGTTGTTGTCACAATAAATCCACCCTCCGGGGTTTTTGTGTTCACTACCTCTGTGTCTGTCGTGCTCTCTAGCGCCAGGGTTCACAGTATATATTGGTATAATTGGTATAATTAAACAATACCGTCCTCAGAAGTAAGAGTGCTGCTGATATGTTATTATATGCTGCTGATATGATAACACATGATTAAGTTATAAAAAAAAGATAATTATAAAGTAACTTACATTTTAGACACAATCCTCTTGTTATTTGAGGTTTGCCAAACAAAATATATCCAAACAAAGGCATTTCAAAACAAATTGGTTGCTATTGGTTGTACTTATTTAGACAAATTTGGTTAAGTTCAAGCATGGATCTGCATTTAAGCAAATAGGTTTGAATAAATATAACAGGAGGACAAGTGGCCAGGTATGGTTTCCCATACTAGGGCAGCCATTGCTGCGGCTCACAGGGAGCAGTTGGGGAATGGTGTCTTGCTCAAGGGTCTCACCTCAATAATGGTACTGAAGGTGGAGAGAGCGCTGGTTATTCACTAACCCCACCCAAAATCCCTGCCAGACCTGGGACTCGAACCCACAACCTTTGGGTCACAGATCCAACTCTATCCATTAGGCCACAACTGCTCCACAAATGAATCATAAAAGTTTCAGGATGTGCTCTTAATGACATATGCAGCACAAATGCAGTATATTTACGCACTGTATATTCAAAGAGATAGATTAAAACTGCATAAAAACCTGATCAAGGAAATGTACAGTCCACCTGCAGTGCAAACCCAGAAAAGGGAAACTAAGGGTGTACTCACACTAGGCAGTCTGAACCATGCCCGAGTGTGTTTGACCACCAACGCTCCAAAACAAACATAGCGGAGAAAGGGTCGCTTCGGTCTGCGGCAGAGGTGCAATGTTTGTTTAACAATAAGCTGTTAGAGGGCTGTGGACCACTGCGGACAAAACAACTCAAAATTACTATCCACAAAGTAAACAGAGCAATGGACTCCATCGCGTCCAGTAGAGTTGTAACGTTCACGAACAAACCGATTCTTTTGAACGGCTCATAAACAAGAACGATGGGAGCCAAGTCGCGGCTGGGGAGAGCCATTCTTTCTGTTGTTCTTTTTTCCTGTGAGTGTTTCACACAGAAGCACACAAATTAACTCCTCTGCTAGACAGAACAGTTAAAGTGGGAGATGAACGGCTCTCTGAAAGCAACAGATCACCAAGATTCGGATCCCCTCAAAGAGCCACAAATCTAATCACTAGCGTCCAGCGAGAGCACCGCTTTTCCTATTTATCCTGAAACTGCCTCACCATAATGACGTAAGCATGCTTGCTAACGTTTGCTAAAATCATATGTGAGTGCAGACCAGAGGGGGAGTGGGGAGTGGGGACAATCGTACTCTGGCCCGGTTCACGGCAACCATGCCTAGCATGAGTACACTCTAACTGGTCGTTTATGAACAGTTCATTCATTATGTGTTTCGATCAGGGCTGCCATGTCAGCAACAAAAAACAGCAAAAATTGCCCAATGGCCAATCAAAAATACTCAAATCTAGCAGAATGATCCTAGCCTATATCAAAACTCAAAATATGCCACTTCCATACCTAAATTTTGAGAAGCTCAAAAGGGCTTCCTACCTGTTCCCCTTCCTCACAAAATCTCTAGACCAGTGGTTTTAACACCTTTAGGATGTAAAATATTTAAATAGAAGCATTTGCTTTAAGTATAATTTGCAAGACATCCAACCTTTTACCCACATAAATAAATGCTGCAGCAATAAAAGCAGCCCAGTTCTGCTTGAAAACCATGCCAAGTTTTTCCTGTTATTTACAGTACTGTGCAAAAGGCCACTAGTATTTTCTTCAACTGCTAGTGTTTTAGTAGGCAATATTAATAACATTTTGCCATTAATTATAATAATCCATTGAGATTTTAGTATGAACAAAGAGTGGGAAATAGTCAGAAATGGTTCTCTTATGACTTTTCCCCAATCATAACGGTAAATAATTCAGAAATTAAGGAAAAATCTTTCTATGTGGCAAAACAGGGGGTTGTTAAAGCAAAGGTGGGTGAGATAAACAGAAGAAAAAAAAACACAACAGAGGCAGCAGCTAAGAATAAAAGGTGATGCCTGGCGGTCGGCTGGCATATTCCCAGCTGGAAGAAGAGACATTTATGTGAAGTCAGCAGGCATTAACATCACTAACTGTCAGGAGCTCTATGCCAATGAGCCTTCATATTTAACATAAACATCAAGATATGGCCTTTCCTAGCACCTACTGTAGATTTTTTGGTCTTGAGTAATGTCATGGTATATAAAGAAATAATACATACAGTTTCCTCTCCTATGATCTTGTTTCAGATCATAAGTAACACTGTACCTGCCCAATCCCACCATAACTGTATCCTCATAACTGCTAAACCCCTTCTACCAGTAGTAACTGAAACCAGATAAACAGCACAGATCTCACTTTTGTCCTTGACTTTTAACTCGAATGTGTCACACTCGTATCTACATGAAAATCCAGTGCAGCTGTACAGCAGTCAGTCTGGTCTGATCTGCTTGATATTATGCTTGCACACTCATAAGTCCTTTGACTTGTTCTGCTTAAACTGTCAGTTCTGCGTACATATCAAGTACATTTCACCACAAATTGCTTAGATGTCATAACAGTTTTAATATCAAATTACTTACTAACAGAATGATTAAATTAATTTTTTTAGTGCATCTGGATGAGGAATTGCATTATGCAAACGCAATTCACATTTTGGGGTGTGTTTGTGTTGTCATCTGGTTTGCATAATTGCTTTTATAAATCAAATCAGGTGGTAAAACAAAGACAGCACATGCAAATACACAACGCTATTATTTGTAGTCAATTTCCCCATGACATGTGACTCTTTTGTTTTGATTAAAAAGGTTTGAATCGTGACATACTGTAGTAGTTGGCCTATATGCTCAGACACATGCCTTGGTCATTTTTATGTCCTCTCTCCAATTTACAGCCACTAATAATAGTCCAAAAATCCCCAAATAAAATATAAAAGAGAGCTTTTATCAGCGACAACTTTTTAAATCGAATCATTTCCTTTCTTCCCTCGCTTCGCAAAGGAACGTTACAAAATGAGTTTTACTAAAAAATACTACCACTGAAAGAAGGATTGTTATTTCTGTTTAAGACTAAACAGTTATTGTTTTAGGCTTTTGCATACCAGAATAAATGGTTTTACAGAGAAACCCTGAACAGCACAAAAGGCAGGGGTTAATTAATATTCAAATAAAGCATATTGACAGATTTTCTCTCTCTAGCATAACAGACAAGTGTTATTTATAGGGCTGGGCCGGAGAATGCTTCCATATGACACACGAGCCTCACATTTTTCCAAATAAAGGGAGCCGAATAATCAGTCGGAGAGAATGAGATGTCAGTAGTGACAAACTGCTTCTTGAATTAATAGGGACTTTAAATATGCACCATTTAGTGCCATTCAAAAAATCTTTTTTGAACACAAGGGGGTGATAAAGAAAGGAAATTATTAATATTCCGGCTTATAGGGCTTATTTATCAATGACAAAATGTCAGAATGACAAAATGCGTACAGTATGTGTTCATATCCCTTTTCCCAGCGAACATTGCTACTGGTGATACACGTTCACTATGAATAGTTGAACAACCTTTTTGGAGCGTTAACAGACGTGTTAACCTCCATGTCCCAGGGACACGGGTGTGAAGTTTCAAAGGAATCTGACGCGTGGCCAGCAGCGTTTACAAGGACAGGCCGTTTGCTCCCAGTCAAACGAGTTTACGCATTAAATGTCTTATACTAGTGCAATAAATAAAGATTAATTGGAAGAACATGATATTCTCCAGTGCTAAAGTAATGAGCTTTTTATTTTTTAATCATCTGCCTCAGTTTTTAATTAACAGGCTGGACAATTCCCATCAAAACCTCTCTCAGTAGTGCTGATTTGGATTTTCTTTACCTTTTTATTTTAATGAATCTACTGCCTCTAAGATAGTACGAGAAAACAAGCTAATGCCAGGCAGAAATGTAAGTTTCGTGTTTCAACATCACTCCAATTAGAGAAGCTGTGCACAAACAACTGCATCCGAATAAGTAAGCAGATATTTAAACATCCTTAAATATTAATATACTGCTTTGTGACACTGTTAAACTGCATGAAATTGCAGTTAATAAGCTGATGTTAGTCCTGATTGGAGCTGAAGTTTGAATAAAATAGGAAACGAAGCGTTAGGGCTTTACAAGACATACCACATGCTGCTAGTGGCGGCATGCACCAAATAACACTAATTTTAAAAAGACGCTTTCTACTATGAAGAATACTCATTTTGGCATTGCTGAAAAAAAGTATGTTGAACACTGCGGGAACTGCACTTAAAGATAATAC
Organism: Enteromius thamalakanensis; assembly: GCA_032357475.1. Classification (NCBI taxonomy): domain Eukaryota; kingdom Metazoa; phylum Chordata; class Actinopteri; order Cypriniformes; family Cyprinidae; genus Enteromius; species Enteromius thamalakanensis. The sequence goes on from JAUCMT010000026.1 coordinate 12,930,147, forward strand.
GACCCTGCATAGCACATAATGCAACCCTGAATTAATGATTACTTCCCTGAAAACATGATTCTTTCTAGGAGGAATATGAAAATAATCACTTAACGTTCTGTTGCGGCACATATTTACATTTCCTTAAACCTTTGTGTTAAAAAAAACAGATTCTATAATCAGGTTTGAGTAAAGAGCAACTTTGAAAGCACTGTGAAAGTGCCCTTATTATGCCATTTTAAAGGTTTCTAATATTGTCTTATATTGTCTCTTAAAAAACACTTTAGTTTTCTCCAAAAATAGATTTAATTTTACCCCATTTCTAAATTATTCGTAAACGACTCGTGTGAAGCAGTTCGAAGAATCAGTCTGTCTAAACCCCGCCTTCCCGTGATTCCTCACTGCTGTGATTGGTCAGATGGCGCAGTCCTTTATGATTGGTCTACCGCTACAGCACTCCACAGAGGTTGTATTAAAACTATACGCGTAAGTTAGCCAGTTACTATGACATGTGCAGGGATGTTACACAACAGATCGTACACAACTACGTATTTTGAAAGATCTAGCTAGAAAAAACATTCATTAATTATTAATCATACTTACAGGTAGAAGTTCAGAGGAGCAAGCCCGTCCACGTAAAATGGGCACTGATCAATCTTTTAAAACCAAGCGTTTGGTGAATTTTGTACTCCCCGAGATTGGAAAAGCAGTCATCAGTAAAATGAGGATAACACAACAAGAGATTGTACTGCTGAGGTGTTGTTGAAAAAATGAATGTTAACCGCTCATTATTTGAAGATTCATCTTTCATATAAAACAAATTTACTCTCACAGGATACAGCGTCTTCTGGACATGTAATCCATGTGCAAATTGTACTGTTTGTGGGCGGGGCAAGTTGTTCGAGATTATGCAAATATGTTACTTTTTTGACGTGGATCCAAAAACTTTTATCGTGCACTGTCAGCATCCCAACTTTGCAGATAGTTTATGTTCACATACAGCTATATGACACACTGCATGAAAGATCATATTTGAAATAAGGGAAATCAGACAATCATTAATATGCTCAAATGTTGATTTTGACCATTTGTGACCCTGGACCACAAAACCTCTTAAGTCTTAAGTCGCTGGGGTATATTTGTATTAATAGCCAAAAATACATAGCATGGGTCAACATTATTGATTTTTCTTTTTATTCCAAAAATCCTTAGGCTAGATCATGTTCCATGAAGGTATTTAGTCAATTTCTTACCAAAAATATATGAAAACTTAATTTTTGATTAGTAATATGCATTGATAAGACCTTCATTTGGACAACTTTAAAGGTGATTTTCTCAGCATTTAGATTTTTCTGTACCCTCAGATTCCAGACTTTCAAATAGTTATATTTTGGTGAAATTTTGCCCTATCCATCCAAATCATACATCAATGGGAAGCATTTATTCAGGTTTCAGATCATGTATAAAACTTAATTTTGGAAAACTTGACTGGTTTTGTTGTCCAGTGTCACATTTATTAAGTATTCTTGATGTGTGCAATATTATTTTTTTCACTTCTGCCACAATTTAACCGAATTCCAACACAACAGAAGTATATTGTTAATTTATTATTTTCTATCTTTCTTTCTTTTTGAAACTAGTGGAAATGCATTGTAAGGAACAGGCATAACTTCAATCAAATGTATATGAATAATTTTCACATAAATAAAAAATATATATATAACTGAAAAAAATGCTTTTTCAAAGTAGGTTACTGAAGTACTCTATACAAATATATACTTTAACTTAAATAATCTTTTTTTATTTAAAGTTACTTGCCATTTCTTTGTAATTGTTGGTGAAAATTATTAGCAATTTCTCAGTGAAAACCAACATCTCACGAGCAATTTGTACATGTTTGTCTGAGGTGGAAAAAAATTTGTGCTAATTCTTACAAATCAAATCAAATCAAATTTTGATTTTGATTTAGTCTCAGTGACGGGTAGGTTTAGGGGCAGAGTTAGGTGTAGGTCATTTGTTCAAATTCATACGAATTGGCAACTTGTAAAATATGTCCAAATTCCCGTAAGACTGGGCTAGTGAAAACTGGTCTATGCCATTTTTTATCCTCAATGTAAGACATTTTAAAAAAATTAATAGTAAAGGCATGAGATACTTTTTAATGTGACCTTCATGTTATACAAGAAAAATCCACAGTAAGTTAAAAACACATAAATTCACAACTCCTTGTTCACAACTTCACAACTCAACTCCTAAAGGACATAAACACACTCGAAGTTGAAGAAACACCCAACTATGAACAAATCTCTCACATGAAAAAAAGAGATTACCAGGTGCATCTTCTGCCGCTTTGAAGATACCGTGGTTATGATTTAGTACTGGACCCATGAATGGATTTTAATTATGATTTCATAAAGTACCTGAATGATATTAAACACCACAAGCCGAGGAAGCTAAATGGACAGCCTCCCTCTTTCATCAATCATTAAACAGCACATGTCATGTGGTTGACCCCAAGAGATCATTCTCTGCCGGCAATAATGAGCCAAGCCGCCAATGTATTCACCTAAGTAGGGCAGAGACGGTCCGTAACGAGAGAACTCCTGTCTGCTACTCCCAAGATCCTTCACTTTCCTCTATTCTCATCTACCTCGCAAAATCTGTAATTGAGTTTTTCGATCTTTCTGTTTAGCCTGTGCTTTCCTTCACCTTTTTCCAGCCACAGTGATTCACTCAGAGGAGACAATGGCAGTCTGACAAGACAGGCGACAGGTAGCGCCACCAAAATGATTACAATGCAGACTAACAAAGGAATTGTCATGTGCTTAAAGAATGTAATGGCAGCCCTGGACGAGTCATTTTGGGTAAATGAGAACAATGGTTGAAATGTCCCGTGCACAAAGACTTTTCTACCTGTTCCAGTGTAAAACGTTCAGCACAGTGCGTGTGTGTACTGTATGTGCGAGGTTGCAGGTTCAGAGCGAGTGCAGTGAATCGTGGCATAAAGCTTGCTATGTTCACCCATGCACGCTGATTGAGCCAGCTTACTGACCTCCCACTGTTATCCGGCCTCTGGGGCCTGCAACAAATAACAAGACGTTTTCTTCCAGAACAATCTGTATGAAAAATATCATTCCTTTGTGTTTGATAAGCAAGACTTCGTGTCTGACAGGTTTAGTACAGTCTATCTTCCCAAAGGCTTTTACTCCACATAGGTAATTGTTAAAGAAAACTGCAGATGCTTGGGGATGTTTAAATTCCCAGCTTATTTGGTTACTGGGTATGAATGTTCAAGTAAAAAAAGACTTGCTTTAAATGCTTTTAAAAGGCAACACAAAGCATTTAAAGCAATGATTTGTATATAATGATTATTCTGTCATAATTTGTACTTTGTATAATTAATTAATATATAAATATTAGTGCGGTCAAAAGATTAATCGCATCCAAAATAAACGTTTTTCTTTACATAATATATTTGTATGTACTGCTTATATTTCTTAAGTATATATATAAATACAAACCCATGCATAAATATATTTAATGAAAATATATTATGTTAATATATTAAATATATGATGTAATATAAAATATAAGAGAATACATATATAAATGCATTTACATGTAAATACTTTCAAAATATATATTGTACATGTGTTATTTAATATAAACATAAATAAACACAACATAAACACTTATATTATGTAAAGAAACAACAAAGAAATAAAAACTTTTATTTTGGACGGGATTAATAGTTTGACAGCACTTATGTATATATATATATATTTGTGTGTGTTTCATGTTCATTGTGCATAATCATTTATTTATTTTTATTTATTTATTTATAGCGGGTAAAGTACTGTAAATATAGAACACGTCAGCTTTTTTTCAAGTCACCATTTTTCTCAATAAATATAGTTCTAAAGGTGTTGCTGATGTGATTATTTTATTAGATGTTGGTAACAATCCAAGTTATCCAAAGCAAAACAAATAATTTCCAAAATAGGTTTTGTATAATAAAGGAGAATGACACGGGGAAAAAGTATCGAAAAGCTTTGATATGACTATTGAAACTAAGGTCTGACTCCAGAATCACACCAAGATTCTGGACTTGATTTTAAGTTGTTTGACCCCTAGAGTCAAAACTTCATAAAAACGTATTTTTTTCTCCCAAATGCAATGACTTTAATTTTCTCCTTGTTTGACTAAAGAAAATTTTGGCAAATCTTATTAGGTACAAGGCAACAAGGCCATAAACCTGGGTATCATTTGCATAGCTCAAATTTCATTATTTGACATATAAAGAACATGCATACATGCTGAACAAAAGTGATGCAAGAACTAAGCCTTGTGGTACTCCATGTCATGGACATCCACTTTGTGCTCTCCTATACTCATACAATATCAAATACAATATCAAATATTCTTAGATTTTTCTTTCATTGGTGTACTATCCCTTTAAGCTCAGCCGTTCTACATAATAACTCTTTATGAATCCCAAAGCACATAATGTTAAACATTAAAGCCTAATAATCAGGTCTCATTTATATCAAAATCTCACACCTCGCTGGATCATTAATATCCTCCCTGGACTCCCCTGGTTGATATATTTTTATTGTGAATGAGCAGCAAAACCTGTTGAAAGCACAGTGGAGTCACGTTTTCCCTTATAGTTTGTGAAAGCCCTGGAGTATCAGTCAGCCGCGTTTACTTCCTCCTGGTTCACGTGCGTCCTTAACCTGCCACAATTGATTGCGTTTCATCCAAGGAAGCATGTATTGCCATTCACTCATGCTTTACGGGGGAGTCGAGGCAGTGCAGAGTTGCTAAAGGCAAAAGACAAACCGATTCATGTAAATGTATAAATATATGAATGCAGAAGCTCTAAAAATAGACTTGTTTTTCCCTGCAAAACCCATTCATTTGAGACAGGCTCTTTTCACTGGGGAGAATCTGTTTACAGAGGCACTTCCCATCTCATAAGAGAATACTACACATTTGGTAGGAATGTGTAATGCATGTAATGCATGTTTATTGTTTATCATTATGGTCTAATTTTCTTCTCTATAAAAAGTAGGCGATATTAAAACCCAGATTTATATGGTGGACATAATTTCAACAAACACCAAGACACTCTTACAACACAAAACCACAAAAACTTAGAATTGCGATTTGCTGATTACATATAAATGTTTGCCATTTTGTAAAATAGACAATAAAATGAAAAAGCACATTAGTTTTGTACTATGACCAATCAAACTGCCAGTGAGGTTATGATAACAGCTCTTTTATCTTCTCTTTAGGGATATTAACTGGGTTCAGTAGAACTGACAAATATTTTATTATAGATGAACTGGATTTTGTGAGTAAAATAGGAACGTTTGTGGTTGCCCTCAAAAGAAAAAAAGCCATAGAGATTTGATGTATGATGGTTATGGACATCAGCATGATGATCAAGGAATGCATTGTGAAGCGAAAGCTGAATGCCTGATGCTACATGGAGCGATTCTAGGCTGAATCCTATACAATACACCTATAAGAGGATCTAGAAAATAAACACAATATTCTTGTCAAGGAGACAGATGAGGTCCATCTGGTGAGGAAGAGGAATCCAATTCTCTTCCAAGTCATGATACATGCTGTCATAGCCTCAGTGGTCATGATACCAGCTTGAGAATGGGCCCTTTCCAGCTCGGCTGCTCTTCTGGAATAGCAGAAGTCAGGTGACTGACTGTGCCATCAAGAAGAATATAATCATGATTTATGACTAGAATTCAGGAGAAACTATAAGCTGAGTTAGTCATGTCATGTTTGTGGTGCAGACTGGTTGATTTGTATTCTTGAAAATATAGATGGAATCACAAATGGTGGAAAGATTTACCGTTAAAAAACGCAAGTTAAATAATATTTAGTTTTTCCTCCTTAATATTTCAAGCTGAAAGACATTGCATTGCAACAAAACCAATGGAATATTTTGCATCAGAATGTTAAAAAATTAAATATTTACACTATAAAAAATAAAAAAAATGTTTATTTAAAGATACATTTAATTTAATGATATGATGATTAAAACAAAATCAGTATATTGTAAACCTTTCTCATTATAATAATGATTATTAATATAATGTATTTTATTATATTATTATTAATGGCTTTAGTTACAATTATTATGAAGGAGAAGTGCAAAACTACATCCAATTGGGCAAAGTCTGAGTTATTAGAAAGAATAAGTTATACATAGAAACACCAGTATTCCTTAAACGGTTGATGTGAAAAAGAAGCTTTTGATAAACCGAGGAGCTGCACCAGTCAAACCATATGAAAAGCTCTGCATATCACTGGCCAATACGCGAGGGTGGCACAAAAGATGCCTTTACTCTAAAAGAAGCACATGAAAGCATGTCTGGAGTTTGTCCTTGACGTGCCCCTGAGACCAGCTATGGTTTAAAAAGAGAACACAGAAGAAGACTTATAAGTACCTGACAGTTCACAGTAGAGTATAATGGTAAAACAGGAACATTTCATAAACATTCCGCACATTCTCTTCATGTACATTTTGCCACTAGCTCCTGTCAGTGCTCAAAGACACATAACGTCTAAGGTTACAACGGTAACCCACGTTCCCTGAAGGAGGGAACGGAGACGTTACATATGGAGACACACAGGGACGTGCACAGGAATTTTGAGGGGCAGTTGCTCTGACCTGAAAAAAGGGCACCCCTAGACGTCGCTAGATGACGTCATACGTCAATTTGCATATTCATTACGTCAGTGCGTCATATTATCTTGCTTCTCCA
>JAUCMT010000026.1:12951644-12964425 GCA_032357475.1 Enteromius thamalakanensis
GTGCACTGCGCTCATGCCCTCTTATACTCACGTAGTGATGAGGTGCACCTGAGCGCAATCAAGTGCACGCCAATATTCATTGGTCTTTTGTTTAAAGCTCAAAGGCAACTGGTCTCTCTGGCGAGTTCCCATATGTAACGTCGAAGTGATTCGACTGAAAGGGTAACATATATTATTACATAAACCGTTAATACATAGAAAACACTTACATGTTCAATTCATCAAAGTATCCACCATTAGCAGCTATTACAGCTCTGTATAATCTGGACATCCAAGCTGTCAGTTTATTCAAAGATTGACTTGATACATTACCCCAAGCCTCCTGAAGAATTGCCCAAAGATGATTCACACTGGTTGGACACTTCTTACAGACATCACTGTCCAGTTCCTCCCACAGTAGTTCAACTTTGACATGTGTATACAGTATATTGCCACTATTATGTAATCAAAATGAAAATTATAATTGCTGTTCTTAAATGATAATTTCAAGTTACCTTAACGTACAGTATCACACCAAACAATGAGGATCTATGCTGATATCATTCAAAACCACACTTTGCCAGGGGTGTTTCCAAACTTTTGGAGGGCAGTGTATATAAAAACCTATACATAATAACCAGAAATAAATGCCAATTTTAGAAAAAAAACATCAGACGGCTAAACTCTTCATTTACACTAGCAGAGCAAAAACATATCTATTAATTCTAAATTTAATTTTGTTTTGTGTGACTTTGCAACGATTAAAGAACTAACCTGTCACCTTTCACCAAATCAGGTTAGGACCTTTGGACAAACATTGTGTAACCTCATTCATATTAATGAGCTAACCTGATTTAAATGGTTTATAATGAGTCCCTACTGCTTTTCCGATCGTTCCTACCTACCCCTTGAGGGAATAGTAGCTGTAAAACACTGTAACTGGATCAGAAACATCTCAAAAGTAGAACAGCGCAATCACTGTCTTAAAAACCCATGGTTAAACCAAAAATGTCAGCCTGATGCAGTTCTGCAACCCTGAGGATAATATATCTCATAGTTTACAATCATAACCAAACAATGATGAAAATAAACAAGCAAACAGGAAAAGGGAAGTTACAGTAATAAGGATTAAACATCACGTTTCCATCTCTGACGCTGCCAAAGAATCGCATCCCTCTTCTACAGAGAAAACTGGAACTCATTAGAGCATTATTAGGATGAATAGCTCTTTATGGTTCTTACCTTCTGTCAGGGAATCGATAGTAAGAAAATTGGGTTTCACACAAAATAGGGCTATTTTTGGCTTAAAGAACTCGGTTTAATTCTTGTATTCAGCGCTGTGTTTGTGATATGTAACTTGATTGATGCAAAGCAGGATATTATTCAAAACGAAGCACACTTTTTATCATCTCAAAGCCTTGCCATGGGGGCTCTCAGAGTGAGTAATTAAAAACTCATATTTAGAGAGTGTTTGTTTTCACCCCAGTAGGTTGAATCCACTTAATATGAAGACAGTCTCTTTTATGGCCTTCTCACGAAACTGGATGGATGTCTGTGCTGCAGGCTGAAATAAAAGATGTCATGGTATTTAAAATGACTAGCATTTAAATCAAACCCAAAACGCTGCTAAAATCAACACAATCTGTTACCAATTTTCCCAGAATATGACAAAAGTAGGAATCAACACAGCTTTAATATTTGCGTCTAATCTTCCCGTAAATGTGTTTGAATCAGCCTGTCGGGTCTTTATAGAAACTGAATTTTGATTTGACCCAATCACATTCTGTAATAATCTAGCCTGTGCAGGTCTTTTTAGAGATGAAAATCAGCAGGGTGCTCTAGGCTTGACAATTCCCACTTTATCTGTTTGTAAGCCATCACATCGATGCTTTACAAGAGATAACGCTACATTAAGTATTCACTCGGTAAGACATGAGAAAAGCATAGGCTCATGCAAAGATGTGCAATCCTGACCCGTTTACTATATTGCCTGCAGGAGCATGTGTGTCATGCATTGGCGTAAATTGAATTTAACAGTAGTGGGGGACAATAAACATAAAATTTCTCACAGGCAATTTTTTAAGGGGAAACAAATAATACAGTCAAAGATATGTCAAAACTGTGGAAGTTTTTCTCTGACTCAATAAAAATGCTGATTTTTTTTCTTCAAAACTATTTATTGCAATGTTGTCATTTAGCTTATCAACCGCACGTGCAGGAAACGACTGAATGAAAGCTGTGCATTTTTTGTGGCCAAAAGGGGTCTCAAATGTTACCAGTGTGTGTGTGACTGTGTGTGACACAGGACCTCAATGCCAAGGATGGGTGGCTAATTGTGGCAGTTAACGTTAACATTATGCTAAGTCGAACAGACGTACAACAGACGTAAATTTGCAGCATGAGAGGGGCTTCTGCCAGGCGGCTCCAGTCTCTGCATGAAATGCAGTTTACATGGCACAATATATTTCAGGCGAGAATTTGTTTAAAACACAAATCTGCGGTTTATTAAAAAAGAGAGTGCCTATTTAAAAGTTTGCTTTGCCAATTTCGAAGCCGTGAGCTCCACGTGAACACCGGGTGCTCAGTGCTCATGTATCCGCCGAGGGCAGCCTCACCGCGGCTGGTAATTCTGACACTTGCCGCTGCCTTCTGATGTGTCTGTAGTGGTTAAACAGGAGGTAAAATTCGTTTTGGGTATATATCATAGGCAAACTCTGGTTTAATTAATATATTATGTATTTCCTTTTTATTCCTGTTTTTATGAAAGTACGAAGATGTATCATACAGAGATGATGAGTTTGTCTTCCATAGTTTTGGATTTTTGCCTCCGCTTGCTAGTAATCACGTCAAGCAAGTAAGCAAGATCCTGATTGGTTAATGTGGCGCAAATTTTTGCCAAAATTCAAATTTTTCAACTTGAGGGTTTCGCGCGAATCACGCGTCAAGCACGTCAATTGCGCGATTTGCGACGCAGGATGTCTAATCGCGTCTTTGCATTGACTTGAACATGTAAATAACTCGCGCTTGACGCTTTATTCGCGCAATTTTTCATTTATCATTATATATTAAAAAATATATTCACCAAAGGACAATTCACTTTGAAACTGCAGCAAAACATGCACTAGGGGGACATAAATACACATTGATTAAACAGGTATCTGTGCTGAAAAAAAACATTGCCTGGCTTAATACATCTGTCTCTATACTCCCAGGACATATCAAGGTTTTATGTGTACTGTGTATCATAAAAAAATGTAATGCCATGCAGGCATCTGCTTCATTTAGATGAAAACATTTAAATTAACCATGAATTTCACTAAAATGACTCAGACATCCCATTACTCCCAAACGCTGCCTATAACAACAACAGATGTTAACACAAATAAAGCACATTATTTTAAAGAGTATTTTTCTGCCCTGGTTCATTCATCACTCAGTGTTAAAGATATTTTTCAAATAACTAAATCTAAGCTCTGTATATGATGTTACACATCATAGAGTATATAATGTTACACACATCGATGAGTCCAGTCAGTCTCTAATGACCCAGTCTCTTGTTCACATGACAAACACTATAGTGTCCTCCTCGACTCTCCCCACGATACACCCCTGATCTCCTGTGCTCCATTAACCCTCTGAACCATCAAAAATCCAATTTAAACACATTCACTTCACTCACGGCTCTGCTGACTCAATTGGTAACCAGTAGCCCTGCCCCCACACCTCTCACTTCTTATCACTCAGGTCCCCCACGTCTGAAAATCCAGCCTCTGCTCAGCAGTGTATTATCTGTGTGCTTCAGTCTGCCCCACCGCCTCAGAGCAGATTCCTTCGTGCTAACCTTGCCCTAAGGAAGCCCATTCACAACGTGCATAAACTTTGGTTTATTCCTCACAATGTTCCTGAAAAGCCAGTTTTAAAATTTTCAATGCAATCTACACCGTTTGTTAAGTCTATATTTACTGTAATCTACTGAATACTACTAGTTCCAGGTGCCAGCCATTTTCTGTGATTATCTGTGTCTGTATTACACCATTTACACATGTATTCTTCTATTACTACAATGTGTACAGTAATGCAGTGGTGCTTATACTGTACTGTAGGTTCTCAGTATAAATAAGTATTGGCTAAATAAGACCCAAATTTCCATATTTAAATCTTACCCCAGCTACATAAACCCAGCTAAAAATATATATATTTTTCTGTTTTCTACATAAAATCATTCTTTATAAAGAGAAAAACATTCTGTGAAAAAACAGAGTAAGGCCATGTCAAAGATTGAAGTCATAGTAAAATTTATGGTTGAAATCAAACTTTGCTACTTGTTATTTCATAATAAATGAATGAATAAATAAGTTTGTAATAATAAGAATAATATACAGTACTGTATACACAAACACAAACACTATTATTCAAACGTTTGGGGTCAGTTTTTTTTATGTTTTTAAAGATGTCTCAAAGTTAGTGTTTCTATCAATATTATTATTATTATTATTATTATTATTTGAAAGAAGGTTATTACATAATTATTACAATATAATTATTACAATTTTAAACAAGTGTAATTTATTTCTGTAATTGAATGGTTTTATTTATCTAGTTTTGCAGCGTTTACTCCAAACATCAGTAATCAAATAAGCAAGTAACAATTTCTCCAGAAACTGAATTATTATTCAGTTATCATCAATGTTGTAAAAAAAATTATGCTACTTACTATTTTTGATAAAAGGTCATTCTTTAATGAATGGAAAAATCTAAATTTAGCAAATAATCCTATTTACTATTTACCTTTAATTAATTCAATGTATTCTCTTTACAATATTACAAATGTAAGCTTTTGAATGTTGAGTGTTCATATATATTTTACACTGAAAAAGTTAATAAAAAAACATTTTATGATGATAATTATTTATTTATTCATTCATATTATTAATAATACAATAAGCAAAGAAAACATCAAATAAATTAAGTTGAATCTAGAATCTATAAAATGTGCTGAATCTAAATCTAAACTTTAATTAATCATTTTATTCTAACTAATTAATTGTAAATACAATACATCTAGCCATTTTTACAACAACTGATAAAAATTCAGTTCAGTTTAGGTAAAAGTGTAGTGCAAAAATACTACCCCTTTTGGTCATTATTTCCCCTTAAACTTATTCTTTGACAATTAATCCTCAGAATAAACCTAATAACTTGATATCCAGACATGAACAGCAGCCAGAGTCTCAGAGAGAAATGAATCAATACCTGGTCAAGATCAAGCCTCAGGGGTTCAACTATATAATATTGAGTTATGGCAACAGTACAATCACTAGTTATCTAGTTGTCAGCTCACAGCCCAGATGAATGTGCATCTTTATGATGCATCTTCCCCCTTCTAAAGAATACAAAGAGTGCCAAATGACACAGAAATAAATGCTGGCAGATCCTACATTACAGCAGTCTGATCCCCTCAAGAAGGAGGTTGCTCGTCTCACATATGCATTGACAAAGCTTTTGGTATCGTTCCATGTGTTTTTCCCACAATTCTCTAAGGACATTTTCAAAGTTAAAGAGCAGAGCTGTGTAGGCTGAGAAGTGGGTGGCTTCTATTCTAAAGATCAGGTCTCTATTCAGGCTTGCAGTTTCCTTGCTGATGTTGCCTGGCAGTGTGCGGCTGCCCCATTTGTTAACAAACACAGACTGAGTCAATCTGATACAGAAGCAATGAAGAGCTGGAAAAGCTTCTGGTAACTTTCAACCTACACGGTAGCACTCGCAGTCACTGTGTCTGTCACCTCAGAGAACGGTTATTTACAGTAAGTGATAATTATAAGGATGAAAATGATCATCATGCATTCTGGAAGCTCTCAAGTTTCTGCGTGACAGATGTAGTGTGTTCATGACAGTAAACACAGACTTGTTTGTTTACTTGTATCCTGTCTTTACTGGGTATTAAAATTAGATGCTATTTCATATTCTTATTCTGTCACAGCCTAAAATGTGTTTTATATTGTAATGTAATCTGTAAGCTTTTTTAGTTCTGGGAAGAATGGTAATACTTTTAGGCAGTGATAGTAGAAAATTGAGAAATTACATGTTGTTAGTGCTGGTTTTTGTATATATATTTTTTAATGCGATTTGGCATCACAATGCAAAAAAAATTTGCTGTACTAATTAACTAAATCAGTTAATTGTAAGTTACCCTTTACAGCTTACATTTATACAACCTTTACATTCAAACAAATTGCACAGATATACACTCTTGGGGAGAGAAATGTACCCTCAGTGTAAAATGTGCACTGTGCAAAAATATTTTGGCAGCTGTGGTTGCCAGCATAATTTTGTAAAAAATACAGAAAAACTTTAAACCCATTTACGGTCATAAACTGTAAGTTTTACAGAATAAAACTAATTTACAAACAAGAACATTTGAAAGTAAATCAGTAAATTCAACAACGCATCCTGCTATTAAAATCTGTTTTGTACTTTTGTACTGTTTGTAACATACTTTTTAACGATACCATCATTCACGCAAACACAAACACCATCATGGTAACACACATGACACTTAAATAAAGCAATAAACATTCATTAATCAACAGAAGATGTCAAATAAAGCCCAAATGTAAATAACTGATAACAAATACTATCACAATCATGATTATTTAAGCAAAATACTTTCAAATGTAAAGTGTCATGCATTTTTTTAAATAATAATGATTATGTCAGCCATTGCTGTATATGCATTATAGGTGTTTTTATGTTGTTAATGTTCCTTATAATATTATAGTGCCATGTGTGTTAGCATGCTGTAATGTACAATTAAATTTTCCATTATTTCTGCAATTAATATACCATTTAATGAGTTGTACATTGTATGTAAAGTATTCCTGGAATATCGTCACCATATATTTACTTTTATTTTCTGAATTTCTAGAAGCAGCTGACCTTTACAGGACAGAAGATGCCATGCCTATATGTTAATGTATATGACCTTTCAAATGTCATGCAGAGTCCTACTGATGTTCCACATAATCCAAATCAGCTTTGACATCGAGAGAATGCATATACTGTATTTTTTAAAGAATTAAGACAGCACAAAGTAGAGAGATCCGTAAATGCTCTTACTCACCTTTATAGATCTGTAATTCAATATTTATGCAATACTGGCAGATAAAAATGCTTCAGCATTTAAAGGAGAAATCTACTCTACTTCTTTCTTATATATTGATTATCTTTGATCAGTATATTCGCCACTGCCAGGCCAACACTGATAGCATGAACTCATCCTAAAGCCATCAGGCTCCACTCGTGGCAAAAATCAATGCCGCAAGATCCATATAGCAGAAAAAGACATTTGAAGGGCATTTTTCTTCTCCCTGATAACGTAATAAACACAGAATATGATCATGAATTAATTGATCTATGGCGCATCTAGATATTCTGACACAGATTCATCAGTGTTATGAGAGAAAATGACTTTCAATCTATGCCAGATTGCAATTTTACACTCTGTTAGTGCAAAAGGGACGTCTTTGCCAGACAGATTGATTTAGATACTTTGTCCCAAGTTTTACATTGCTAGGCCTATGCTTTTACAATATTTTGCCAAGAATTCATTCAATCATGCATGAAATGTAAATCAGGACACTACTAACAATAACAGGATTCTTCCACTCCTGTGGCATATTAATAGTGTACCATTTGTTAAGGGAATGAGGACTGTATTAGCCTCCTGCTCTGTGTTGAAGAGGTGAGGCACTGTTGTTCAATATAGCACATAGTAATCTAGCTCCAGCTCATTGGAGCTCTTCGTCTTTAACTGTGTCAGGATAAGGGCAAACCCAACTTTAGACTGCAACTTACAGTGTGTATTCAGTAAAAAAAAAATATTTTTATCTTAAATCTTTTTGACAGCTCCTCACAACATGCCCTTGATGTTTTCCAATGAAAAACCAATGAGTAAGTTGAAACATCGATAAGGAACTGGGTATCTTCCAAAGCCTGAAGCTGTTGAAGGGATTGGGGGAATTTAAATATTCAGCTCATGGAAACCAGGCTCCAGAAAATCAATTTCCCTTTGCTTTCATGTTGAAGATCTGTGCAGATCCACCACACTGAAGCCCAAATTAAGGTTGAAATGGAGAGCATCCATGTTGCTCCGGGGGAATCTAAGTCCAGGTCGCTCTGAAAGCGCGACCTAGAGTCACACTCCAATTAGCTAGAGTTTTGGATTACTGGCTCGATTCAGTGTCTGCGAGGGATATTCAAGCGTTCCACGAACACTTCAAAAAGCACATGGTTACCACTATAGAGACCTATTAATCGACTAAAGATATTTATGTGGCACTTAACAAAAGCTTGCTTGAAATTATTATTACACAGTTTTGTAAACAGTGAAGTGATTATGACACAAGTTTAAAGTGCAAATGTGGGGTACTGTAAACATGCCACCTGAAGGAGTTCCCAAACCCAGGTCTTCATCACAAGGACAAAAAACAAACAAATGCTCCATATACAGTAGTGGTGCCTTTGCCATAAACCATTGTTTTGATATTTAAATGGTGCATGTGCTTTATGTTTGAAGTCTACTTTCTAATTTTGCATTGTCTCTCTTTAAGACCTACACTAAGGAATCAAACAAATTCTACTCGGATAAAAGAAACAATATAGATTACAGGTAAAATACATTTTTTAAAAACATTTTGCTACTTCTACTTCTACTACATAAAATTATTGGCAGGATATACATTTTGAAACCTTTGGAAGTGAGTACTTTCTGTAGAATTCACCATGTATTTATAAGTAACATTTAACTTACCTATGAATAAAGAGTGGGACACAGTAACCCAAGGTCATGGGTTCGAGTCCCAGGTCCAGCAGGCATTGTGGGTGGGGTTAATGAATAACCAGTGCTCTCACCTTCAATACCACAACTGTGAGACCGTTGAGCAAGACACCATTCCCCCAACTGCTCCCTGGGCGTGTGTGTGTGCATGGTTGATCACTTCTCACTGCTGTGTGTGTGCACTTAGATGCACTCTTCTAATACTCTAATGACTGCAAGCTGACATGTAGTTGCACAGTTACTTACTGTTAGTAGGATGTCTAAACTGGACTATCAAAATAAAGTGCTACCATTCTATTACAAAATACAAAAACACAACAAGATGCACACTGCAAAGAGAGAGTATAAGATTGACTGACCAATCAGAATCAAGTATTCCAAAGACAGTTGTATTAATAACAAACCCTCATTAGTTACCATTACCAGAATCATGTATCTTACTTAATGATATACAGTACTGTAATGCTGATGGACTAAATCCATATAAAACTCCTACACGTATGCCTTTATGTCATATATAAATGACATAAGGCTGTTTTTTTAAATCATCTGCAACAGTTACATCGCCATTTATATTGTAATCGCAGGAGACCAATCCAGTTATGCTAATTATTGAAATCAGAATCAGACCTTCTGTTGTGTTCAAAGTAATTGAGAAAAACAAAGACAGCTTTCATAAGTTCTAAAACAATTCAGTGATTGAAAATAAGTAGCCTTTGCCCTCTGCAAATGGATTCTGAAAGCAATTATGTCTGCTTTTATTCCCATTTGACTTGGTCAGGACTAGGGTAAGAAAGAAGTTCAGAGAATATGTCAAAGGTATGTGTTTATAAAGCGTGCTTCACGTTTAAAATGGAGCTATCGCTATAAAAACACTTGGTATATTTACCCTGACTAATAAAGTGTTTGTTATTGAAAATACTTGCTTAAATGGCTGAAACGAAGCCATCCCTTTTACGCCTGTGACTTTAAAGACTTTCTTCACATGCATTGAGTGTAACTGAAGTTGTTTCCAGAAGAAGGGATTTGACACTCTCCTTTATGTTTTGGATAGCATTGATCTCTGTGCAGCAGACTCAGGTAGAGACGTTTGATGAGACGTGTCCTTTGAAGAATAGAACACTTAAGACTGTGTTATCTTCTGTAATCTCCCTTTGCTATAATGACTCTGCCTTCCAGCTAAAGCAAACACAGGCACATGGTCACCTTCCTGCTTCACAGTTAGTACAGGTGGATACTACCATATGTTTAGAAGTAGAGTGGGCTCCAAAAGTCTGAGACCTCACAGAAAAGCTGTGATTTTTTTCATTAAACCTTGAAATGGGAAACAGAACGGAGAGTCCTGGAGACTCTGGACCATTCAAAACAAAGAAATGTTATGACGTAAAATGGAACATTTAAGATTGAGCTCTATTTCTAGAGCTCTAATCGAATAATTCAATTTAGGACTATGATAATGTGATTCTTTGTGCAGACAGTCAGATGTTCTTGCTTCCATAAAAGTGCAAGATGCTCTTTGGATGATCTGAAATCATGCTGAAGAATATGATCATCAGGTTTAAGTTCACGCAGCGCGACTGCTGCTGTCACTAAAGCAATAGAGAGACAAATTAAGGACCTCATTTATAAACCATACACACAGATTTGAGCTTAGAATGCGTGTACATTA
The DNA here is from genome assembly GCA_032357475.1 of Enteromius thamalakanensis. Classification (NCBI taxonomy): domain Eukaryota; kingdom Metazoa; phylum Chordata; class Actinopteri; order Cypriniformes; family Cyprinidae; genus Enteromius; species Enteromius thamalakanensis. The sequence continues at coordinate 12,962,129 of JAUCMT010000026.1, forward strand.
AAATCAAGGTTCAATATTTATAAATGCAGACTTTGATGTGGATAGTGCCAGGGTCAGGGTCTAAGCAGATATACAGTATACGCACTTACTGTATCCTTATGGCAGAAAGTTGAAGGTTCTGCAAGTATTTTGAAATCTAAGCTATTAAATGACTTTGAAAGGCTGCGATTTGAAACCACTCAGTTGCACACAATTTGAAGAACATTTTGAGTTTATGAATTTCACATCATAGATACATTTTTTGCCTTAAGTTGCTCTCAATCAAATGTACGTACATTTAAGAAATAATCATAAGATGATAAGATAAATGGTTTTTAATTTAATTTTAGTTGTATTTTGCTCAGTTTGTTTCTGATCATATAATTTTAAATGAAGAAAAACATTGTTTTGGACAATCAGTTTTTCTCTCTCGATGTCTAAAAAATACTTGTTAGTTCAGGTATGGTCAGAGCGGTAGTGTGTTCAAAATGAAGAGAATTCAAATCTGCCGTCAATCTGTAAATGATTTCCTGCTTTCTGTGGAAGGAGTGACACAGATCTAATAACACAGATGGAATGTAAACCTCTTTCAGATCTCTACAGTATACATGCACATTTTCACCTACAGTATAACCCTTCAAGATCTAATCTGTTTCAATTTTGCCAATAATTAATTATCGACTGATACATTACAATACAATTTACCCACTATTTATTTGTTATCTGCCAACTATGTCTTTATTGGCACACAATGTGTATTTTTAAAAAATTATATGGTTCAAAGCAGTACAATTGCAATCACTTTGAGCAGCTAGCAAATTTACATAATTATTTCTGCTCATCTCTGTGACCGGAGAAACATGCATTTAACATCAGTTTTAACTAGAGGTTTGTATTGTAGTCTGTGCAGCAAATGGGATTTTTTGCTCTTGATTTGTTCTCAGTGAAGTTGCAGTAGCGGTATGGGGTTTGGCAGGGTCAACTGATTTTCTCATCAGTCTGTGTGGCGTCCTTTCACCGGCACTGCTCAGAGCAATACTGCCTCTCTGTGGAGGAGCCCTGCTCTTTATTACCCATCAACCCCAAATGACTCCAAATGAGCCGAGGGAACAGGCTCAAAGTGCATTAGTGACTTCTGCTCAGAAAAAGAGAAGAGTTTAGATGACGGCTTTTAGAATCTAAACTGCATCAAAAGAAGCTGTGAAGAAATGCTTCAGTACTGGACTGACTGATGACTGAGCAACTCTTTCATGGAAATTCACAAAATTAGTAAAATCCCCCTCAGGACAAATACAATGATTTGGTTGTTGCTCATCCTCCAGATAAACAAACCAAATGACTGCCCCAAGTAACATAAAAGGTATATGTTGTACGTCACGTTGCCATTTCTGAGCTAAATGGATCTTTTGATGAAAATCACTTTGAGTAAGAAAATACACACTGAGACTTACATTTTCCTTTTAATTAAAGAAAACATTTCCACTAAATTAAAGCCTCCAAACATTCCACTGACATGAATGTCAGTTTGATTTAAAACGTTACTTATATTGAAAATGTGTATTTGAATAAGGTGCTGATGGTATCTGGTATGTCTGGATGTGTAGACACAGTTCAGTCTTTTGCCAAAGATTTTTTTTCATGCAGTGATTGGAGCTGACTAATAATGGAGAGTCTTGAGGGTTTTAATGCCAGTTGCTGTATTGCTTTATTGCATTGTTGGAACGTATCTGTGAATTTGAAACATATTGCAACTCTGGTTGCAACTTAAAGTATTTGGTGAATCTTCTCTAATCACCTAAAATACACTTCTGTTCAAAAGTTTGGAGTTAGCAAAAAGTGTAATGCTTTGGAAAGAAGTTCCTCATGCTTTTCTTATTTTAATATATTTTTTAAAAATGACAATTTTCAGCAACCATTACTATACTATTCAGTGCCACATGATCCTTCAGAAATTCTTTCAATTTGCTGCTCAAGAAACATTTAATATTATCAAGGTTGAAAGCAGTTATGCTGTTCTGTTTATCTGTAAGTTAAGTAACTTTTTCAGTATTTGTACAACCACTTTTAAACAATTTATTGCTGAGTAAATGCATTTCTCTATTGTTTGAAAAATCGTACTAACCCAAACGTTTAAATGGAAGTATGTCTAAAATGACGACGAATGAATTTTGAATAACGATGAATTTTGTTCATTCAAATCAAAAGAAAGAAAAGCGGTATGCAGCCAGTGGCGGAGCCAGAAAATTTTCTGTGGGGTGGCCAGGATGATTATGTGATCATTTTGGGGGTGGCATAAATTAGAACTATATTTATATAGT
>JAUCMT010000026.1:12964525-12986688 GCA_032357475.1 Enteromius thamalakanensis
TTCCAAACGGTATATGAAGATCACGGACGACTGGTGATGAGGATCAAAGCTCACACGTACAGTAGTTTAGAAAACTAATCCCGCCTGAATAAGGCTGCCGTGTAAATTGGCTATACACTATAAATTATTCCTCAGAGCTATCGGGGTGGCCGGGGATTGGCCAGGGGTGGCCACCCCGTAGCGCCGCCATTGTATGCAGCGAAGTCAAATGTGTGCAAGCTTAGTATTCAAGTACAAACTAAATACATTTTTTTTTATGTTTATTGGTCATGCATTTAGCAAAACATAAAAAAAACATAAAAAGAAACATAGTGTTAGATGTATGAATATATACACGTTTGTTTTCAACTTCACAGGTGAGTAAGTGCAAAAATAGTTTATCCTCAATTCAACTGATTTACAGACTCAATTCTAGTTTGTTGGTATACAAGTCATTCTGTGGTTAAATATATTTATTTAATGACCACTAGACTGCATAATTTATAGCTGTGCAAGTTTAATGTACTAAACTCAGCTGTCTCTTCTCTCATGATAAAATAATTTAACTCAAATCAATGTATTATGTGCATTTATGCGGCAAGTAGCTGTGTTGGGGTTGTCAATGAACTGATCACCCTATCTTGGCTTATTTTGTGCTATTGAGCGGCTGTATGTACACTTCTAACTTATAACTAGCTCCACATGGACTCAGAACTCTGCAGAAAGTTCTGAATGCTTGTCATTTAAAAACTTCTGCCTCCCCTTGGTTGTTTGTTTATATTGTATAATATTTTGACTAATTTGATTAAGCCTTAAGCTACTGATACATGTCTGGCACTCCCAGCTCTCTCTTTTCCATTGTGGGACACAATTTTCCATAAAATCAGCAGAGAAAATCTCTTAATGATGTTCTTCGAATCTGCTTATAGCAGCACATCAACTCTTTAGCACAGCAGTGATTTGAGAACTAAAGCTATCTTAAGTTTTAATGGTGGTGAGAGTTATTTGGTTCTTCTTTGTAGTTTGATCCAAATGCCCTTCTCGGGACGCAGAATGAGTTCCCCCAGAGGCCGCAGTTCCTCACGGCTCTGACACGCCTCTACGTCAAAGTGACGCAAGATCGTAGCAAGAACTACCTTCTCCTCCATCATGGCAAAGCGCTGGCCTGGAGCCACAGATGCACAGACAAAGAGAAAATGGGAAAGAGAGAATAAGGTCTCAGAACGGCAACAAGACTAAAAGAGGGGGGGGGTTCATGAAGTAAATTTCTACAAATGCTCTTATTTGGAGCTTTCGTTCATGGAAGGCAGTTGGAGGGGAGTCGAGTGCTGAAATAATAAATCTCCAAAGGTATATGGCTCTCGTTCAGTTTCGTTAGAAGCTTCTTCTTTTGTGTGGCCAGCGACCTGAACCTGCGAGCACCACTCGCTGTGAAACAATCTGTTTTATTCAGAGGTGGGACAGACGCCCATAGGGAGGATAAGTACACTGCATCTATCTTTTAACTATCCATGCTAAATAAGCAGATTGACTTTTGAATAAAGTATTATAGGACGTAAAAATACACTATAAACATTCTTTTCAAACTTTTACACTGAACATGACATTTTTGGAATGTGAGCTCAACCTTCAAACACATCTATCTAGCATGCTTTCATGGAAAAAGAATGTGGGAAAATGGTTTCTGTGTGTTCAATCCTGCTCCTCAAGCACCAACCAATAGCTAAACTCTGCAGGACGGTGGCCCTCCAGAAACAGATTTATATACCCCTGACAAGTTCTGAGGGTGTTATATGACCAGGGTTGGGAGAAGAACTTGTTGTATATAAAAAAAAAAAAAGTGAATGACTTTTTATTTAATCAAACACATACTGTAGTGCAAAAGAAGTATAGTCTGATCCCCAAGCAAACATCTCAAGTGAGTCTTTTCTTGTTAGTAAATCAAACATATCATGCTCAAATTCGCATTAATCTCTCAACTGAAAAAAAAAAAAACTTTTGAAAACTTTTTGCAAACTTTCAATTAACTGTGAGACTTTAATCAGCATGATCTTTAAATTCTGTATGATTCCCTTGTCTATACATATTGTACATCTAATACAATGTGTCATTGTACAGATTTAGGTCTTTTGGTTGTATGTACCACCACAACCCCATCACAAAGGCTTATGTATCCCCTCATGAGAAATGGGTTTCTTTTTACAATAATTAATATTATTCTATAGATAATTCAGCATAATACATTTTATAGCAAGTTGATTTTACATCTTTTTCTTACCAATGCAGTTTCTGGGCCCCGCGGAGAAAGGGATGTACGCATATGGATGCCTCCCTTTGATGTTCTCTGGCAGAAACCTTTCCGGTCGAAATTCCTCAGGTTCTGGAAAATAGCGTGGGTCCCGGTGAAGAGCATATGGTATAATAACAGCATTCACTCCTTTTGGGACCTTAAACCCATCTGCAACCAAACAACACAACAGTCTTTCGATTATGTTATACACATTTAATAACAATTGATCAGGACACTGCACCACTACATGTGGCTTAGCACACTCCAAACTATACAGCTGTCCAGAAGACAGAATAAAGCTTTAATAAATAATTTACAAATGGATACATTTATAGTGTTTTGCAACACTTTCCATCCTAAAAAGTGGTGTTTAGCATCCAGCTGCTATTGTGTGAAAGAATCTTAGCTCTGAGTAGAAATAAACACTCTGGCTGCTCCCATTTGACAATGGGAGATGGAAATAGAAGCCGTGACATCTGCTGTTATGCTGAGGTGCAAATAATGAGAGTGGCATCAAAACGTGCAGATCTTTGATCTGGCAGTGTTTGGCAAGGTGACAAACTGCTGCCACCTACTGATGTGACAGGTCTCGCAGATGCTGCGTGCAAACAGAGGCACGGAGGGAAAGATCCGGAGACTCTCCTTGATGACACACTCCAAGTAGCGAAGCTTTTTCAGGTCCTCCACCCCCACGTGGCGGTCTGATGAACCTGCCAATCAGAATGCAGGAGACGCAGCTGAACTCTACAGAACTCTACAGTAAATTAAGTTGTTAGAAAACATTCACAAGCATCTAGATGCTTTCTCGACTACTCCAGAACAGATCAAATTGTTTTACTAAGAACACTTGGTAGGCAAATACGCTCAATGACATGCCTGAGAAAGACCTATTTACCAAACACTTCCTGTAGTTCTGCCTTCACTGCCCTCTGGACCTCTGGATGGGAGCCAATCAGATGTAAAGCCCAGTTCATTGAAGCTGCTGTGGTATCATGACCCTGACGAAGAGAACGGTTCTTTAAACAATGTTCTGTCTTAACACAGATTTGTATTTTTTTTTATACCTCAAACATGAAGGTGTCCACTTCCTCCTGAATGTCCTCATGACTCAAATTCTGTCCATCCTCATAAGTAGTTTTTAATAGCATATCTAAGAAAGCCTGTCTTTTCTTAGGGTTACAATCACTGTCAGGTTCAGAGCTCATGAACTTTGCTCTCTCCTTGATGACCTTCAAGAAAACAGAGAATACTATAATCTGGAGGTTGGTATTTGAAATTTTAATACATTTAAGTACTGTGTCATATTAATAAACTACATTAACTACATACTATACAGTTAGGTTTAGGATTGGGGATTGGTTTAAGGTAACCTGCTTGTAATTATGTGTAATTAATTGTTATTATATTAGTAAGTACATGTAACTGTTCCATGTACATGTTTGCTTATGTTCTTTGTTGTCATTTTCTCCATGTGCTCTTTGTTTTTCCCCATGACCTAGTTTTGTCTAATTATGTATTCCTTTCAGGTGTGTCTCCATTGTTTACGTTGATTGTCTTCCCTACTTAAGTTAATCTCTGTTTCCCCACATTTGTCCGTTATCGTCAATGTTGAGTGTGTGTAACCTGCTCCTACGTATTCACATTTGTTACTATTAAAAGATGTTTTACTTTGATTACGAATCTCTCATTTTAATTAATTTCATTAATAATTACTGTCTTTAAAAAAAAAGGTATTTAAATATATATAAAACTTTACTGTAAAAGAATCTGTAGAATATTACCGTAAAAAATATGGTAACGACATTTTAGGTTTAAAACAGCATTACATGTAACATACAACCCTAATAAACATAATTGATAAGAAAAAACTAAGAAGAAATAATTGAAATAATTATTTCAAAGAAAAATTCAAACAAAATTTAAAATGCAATTCAGTGAATTCTGGTAATATCAGTTTACAGGTTTTCCCTGTAAATTTTACAGGAATTTACCATTTAGCAGGTTTTTACCATAGCAAGTTTATCACAATTAAAAGCACTGTTGTAATTTTTTACTGTGTTTTATATATATATATATATATATATATATATAACAGTTTGATAACAATTACTAAAACTACAATTAAAAACATAAAATAAAACAATTAAAACTAATTCAAAATATTAATAAATTCTACAATAAAACAGGGTTAATTTAGAATAATTAGGATATTTTTCCTAGTGTCCTTCCTGTAAATAATGTCGATGATCACTCACACTTGAAGTGAAGGAATGGAGAATCTTCAGTCTTCTGGAATGTTCTTTGCCTTCCTTTAACTTGTTGTAGATCCAGTCTGGCCACAGCCATGGCGCTCTCTGTCTCTTGGTGATGATATCACTCATCCTGCAAGAGGAATAAAAACACTGTCAGTTCTGTCACTGTCAGAAAACATGGCTTTCCTATATTCCCTCTAACATTGAATTACACTACTTACTTATAGACACTTCGGACATACTCAGAGTCCGAATTGCTCTGAGCATAGATCGTCTTTCCCATTGCAGTTTCTGTTTTAGACAAATATATCATATGTGCTATTGATAGTTATTAACTAACCGATATATGAAATGATTAAAAGCACTGTACCGCAAATGATATCCAAAGCACATAATGTTATGTAGCTGAAGCAGTTGAATGGCTCTCCATCCATGTGCTTCTGCATCTTTTGAATCAACATATCAGTTTGTTCATTCATCACTTCCAGGAAGTCGGAAAGGATGGAGAAGTGGAAGGTGGGAGTCAGCATTTTACGTCGGTTACGCCACTTCTCCCCTGTGCTGTGGGAAGAAAAGTTAGAGAGAGTCAAGTCTGTGACCTCAACACAGCTTTAAGACTGCAACGTGAACATGGAGATCACTTTATATTCAATTTCTGTGTTTCAGGACTCTGCTGCGTTTGGACAGATGGCCAGTGACCCTGTGTCCAGTGTGGCTTATTATAAACTACTGTGCTTTTGATAAACTTTGTTTACCGTGCTTGATGCAAGCAGCTTTTGAATATTTGATATGAGATCTGCCGGTTTGGCAGGTGGTCCTCTGCCGTATGTGAAACAAAGTTTAGTTAGACTTTTAATTTTTTGAGCTTTGAAGGACAAGATAACATCTAGACAGAGATTTTAGACATGAGAAAGCAGCACTCTTAATATTCTTAAAACATGAATACTTTTGATATTTAAAAATAATATAACCATTCTAACATATGTGACCCTGGACCACAAAACCATTCTTATTATTTTTATCAATGGCCAGATATACATTATGTGGGTAAAAATTCTAGGTTTTTCTTTTATGCCAAAAATCATTAGGATATTAAGTAAAGATCGTGTTCCATAAAGATATATTGTTCATTTTTTTCACCCTCAGATTCTAGATTTTTAAATAGTTGTATCTTGGCCAAATATTGTCCTATCCTAACAAATGCATAAATGGAAAGCTTATTTGTCCAGCTTTCAAAAAATTTATAAATCTGTATTTAGACCCTTTAGATTTTTATTGTAAATGTAAAATTTTGATTTCATTTATTAATTTTTTTTTTGGTGGTTTCACAAAACTGAAAAAAAGAAATCACACCATGAAAGCATAAATGTAAATACTAAGTAAGTACTGAAATAACAAAATTAATTATATATTAAGAAGGAAGAAACGATTGGATTTACTCTATTCATCTACATAACACATCGACAAATCACATATTATATTATATAACATTATTAAGAAACTAACGGAATGCATACAAATTGTCTGTCAAGTAACTTCTTACTATTAAATTCTGAAAAAAAAACAGAGGTGTTAATTATCGGACCCCCACATGTACAGTACTAATCTAAAACACTGCCTAACACTCTTTCAATTCTTCTTTCACCAGTTAGGAACCTAGGTGTGCTGTTTGATAGCAATCTTTTATTTGAAAGCCATTTTTTTAGCATCTGTAAAACAGCATTTTTTCATCTCAAGAGCATATCTAAATTGCGACCTATGCTCTCAACCTTGAATGCATAAATGTTTATTCATGTGTTTATGACATTGAGGTTAGTTTATTATAATGCTTTATTGGGTGGTTGTTCTGCACGCTTGATAAATAGAATACATCTAGTTCAAAATGCAGCAGCTAGAGTCCTTACTAGAACCAGGAAGCATGAGCATATTAGCCCCCTTCTGTTTATTAATCAAATCGGTTACAGGATTGTTTGGCTGCATTAATTATATCAGCCGGAACCAGGCACACTCCCCTTAACACACGATGTACTCGTTACATCGTAAAACAGAATGGCATCTACGCTAATATTAGTCTGTTTCTCTCTTATTCTATTTTTCAGTTCGTATCAAATCAGATGGTGGATCAGCACAAATAGATGACACAAACACACTAGATGACACACACATACTATAAGTACTTAAGTAATATAAGTATAATATTTTACACAATCTGACATGCGCTTAAAATTGAACTGGAAATGAAGTGCTGGAGGAGAACTGGCCCCAAGTCTGGTTTCCAAAGATTTTTTTCCATTCTCTTATGGATGGGGGTTTGGTTTCTTGCTGCTGTCACCCTGGATAGCTTAGTTAGGGACACCTAATTTCTCGTGATTATTGTCGATTTGATTACAGAGACCGTCTCTGCATTTAATAAATAAATAGTTTAATTTTGTCATTATACATTACCATCACTCTGTTCTCCTATTTAATACTGTTCAATGCTAAATGCTACAATCTGTATTGTTAAAAGTGCTATATAAATAAACGTGATTGATTGATTAACAGTAACAGCATTATAAAAGACTGTAAATAAAAAAAAGAAAGCAGAGTGTAATTTTCACAAAAATAGCAGTAAACTTATTGTACCTGGTGAGCAGCCCTGTGCCAAGCCATGGGTGCAGGAACCTGTATGAGAATGACTTGTCAAGGTGTCTAGAATTGCTGAGGACCACCTGATGGGAAAACATAGGTTTGAGAATGAACTGGCAACTGTGGGGAAAATTATACACAAGTAAAAAAAAAAGGATACAATTTCAGTAACAGGCACCTCAATATTCTCTGCATGATACAAGACCAGAAAGGGGACTGGGCCCACCCACACCTTTGCAAGAGGAAGGTGTCTGTTTTCATTTGTGCCCTCAATAATCTGGTTGAAAAAATCTTCAACAGAAACACAGTTTATAATCCTGCAGTGTTAAATTATCATTAACTGATGCTAGTTAAAAAGAACACTGTCTCTTACCGCCAGCATTGGTTTTAAACTGCAGTGCATTGCCAATGATTGGATAAGCGCCCGCCATTCCTGGAATTGGTCTCATTTCATTCCATCTTCCTATATAATTTTTAAGTGGATGATATGCAGTAGATGCCAAAAGAAGTAAAAGAACAGCTGTGAATATAATCCCCAATATATACAATCCAAAAAGGACACCCATTTTGTTTGGATGAAGCTGGTCGTAGTTAATGCACTGAAAGAAGCGCTTCACCGTGAACTTCAGACTTAACTGTTCCACTTGCTTTGTACAAACAGAGAGAGAAAAAAACACACTCTGGGCTGATCAAACAGATGGAGTTATGATTTATAACTGGGACGCATGCAGGTTATCTGTGAGTAAGTGACTCTCGCTAAAACATTAACAGACAGCAGTGGCAATTTAGCAACAGATAATGATCTGGCATATTACTGGTGGATTTTTGTGGCTTGTATGTGCGTGTTGTGGTTCACTGGCACATATCTTTCTGCAATGGAAGAGCTCTACCAAGTTTTTTGTTAAAGATAAAAAAGCACCCTTTACTCTGAATGGCCAATGAATTTTATACTATTTGTCTCTTATTTCATCAAAGTATGATATTAGTATGAAAATAGCGGGAATAGATAAGAAAATAGCTTGGAAAGACAATCAGGGAACAAACACATAATATTCTCTGAGGATCAATGCGATATCACTGAACCTTTGCCAAACTATATAACACTTTTATTGCAAATGATTGCACCAAGGAGATAAAAGTCTCAAAATATTTTTGCTGAAGCAAACAGTTTGATAGATCACTGAATAATAAACATAATTAGGCTATTGTTTGTTTTTTAATTAACCCGTTGGCCGCAGACATCTGTTTAAGCATATGAACAAATAAATATTATACTTTACATTATATATACAACTTACAATAACAAAAAAAAAATTGGCATTCATTCTTTATCATTTTAAAAAAGAAAATACCAGGGAAGTCATGGGTGCTGTTTGCTCCAGATGTTGAGGTCAATGTGAAAATCTGTCAAGTCCATAAACTGAAGGCACGACATCAGGTAACAAACCATTAGCAAATCTAAATCATCTGAAACTATGACAGTGCATATAAGTCAATTGTATTCATAATGTCTTGCTTATTAAGCTCTTTTGTTTAATTATAAAATGAACTCCCGTGCTATGGCATGACAGGTTGAAATTTCTTCCTCACATGCAATGGAAACCGGCTCAGCTGTTTCCGATGATTCTGGCCGCCTGAAAGCAGATGGTATTAATGATTTACTTGCTAAAATATTTTCTTTATGTAAATCTCTTCTCTACCAGGACCGCGCTTTATTGAACATGTTAATTAATCTCCAGTGTCCCAAAAGCTAAATAAATAAAACAATTCTCACAAAGAAAGTTGATATGCGGTCTATGGAGTATAGACTGCAAAGGTAATTGGTTCAGGCTTTAAAGTTTTATATTAAGTAAACATAAACAAAAGGCAATGGATTTAAACTATGTGACACTAACTAATGAACTGTTGTTTCTGAATTAAATTAAAAATAATAAGAAGTAGCGCACAGACCCATAGAGGTGATAAGGGGCATGTTTCCACAATCCCCATCAGAGCAGGGCAGACGCCTCCTGCTGGGTGTGACACACTCCAAAAACCCACTAGCTGTAGAGCTGGTGATGCCCATGCTGAAGCCTGTCACACCCATAGGTGTGTTCTCACCTAAGAGACATGAAGAAAAAGCTTTGATTACATCTTATTTTTCTTATACGTGACACTGGACCACAAAACCAGACATAAGTGCAATTTCTTTAATACTGAGATTTAAGCATCATCTAAAATGAATGAGTTTAGCTTTCTGTTGATGTATGGTTTGTTAGGATAGGACAATTTTTGGGCAAGATACAAAAATCAAAACACTAAGACAATCACCTTTAAATCTTGATCTTGATCTTAGATCTTAGCAATGCATACTACTCATCAAAAATTAAGTTTTAATATATTTATGGTAGTAATTTGACTAAATATCTTCTTGGAACATGATCGTTACTTAATATCCTAACATTTTTTGTAATAAAAGAAAAATCAATGATTTTGACTCATACAATGTTTTTGGGCTATTTCTACAAAAATATCCTGGTGAACTAAAAGAATAAGGAACTTTTTTTTTTAAAAATGCTAATTTTTCAACTACCATAGAATTAAACAATTGAGTTGTCCAGTTTTTGAATCCATTCACCTGATCTCCGGTTACCCTTTCAGTCGAATCACTTCGACGTTATATATGGGAACTCGCCAGAGAGACCAATTGCCTTTGACCTTTAAACAAAAGGCCAATGAATATTGGTGTGCATTTTATTGTGCTCAGGTGCACCTCATCACTGCGTGAGTATAAGAGGGCACGAGCAGAATGCACCTGCAGATTTTGGCTTCAGAGCCTTCGCCGTCTGAGCAGCTACAGGAGACCCCTCTACAATTTCCGGAGAACAATCGAGGAAGTCTCCTGATTTTTAGAGTTCCTGCTTTCCTGCTCTCTTGTCTGACAGCGTTTCATCTGGGCGACTGTCAGCGATTCACACAGAGTTGCCGCGATAGATCTTCCCTGGGCAACCGGGAGAAAGAGTGAAATTTCCCACGGTTGGTGACGCGTTCTTCGGAATGTGGAGTTTCCTCACCTCTTTGGACGGACATGATCGTTGTCTCACGCGTCTGGGCCAAGTGCACGCTGAGACTGCTTTTGTGGATGGTCAATGCGTTTATTGCGAGCGTATGACCATGGCTACATAGAAGTACCGACTCTCGTTCACGAGACGGCTTCCCTCGCGTCCTTCCCGTGCTGCAGCGAGGCGCCTCGGGGACTTTCAGCTGAGCGTTCAGAATGTTCCGTCCTGGGTAACAGCCGCGCAGACTTCTGATGAGAGAGCCTGCCCAGTGGCAAAGTAAGTCTCGCCCGTCAGAACAGGCGATAACCCACATGCCGCGGACAGAAGACACGGCTGGTCACAATAGGCGGAGGTACCGCGCAGGCACAAGTGCACCACAATCGCGCTCTCCACCTGAGGGATCGCCACATACCCCCTGGCTGCACCGCCATTGTGAGGGGCGAAGAGCCTGGGCGCAAGCGTGACGAGAAAGGAGCTTGCCATGATCTGGTAAGCTCTTCCCACTTTCGGGAAGAATGGCACTGGGAAAGAGTGTGGCAAAGCCGCATCCCTGACTCCGAGAAACCAATCATCCAGCCGCGAAGGGATGGCTGAAGGCATATGTGGTACCTCCTGAACGTTTCCTAGCGCAGCGCGGGGGTGCAGAGCTGACAGTACGGTTTCTGCCGTGGACGGGGCAGACACCGCGACGCGGTGCGCTCCCGACACGGTTTCAGCCGTGTCTGACTCACCCTCTGATGGAAGAGCCTGCTCTTCGGGAGATGGTGAACACACCACTCCCTCCCCTGGAGGAGGGCTGGGCGGAGAATCTTTTGTTTTGTTTTCTACTCAAAATCTCGCCAAAAGAGCAGATTTCTTTATCCCTGGGTCCCCTGAAGGGTTGTGGACAGGCCTGTACAAGGAGTTTTGTTACACACTCACTCTCCTCTCATTTTAGGCAACAGTTCAAGAGCCGACAGGATGACCCCACAGACTTCTAGCCTTACTACTGCCCGAACGCAGGTGAGAGTTGCACGCACTCAGACCCCACTTTGGACCGGCATAGAGACGCCCGGGCCGGGTCCCTGCATTCCCCTTTGCTGCCCCACTACCGGCACCCCAGTAGTCCCGATGGTGCCTCTAGCACGGTTCTTAGATGCCTGGATAGGCCTCTTACCCGTCTCGCTGGCTCATCCGGACCGTCCGGCTTGGCTATGCAATTCAGTTTACCCCGCGCCCTCTCAGATTCAGCGGCATTTGTTTCACGTCAGTGCACAATGCAAATGCCCCTGTCTTGTGTGGGGAAATTGCTACCCTCTTACAGAAGGGAGCAATAGAGCCAGTCCCTCCAGCTGATATGAAGACAGGGTTTTACAGCCCGTAATTCATAGTGCCCAAGAAATGTGGTGGGTTACGGCCGATCCTAGATCTGTGAGTCTTGAATCGAGCTCTTCACAGGCTTCCGTTCAAGATGTTGATGCCGAAACGCATTTTCAAATGCGTCCGTCCCCAGGATTGGTTTGCAGCAATAGACTTGAAGGACACATACTTTTATGTCTTGATTCTCCTGTGTCACAGGCCATTCCTGAGGTTCCTTAAGTTCGAAGGTCAAGCATATCAGTAGCATATCGCATTCTGCCCTTCGTCACTGTTGAACTGCTTGAATACGTTCAAAGGCAGGACGACGGTCCCACTGCAACATACGATTGAGTCCCGAGGTGGCCGTAGAAATACGGCACGTTCCGGGTTCTGATCAAATCGGCCTGCCGCCTAGCCTTCTCCCCATGGTCCTTCGGGTTTTGGTACCCTTACAGCAGGTCTCCAGACATGCTGTTGTCTTCACAGATGCCTCTACCGTGGGGTAGGGTGCCACATACAACGGGCATGCCGTGTCAGCGGTTTGGACGGGACATCATCTGCATTGGCATATCAATTGCCTCGAGCTGTTAGCAGTTTGTCTAGGTTTGGGTCACCTCAAAGAGCACCTACAGGGCTGTCACATTCTGGTCCGCACAGACAACACAGTTTCTGTGCAAGGTCAGGGAGGACAAGAAGCAGGTCTCGTTGGTAGCCCACTACTGGCCCACCAGGACATAGTTCCCCGAACTCATGCTCCTTGTGACAGCCCCTCCTTGGCCGATTCCTTTGAAGAAGGATTTACTGACTCAGAGACGGGGCACCCTTTGGCACCCACGGCCAGATTTGTGGAAACTCCACGTCTGGCCCCTGGAAGGGATGCGGAGGTTCTAAGTGACCTACCACAAGCAGTAGTTGACATGATTTCTTTTGCGAGAGCTCCTTCTACAAGAGCTGCCTAAGCGTTGAAGTGGAACCTGTTCGTCAAATGGTGCTCCTCTTAACAAGAGGACCCATGGAGATGCCCGATCAGAGTTGAGCTTCTCTACTTGCAGCAAGGGTTGGAGTCTCCCTCCACCCTTAAACTCTACGTGGGTTTAGAGTTCGGGCCCGAGGATTCCCAAGTTCGGGCTGAGTTCGGGCCCGAGGATTCCCAAGTAACACTGAGGCCACGGCCCAGCTATGTGCCCAAGGTTCCTACTACTCCCTTCAGAGATCAGGTAGTGAACTTCCAAGCGCTGCCCCCTGAGGAACCAGACCCAACCCTGCTGATGTTACGTAGACTGGACACAGAGTTTCAGGACCTCACACCAGCTCTTTGTCTGTTACGGTGGACAGCAAAAGGGGAATGCCGTCTCCAAAGCAGAAGATGGCCCACTGAATAGTGGATGCTATCAGTCTGGCCTATCAAGCACAGGGTGTGCCCTGCCCCCTCAGTGTATGGGCTCACTGGACAAGAAGTGTAGCTTCATCTTGGGCGTTGGCACGCAGCGCCTTGCTGGCAGAGATCTGCAGAGCTGCGGTTTGGGCGACCCCTAACACATTTACTAGGTTTTATAGCCGTCGTGTTGAACCGGTATCTTCCAGTGTTCCAACCTCAAACAACCCCAACCCCTTGAGTATACCCTGAGAGGACCTCATGTGGTATTCCAGCCCAGTCGCACATTTTTTTTTCGTGGCACGGATTCTTACTCGACTTTCGTGAGTCCTGCACGAAAGGATGCATCCAATGGGATTGTAGTATTGCATTCGTGCTGGAGTCACGAAAATAATGAAATATTATTGTCCCTAATTTCGTGATATTGTCACGACCTGCCGTGCGACTGGGTTGGGTATTCATGGTAAAAAAAAAATAAAACATGTTCCGCTGCAGTTGCTATCCGTTCCAGCAGTTGGTTCCATGAGGGATCAATCACCTCACCAATATTCTATATGCATTGAGAAAATCATGATAAATGTGTGACCTCCTCTTAGACCTCCTACGGGAAGGCAGACTTCCGCACGTCTTTCGGACATCCCAGTTTTCCAGTTACTAGATGTGGTCAGAGTCCCAGCCTAGAGACCAAACACTGGGGGTTTGGGAGACTCCCACATGATGCTGGAAGGGGCTGCTCCCATCGTGTTTTCCATAGGGATCCCTATTTGTCGGTCACTGACGTGACTCGGAGTGCCCGACTGAAAGGGAACGTCTCGGTTACGCATTATAACCCTTGTTCTCTGAAGAAGGGAAAGGAGATGTCTCTTCCCCTTGCCGTAGACCTGTACCACTGCTAGGGGACCATGTCATCGGCTCAGCTCCTCTGCGAAAAACTAATGAACGCTTAATCCACTGATACTACTTATACTCGCGCTGCAATTAGGTGCAGCTGGATATTAATCAGTGTATGCAAATTTCATTGGTGTGTTTCTATACACGCAGAGTAGAATTGTCATCTCAAAGCGAGATTTCTATTCGTCGGTCACCTACATGATGTCTCCGTTCCCTTCTTCAGGGAACAAGGGTTACAATACGTAACCGAGACATTTTTGGGGTAAGATATATTTTGAATGTTTTATGAATCACACGTAACCTTTGTGTTGATTTGTGTGCACAGTTTTGTGTTCGTTTCTATGTTAGATTGACAAATGAGGCCCACTTTGTACTAAAACCAACAAAAATGGAAAGCCGGGATTATGCAGCGCCTGAAAGTAGTCCCAAGAATTTTACTATAATTTCTAGCCATATCGGCCTAGAAAAATCACAAAAAAATTGGTTTTGTAGTCCAGAGTCACATATAATTTGTTTTTCTGAAGTGAAACTGTAGAAGGCAAATCCATGGTACTGTGTGTTTGTTTTGTTTCTCCTGCCACTGGCCAGATCAGGCACCTACTTAGTAAAAGAAACCCACCTTTGACAAGTCCTCGACTTGTCCTCATGTTACAGGCAAAATCCATGGGTGTAAAGGACCTTTTCATAGGGGTGTCGGACTGCAGAACAAAAAACATGGCATAAGATACATCTAACAATAGCCTCCTCTGTATGTACCTCCTATTTCAAGCACTGTTACCACAGCAGGAAAGTATTCTTATCACTTCCTTGTTAGGGATGGTGTCACATTTCTACAAAGTTGTATAGAAATGCAGTTTTGGTATTTGGTTTTGTTCTGCCTTAAACTGCTGGTTACCTATACTGTAGCTATAACTGCATAACATCTGATATCACAATGACTACTCCTGACTGTACATGTACAGTACGTCGTCAAGACTTCTGTTTAATGCATGTGTTGTCATCTGCAATGGATGCTGTTTTCATCCACAGTACTGTACTGTAATTATAATTACAGGGTAGATTTACTCTGAATGTGTGAGTAGTATTAGGCCGAGACAGAGACTCCAGCATCAGAGTGGGCTCTCTCAGAGGTGGGAGGTTGTTTACTGCGTGCATGACACTGGTAGCGCCGCCTCTGAGGATCCTTCCTCTGAGCTAAGAAATACAGAAAAAGATTAGAGCTTTGATGAAGTTTGTTGAAGTGCACACTGAATAGCCAATCATCTATAATAAAACAGAACTTTAAAATACAGGTATTATTATTAAATGTTCAGAATTTTCCGTAAAAAGGGCAAAGGGCGATTATGTTTACTGTTTTCAGTGTCAAGTCAACCAGACCATGAAGGCAGAATGCCCTTTTCACCCATTTAAAAAACCACTGCTATCTCTGTTTACAGAGATCAAAGTCCAGAAAGCTAGTTTTTTTTTTTTGTGGGATGCTGAAACACCTTTCTGCTTGTGGATTACAGTTTTGTCTAAAACAACGATAGCTGCTCTGCTAAAAGCTTTCAGTTTTTCACAAAATGTCAAATTAATTCACATGTAATTCAATTGAGAAGTGAGGTATTCAATTTTTTTTTTAGGTAAGCAAATATTGAATCACTACAATTTTTGCATCAACGTTTAACAGTTGTAAAAAAAATAACAAATTAACATATGTGAATTAAAATACTTCTCACATATTGCCTGTTTTTTTCAAGTTTTAAAAAGTCATAAGATGGCTGGTCAGTGCTAATAGGTTTGGTTTCACTACTGGTTTTAAGGACAAGGTTGAGATAAACTTTATCACATATAGCTAGTAAAAGGCAGTGGCAAATGCTAAATCCAACAAATTATTTTTGTAAAGTATGTATGTTTCATGCATATATATATATATTACCATTCAAAAATCTGTGGTAAATAATATTTAATAATAATATATTCATTCTCTTTTTTCAAGAAGCCTTTTGCTTGCCAAGCATTTGTGATTGAAAACACAGTAAAATATGCTATTTAAAATGCATTTTTTAAAATATATTTTAAAATGCAATTTTTTTCTGTGATGTTAAGCTGAATTTTAGGCATCATTACTCTTCAGGGTTTAGTGTCACATGCTTCAGAAATCATTCGAATTTACAGATTTACTGCTGAAGAACAATTTAGTCTTAATCTTATTAGTATCAATTCTTAATACAGTTGTGCTGCGTAATATTCTATGGAAACAATTATACATTTTTTCAGTATTCTTTCATAGTTCAAAATAATTATTTATTAACTATTTTTAGAAATTGAGACCACAAATTGGTGGAATTTTTATTCCTTGCTGAATAAAAATATGCATTTCTTTCAAAATCAAAATCTTACTGACCCAAAAATTTGAATGGTAATGTACTGCATGTACATGTGGAAAAAAAAAGTGAAGAAGGAATAGCATGAATCTTTTCATATAAGCCAGATCAATAGTCTGCAGCCCACAATGACACTGGTAAAGCTTGTTACCTGCACAATCCTGGAAATAGGTGCATAATACTCTTGCTCTTGAGACTCAGAGTGTATCTGAGGAAGCCTGTGGCTCTGAACAGCACTCACAGGTGGAGAGGGCAGGCTTTCATTCACCGTGGATCTGTGAGAAACAAACCCAAGAACACATACTTACTCTAATTAACATTCTGTGTTTACCCATGCCTGATACCCCTACAGCAGCTCAGGGCTGCTTCTGTAATTTTTCCAAGTGATGACAAGGTTAAAAGTGTTACAATTAATAAGGTGCATTGCAGCTTGAGGGACCAATTTAACAAACGCTTTTTAAAAGAAGCCTGCATTTCAAAAGAAGGTTTTTTTTATTTTATTATGGTTTTTAATTCATTCAGACAGTTCACCTATGCACTGAATAATTTGTAGCGGTTTCTCACACCCCGAATAATAATGGGATATTTTACAAGACAAAAAACAAAACGAGTGCTGTCTGAGGTGGATATTTACTAACAGTCCATTGCGCTTGAAAATGCCTAGTATTTGTCAGCAACAAGGCAGGGTTGCGCTTACTGATAATTTTGTCTCTTAGTGCACTACAAACACTCTAAAGGTATGCCTTAGCTACAGGTGTACCTGTTCCAGGCATGTTCCCCAATCGATACCTTAGGTGGCTGCTTTAAAAATATTTTACATCTTTTATTTTATTTAAATTTTTTTAGATTTACAGCTTTTTGACAGTTTGAGTGCACTTAGACTAAATGGTTACCCCGATGGTGCCATCTTTGATTTCGCAAAGGAATATTTAAAGGTATATTTAAAAGCGGTCCAGACCAACCTTACGAAAGTATGACTTACGGAAGGCATACTTAACTAAGGAAGTTTCGGGAAAAACATATTAACAATAAGGCACAACTTAAGGTACAACTAAAGAAGGTCTCTGGAAACACAACCCAGCTACTAAACCTCCAGCTTCTGAACGTCTCTGTAATGCAGCTGAAGATGATTTATATCTATTAATATCCAGAACTGTATTAAAAAAGAATAAAAAATAAAGGCAACCTCTGTGATAAAAGTAAAGCCTCTGTTCAGAACTAATGAACTTTGCAACAATAACACTGTTAATGAACTAAACTGAGCTGAATAATGACAATATTATCTTTTCAGAGCTGCTTAAAAGTTTACATTTTATTTGTTTCATAATTTAAGGACTTTAAAAAAACATTTTTTTTTTACTGTGAAGCTGCTTTGAAATGTATATTGTATAAAGTGTTTTATAAATAAATAAAACTGTGACAGAAAAAAATGTGACATAAATCAGACATCACTACTTTTTTTTAATTACCTTTCATGAACGTGCCATCTAGGGACTAAGAACTAGGGTGGATGTCAATATTATAAATGAATACTGAATTTACTTAAACTCCTCACACAAAGTTATCATATGGCTTTTAAAAACTTGAACCATTATGCAAAATTCATGGGTACTACTTTCATGATGCATCTTTGTGTTCCACAAAAAAAAAACAATCGTATGGGTTTGAAATGACCCTTTAAACTCTTAAATCATGTGTGCAGAGTTACAGCTCACAGTCTAGTTCCTCGTAAGATTTGGCTTCCGTTTGATGTTAGGTTGTGGTACATCCGAACCCTGCTGCTGAGTCTGGGGAGTCTGCGCTGGGCAGGGGGTTTCTGTAGGAGTATACCGGACCCTCTCAGAGCCTGGGTCTTCACACACATCAACAGACTCGCTCCATCATCTGGGTCATAACTTCAGAGGAGCCAAGACAGATCAAGTTGTAGCTCTTCATTTGTTTTCATATTGATTTATCTGCTGTTAATATATTGCTTAATTCTGCTCATTATTAAACTTTCTAAGAAAAATAGAAATAGCATTTTTGTAGGGTTACTTACAGAGCTCTCTCACTTAATCCCTGATTTCTCTGTTGCAGTGGCTTTGCTTGGATTGTCATAACACCATTTAAATTAATCTTGTAGGCACTTGAGTCCTGACAGAAGAAATGACACATTAAAAATATGCAGACATAATAATAATCAGGACATGTTTTTGGTAAGTTGTCACCTGTATATTATTGCTGCATGTGGAGAGGAATGTGTTTCTGCTGCTGGACCCTCTGGACAACAGAAGATGATGTCCTTTAATAGGGAGTTGAGATGAAGGCACTTGACTGGAGCTCTCTAATGTTCTCCTTTGTGCTGCTCCATCTGATGCCAAGAGAACATTAGGGATTTAGGGAAATCACAGTGCACTTAAGTGCTGGCAGATTTGCAACTGAATTTCATTTCATAGCACAAACAGAGACAGATAATGTGCAGGTCACCCTGATGTCTCAATGTCCCTTTTATTGTTTAGTTTTCATCATTAAAAATATTTGCAAAAAGATAATTATGTATTTTTTACAAGCTTATACCCATTTGAAATCTTGCAAAAGATAATTGTCCTGTGATGATGTATTTCCTATTTTGATGGTTTCCGAAAATATTAAGCTGTTTTCAACATATTTAATGATATTAAATCTTTCTTGAGCAGAAAATCAGCATACTGGAATAATTTCTGAAGGCTGAAAGAGTTAAGATGCTGAAAATGTAACAAATAAAAATAAATAAAAAATTACATTTTATAATATATTAAAATATATTAAATGTTTGTTCACATAACTTCAGCCTTACAATTTTTCGAAAATCTTCCCATCTCCAATTTTTTTAACAGTATTTTACATATAGTCACAAAACTTTGTGTTCTTCACTTATCAAACATGCTTATCAAAACGCACTTTTGGCTAATTCTGCTGGTTTAGATATTCAGTAAAACACACCCAGGAGCTGTTTCTCCCAGTACTTGTGTAAGAGCTCCTTCAAAAGACCCACCACCTCCCTCCATATGTCATCAAACAGCTCATCTGCAACTGCGTCACGGATGCATGCATGAGGGGATACCGGGGGGACCCCACCCCTGGAGGCCACGGATGAAGACTTCCTCTGATCAACCTCCTCCTCTTCCCTACAGTCAAAAGAATTATGCAAGTTACAACAAAATATTCCCTTCTGCACACTATTAACAGTCCATTTATGGTAAATAAAACTGCAGAAAACAGGAAGTAATAGCACTTTCAGAATTTAGACGACCAGTTACTGAATATCTATTGAAAGGCATAGAAATCTGATTTAATGGAAATCAAGAGTAAGGTAGACTGGGGCTAGCTGCCACAATGACTACTGAATATCACAGTGAATTATTACTATTTTCCAAGCTAAAATTTAAATATCATGGCATTCAAGATATTTAATATCATGCATTTTGTTTTGTATGAGTATGTTATTAATACTAATACCTAATATATGTTTGTTCTTAATACTATGAAAAAAAACAATACATTTTTTTATTTTTTTTTAAATGACAATATCCAGGTATGCAAGCTTAAATAATAATTAAAACATGTTTTAGCATGTTATCTTTTACAGATAATCTGTATCTTTTGCTCTTCAATTAACTCTAGTTGTTTTATGATTATTTTACTATTTAGATATTGCTGAATAAACAAAGCAATTTAATACTTTTTGTGCAGTACCAGTTAAAATATTTTTCAGCTGTTTTTCAGAAGCCAAGAATTTATGGTATGTGTATTTTCATGAATAAACCTACAGTGAAAAATTTTCACTACAGTAAAAAGTGTGACAACTTGCCTCAATCTTCCCTACAATTATAGTTTGTTTATGAAGGAAAAGCAAGATCTATTTCTGCTTCTGTTGCATAATAATAGAGGGGAATGATTAATATTCATTTAGCATATTAAGTATATAAACCTTAGAAAAAAAATAAAAGGATAACTTGCAACATACATTTCTTTTCCATCATAAGCTAAAAACTCCTCAATGCTGCCCTCTGCTTCATACACCTCCTCTTCCTCAGTGAGGTCGAGTGAGTGCTCATAATGAGGAGAGCTGGAGCTCTGGAGAGACTGCTCACACCAAAGGCCTGGGGCCAAACTGTGGCCTGCTACATACAGCCTGCAGGCAGAGAGAGAAAGCGAGATATGAGGGACAAAGCAAAATCTCACCACAGCCAGGCCAGACTGATAAATGCATCGCCTGTGGACATGTTCAGTGTAGTGTCTTCATAACATATTGCATATTTTTAATCAGGTGAGAGGTCTCCTCCTTAGGGGTTGGTTTTATGTGTTATATCAAATGTATAATGTATGATAGGCTTCAGTGCATATTTCAAAACAATAGATAAGTGCAGTCAAGCAAAAAGAAAGAGCTAAGCCCAGGAACCAATCTATAGCGTAAGCCCATTAATCAAGAGATAAAGCACCCCGAACATTTTTTGTAAGATAAGACTGACCTTTAAAAAGGTCAGGAGTAACTTCAATGATAAACATAACACTATGATAAATTCTACATAAGGACAATAAACTAACAGAATATTAGTCTAACTTGAATTTCCATCTCTTCCAAAAATCTACATATATGCATGAAAATGGTATTCTATTGTATTGTATTATAGGTCACACTTTATTTTAAGGTCCAATTCTCACTATTAACAAATAAAACAATGACGATTCTCAGGGCCCATGACTGAGAGGGACCCCGGAGAAGCCCCCAATAAAAGTGTGGTGCTAAAAATATATATTTGATACTGTAGTAAAAATTATTAGCTTTAATTTATTCTTTTTGCTGTTTCCTGGTGTCAAAAAATGTATTTGTTTAGGAAACACAAACGTCCGTGGGCACCTCTCCCCCTCTCGATTATCATAAAATGGTTCAGTCCGCCAAATTGTATCCAGGCAACACAAACAGCTTGACTTCACTTATAGCACCGGCAAAAAATCAACTTGACTGTGTTACACAGAGGCGCGGCTCGTTCCGAATGGCACCAGTAGGGACCCTCTCCCGAGTATCAGTTCCACCCGGACTGCTTTCACTGTAACACACCTCTGGCCGCTGCCGGACAAGTTCGATGGTGCCGCGGGCCGCTGCAAAGGATATTGATGCAATGTACCAACTTTATCGCGCAGCAACCCATCTGTTACCCCACGGATGACAGTAAGGTGGCTTTTGTTTGTTCATTGTTTTCGAGAAGGGCACTTGATTGGGAGGACGAGCTCATGAGTCTCAAACAGGGGAATATGACTGCCACTGACTTTACTCTCACCTTTAGAACCCTCGCGGCTCAAATGGGCTGGCCACCGGCGCCGTTGAAAACTTTGTATCATCGGAGTTTGAGCGATGAGCTTCAGTCGGAGCTAGCCTGCCGTGATGAAGGCCTCACCCTGGATGCTTATATGAACCTGGTCATAAGCCTGGATAACATGCTACGAGCTCGACGAGGACAACGCTTCCCGAGGACTTATCAACCTCTGCCTTAAGCCAGTTCCACCGAACCCATGCAAATCGGGGTTACACAACTTACTCTGGAGGAACGTACTCGTCGGATGCGTGACGGTCGTTGTTTGTATTGCGGCCTGACCAGACACCTCCGTCTGAACTGTCCCACCAGACCCAAGCGTCCTGAAGATCAACTGGTGAGTGAAACTTTCTCTAACCGTACCCTTGAAATCATGGTAAACTTAAGCGTTGATAATATTAGCCTGGACACCAAGGCATTGATTGACTCTGGGGCTGCGGGGAATTTTGTGGATAAAACATTTGCTGATAACAATCTCCTACCTCTGATTGCATGTCGTTCCCACGTGGCGGTGGAAGCCTTAGATGGAAGGCCTCAAGGCTCCAGCCAAGTCTCCTACAAAACTGAGGAACTTCATCTGAGGATGGGTCCAATGCACCAGGAGAACATCCACTTCTATGTAATTCACTCACCTACTCACCTCTAGTCATCCTTTTTCATGCCTTGGCTG
>JAUCMT010000026.1:13013461-13047936 GCA_032357475.1 Enteromius thamalakanensis
TCTTTTACTTGCCTTTGTGCAATTTTAAAAAAAAAAAAAAAAAAATAAAAAAAAGACTGTATAAATAAGGATTTACACAGGTTTACAGCTCAATTAAAACTAAATTTAGCAGGTCACATTTCTGCTTGGCCCCATTCACTAACTCTTTCTCTTTATATATATATCATATATAGATACACACACATACACACACACACAGTACTGTGCAAAATTCTTAGGCCACTAGTATTTTCAGAAAAAACCCTACCTGGAAAGTTTTAGAAACTCGTGTAAAAATGCTGTAAAATGATATAAATAATAAATAAATAGATTTAATTTATCAATTAACTAAATCAATATATCCGACAGAGCAGTAACCGAACCCGATCCGAGTCCAACAGGCATTAAGATTTTTATGTCTGAGCCCGATCCCAGCCCGATCTAATTTGTTTCTCATACTAATGACACAGGCACTTTTTTGTGTGGAAAGCCCGCTGTTATTAAGCAACTGTAGGAAGGCGTTCGGTAATGTCAACAGATGAGAGCATCAGCGCACACGGGGCAAAAAGTGCCATTATAACACAGGCTCACATTAAGTGCTGATGCGACCGAGCCCGACCTGAACCCGAGCATCATTTCTAAATATCTGACCGACCCCGGGCCGGATATCCATCCTCTATTCCAAAGTACACTTGCCAATAGGTTTTCAGGTAGCTTTCCAGGTAGGGTTTTTTTTTTCTACAAGAAAATTTAGAGAAGAAGTTTGTTTCTAATCAACATTATGCTACAAATGTTGTTGCTAACTTACAGTGAACCTGAAATACTCATTTAATGTTTTCTTTTTAAATCCTTTGAATTGACTATTGTGTTTATAGACAGATAGAGTCTTATCTGAGTTTTTTTTTTTTTATACAGCAGTCCAAACTTATCTTTAAAACATGCTTCAAATTCCATAAATGAACAAAATCAGAAAGCAGCAACTGTGGCTAAACACAAATCTTTATGGAAACTCTTAATCTCTGAAGCTTTTGTTTGGTTGTTCAGGATTGTTTTGTCGAGGGAAACTGTGGCTCTTGATCTCCAGCTGTTTAAATTTTAAGTGTCTGACTGAGGTGTTTCTGACCAATGGCTTGGCCACACGAGCACTTGGGAGCACCTGCTGATTTCACCAGCTGGATCACAGCAGAGACTCTCTAGTTTTGGCAGATGTCCCAATATCCTTCTCTTATCAACTGTCTAGCTAAGGACAATATCCAACCTCTCATACTCACATAGATGCAAGTAAATCCTTTACTGCTAAATCACAAGGGACTCTTTTAACTCAGTGCCTTCTCTTGTGGGAAGATCATGTGCTATGCACTTTGCACAGTCATTTAACCCCAGTGGGGAACATGTAGACTCCCAGTCCCCAAGCAGGAATGGCCCGTGCCATATTTGGATTGTGAACCACTCAAAGATGTATGAACAAAAAGTTCTTGCAGCATAAGGCTTGGAAATAACAGTCGTTGTGTATGTTGTGAACAACTCTGAACTAAATTTGGAGCTGTTATCAACATGATTTTGCAACATGATGGTTTTGATGTACTGGTCACACGTGTGTTCATTCTATTACATTTAATGCAGCTATTTTTCATATATTGGAGACCAAGGAAAGTTGTTGTCCCATTTTTTTTTAATTACGATTATGTTTCGAAAATGATTTCAGGTGATAGTGAAAGCTAAAGTAACAACGCTGCGAAAGCTTTGCACAAAAAATACTAATACTGATAAAAAAATAAATAAATAAAAAAAAAAAAACGGTTATTTTAAATTATATTAGTATTTTACAGTATTGCCGTTTTTACTGTATTTTTGATCAGTATTACCGTTTTTACTGTATTTTTGACGAGTTAAATGAAGCAACCTATATACTCCTTTGAAAAAAACATTTTCAAAAATATGACCAAACTTACATTACAGTATTTGTTATTTCAAAAGGTTTAATATTTACCGTATGTTTATTACTTATGGTCACTCCTAAATTGTAAAATTGAAGTACTACACAACCATTTTCTATTAGGAGCTAGATATAGCAATGAAATTATACTCCTAAAGCACATGGGAGCAATTTAAGCAATTATCTGAGGCTTTAGAAACTATGTGTTGGTCTGGTTCATCAAACGGAAAGCACAGAAGCAAACATGCACAGTTCCCAACCTAATGTAATTGTGATTCAAAAGTTACCATTTAGGAGAACATAGAGCTTGTTGTGTGTCAGATGCTCAGATGCTCAGATGCTCATATAAATAGCCTGTTTGGACATCCCTGATGAATAGCAAGAGATTCTTCCTATTTTGGAGAATACAAGAAGCATATCCAGCATATTAGGGGGATTCGAGAGAGCCCATCACTGGGATGTTATGTTTGTACCGTCAGGAAAGACAGGAGCGGTAATGTAACCATTAAATTGTTCTTCTGAGGACATCTATTTCAAGACATCCATAATAGAATCTCCAACAGGTAGGATATGCATCAGCAGAATCCATAGCTTTTAAAGGAAATGCAATTACTGTTATCACATTATGGACATACTGTAAAAGCATCCAGAACAAAAAAGTTCTTTGCTCTGTTGTAAAATGCTCCTTTCAGAGTAGTATTTCTGCTTTCTTTTATTTAAACTTAAACTAGCATCACTAAAATAATTACATACTGCTCTCTGTAAAGCTGTGCACTTTAGACCATTCGCTTGCTGCTTTATTCATGAATATATCAGTCAATCTAAATAATGTTTGTATGAAAAAAGTGAATAAAGCTGCTTTGAAGACAGCAAATTATAGCATCTAAAACTTGTACCCTTCCAGCCTTTGAATAATTCATCACATAAATTAGTCTAATAAATGTTAAGACTGAATTTGTTAATGCCTTCAGTTCTCTCTTAGCTCTTGTCTACTGGTTTAATTGGCAGTGTAGCTGTTTTTATTTTTCTCCCTTCCCTGGCACTCGAGCACTGTTCATGGAGATGAATGACATGGTTTCATCTCTGACTTCTGTTAAAGGCTTTTAGGCTGAGGTGAAAATGGCCAGTGTCCAGTCCTTGCACAGAAGTCTGACAAATCCTACTATAAATAAGCCATCAAAACAGAACAACATGATCACCATAGCACCATGCGTGTACAAATAGTACGAGTGAGTATTTTATTTTAGCTAGTGTATAAAAAAAGGATGAAATCAAAACTGATCCAATTTAATAAACACCCTTAATCTTAATAGCTATGATTTGTCAGCCCATGTAGATTATTCTAAAGAAAAAAGTTTGTTTTCAAAAGTTATACATAGCTGACCCAAAAATGATCAAAACAAGTTTCTTAAGAAAGAAAATGCAAATTGTTTAATAAATATAATTTTTGAACAAAGAAAAACAAGCAGTACTTTTTGACTCACTTTAATAGAGACAGCCAAGCGCATCCAAAAAAGACATGCATTTCAAGTGCTCTCATTGGTTTCAAAATTACCCAGCTGCTTTTAATCTCATGTAGGCCATCCAGTACTTAACACTCCTAGAAAATCACAACAGTAGCCTTTGCTATTCTGTACACCATTTTGTACTTTGCTTCTGACATTTTTGTGCACAATTTTACTGCTAAACATAATTCACCAAAATGTCAGTTTTAAAATGACGTTGCAATAAGCTGACATTGGATTGAATTCACATCCCTGGAAATTCATTCAGTTATCTAATTTTCTGTTCCACAGACAAAGTCATAAGAGCATGGCTCTAAGCATAAGAGTGAGTAAATTAAGCTCACTCTTATTTCTTTAATGAAAGTGTAATAATTTTAAACAGTTACAACTACTTTTCTGTTGACGTAACAAAGTCCATGTGGGCCGAGGAAAGTAATATTAATCAGTGATGTTAAAGTTTAGCAGTCATGATCCAATCAAATCCTGTTGGATAAAATAAAGTCCCCCCTGCAATATTTCCCACTGAGTGTGCTGTGTTCAGAAATGCAACATTTCACTGAAGTATAAGTTGCTATGAATTTGGTGTTGCAGAGTTTGCTGTCAGAAACACACATGCTTGGTCTGCTAGCATTTCATAGGGGTCATGAACTGTAGAACCAAAATTCCCTTGATTTTTTGACATATAAAAGGTCATTTTATTTCTGGGACCTTTATGGGTTGTGTGTGAACACAGGCACAGGTTCCAGGAAATCAATGGCAGTGAGAATGAAGCAAATCTAACGTTCCGGTAACAACTGGCGGAACACAATTAGCCGTGTATCTTCTGGAATCTCTGTGTGAAAGAGGCTTTAGAGATTTGACATGTATTGTGTTATTAAACGCACAAAGGTACGTTTATGCTATAAGACCAGGCACGAAAATAGCTTATTATTTCTATATTATAGGGCTTTCTATATTCTAGGGAAGAATCTGACGATACGTTTCATGATACAGGTATGATAAGATACGATATGTTGCAATAAGGGGTGTAACGATACACGCATTCATATTGAACTGTTCGGTACGAGGCTTATGGTTCGGTATGCATTACAAACCAAACAATTAAAATAAATTAAAAAAAAAGAAAGAAAAATTGAGAATTAAGTGGATAAAATATAATGTTTTAGTGATACGCTCAACCCGTGGCCCGTGTGTTGAAGACATGATCTGTGCTGTCTGAAGAAAATGTGGACTCTCTCATCTTTCTGAACTTTCTGAAAAAAAAAAAAAAACTACTACAATATTACATTACATTTTTTATAAGGAGCAATTTATTTCTTTATTTCTTTATTTTGCTGCTAAGAAGAAACCTTAGAAGATATGTGAAGCATAGCTCCATTGTTGTTCAAAGTAAAAGAAAAGGGAAAAAAAAAATGTTAATTTTAATAAATAAAAATGTGAAAAAAATGTTTATTTTTGTGGTATCGAAAACATACCGAACCGGGACACCACTGTATTGTATCGAACCGAACCATGATTTTTGGGAACCGTTACACCACTAGTTGCAATATATTGCGATACTGTAAGAATGACAATGTATTGGGATATTTCTTATTTTAGTAATAAACTAAATTAACTTGCAGGAGCGGAACACACAGGTTGTCACCGTTTAGGATTGAAAATAAGAGGACTGCTATCTAGCGTTTGGGATATGAACTCAAAATTAAACAACTGCCATGAATCTTGTATAAATTTTTTTTTAAATATCTATTTCATTTTTGAGAATTGATACAGTATTGCCAAACAAAATATCGTGATACTCATGTGTAGCAATATTTTCTTACACCTCTACTTATATATTTTTTGGTGTTTATATATATTATGGTGTTTTTTTAAATGTCAGATTGATAATATTAAAGGTGGGCTGGAGAACGGTATAAAAAAAAACAAACAAAACAAAGACAGTTCATGACCCTTTTAAATTAACTTTCAGCACAAACTGGTGTTTAGGAGCCTTCGTGTTTACTGCTGCTCCTCTTGGAGGGTTTCCATGGTGGAGCTATTTATTTGACGACCGCACTGAAATATTGATGGCTATGGAAATGAGTGTGGCCTGTTGGCTCGGTATCCCTGGCATATCCCTGGACAGAATGATTCCTAATGTTCCGACAGATAGGAAAAAATCACCAGTGTGAGTCCTGCTCATGAATATAAATGTGGAGCTGCGTCCATTTCTTAGGCGAGTGTCCAGCTCCCTTCACCCTCCAGCTGTTCTGTCGCCACAAGTCTGCACCCTTGAAATCCAATATCATAATCTTTTCCTCATTTACTGCTGACAGGTCATTACAACCTTTGATTTACCTAAGTCCTGTGGTGTCACAGGCAAAAGTGTCCGCTTTGACAATATTTATTGGCTGTGGTGTCTGAAGATTTATTTTGAGGATGACCTCTGAGTCCTTTTTTTAATGGGACACAGCAGGGGGTAATCCTGTTTGGCTCAATGTTTTATTAAGAGCTGAAGACGAATATTTATTTACCTTTAATTACACTATACTGATGATACCATGCGTGACACTTTTCTGCAGGCTACTTTGTTGTTTCCATGTTTGTTTAATTTTTGAGTTTTAAGTTAAGAGAAAATATTCCTCAAAATGTTTATTTATTTTTTTCCCCCATGATATTATACATGTCTTTCTGTGGAAGTTTAGCAGATTGCTGACATTTTTTCTTCAAAAAATTAGTTTATTATTGATCTGATAAGCTTCAAAAATGTCAACAAATAATAAGAGAGGTTTGTGTAGAAAAGGCAGTTGTTATCAGTGTTTTTATTGTTAATTAAAATAAAATATTAAATAATAAAATAATGTGATAAAGCTGCAATAAATATTATTTTTTTTTATTAAAATAATAATACATTAAAAAAGTAAAAATGACAGAAATACAATATTTGTTTACTGTAATTCCCTAAATGACTAAATTACAATAATATAAGATACAAATAAATATTTAGAAAATAAAAAGGACAAAAGCACATAACAAAATGATTAAACTAAAAATTGAATTATATATTAATAATTAAATATAAAAAATAATTACTAAAATAACAAATTAGAAATGAGAAGTCCTGTCTTAACAACAAAATTTGTATATGTGCACAATCTCAATACATATGTCTGATGGACTACGTATAATGGTTTGTCATCATTTTTGATGAGCCTTCACATTCATTACATAGGAACAAAACCAGCATGATTGCCTAACCTGAAAGAAAGAATGGTTTAGAATGGTTTGGGAGTAAATGATGACAGACATTTCATTTATCCCTTGAAAATGTAACCAATTTAGAGGTTTAGAACAGGAAATTTGAATACCTCTCTCTTGTCACGACCTATGAAGGCACAGCATACCACTATCAGGTGATCAGGTGAAGCACACTTTGCGGGGTTGAAGGAGGGGTGGTCTGCATGTGTGACAAGCGGCACACGAGCCTGCCGTGGCTCTCTAAAAGCGAAACATGCGTCCTGCACATGAGCACATATTTGCAGCGCTTGCCTCTGCCTGTGAGTTAAGTAATGTTATAATGTGATTAAGTGACAGTGTTCCTATCATAGACCATCCCTGAAATATTCAGCTTGTGCTAAAATAAGTCAGATATTTCCGGAGTAGAGTCACATGGGCTGTTAATCCATCACTGAAAAATTAGTAATCTAGGTCAAACCAAACAGGGGTTTAATTAGTTACAATAGCCCCCCTTGGAGTGTGGGACTGCGGCTCGTTTCTGGCAACCAACTCAAAGAGATGTTAAGCTCTGACACACCAAAAGTGGTCATGTGTAAGATCTGAGAATGCGTGCGGATATATGTGTATGTATGGTGTGTATTTTGATACCGTGCTGCGTGTTTCTGAGCTGAAACGCCAGGCTTGTATCACCTTTCACTCTTGGGCCTCATATCCCAAGAGGGATGTTAACCAGCCACATTAGACACTTTGCTAGCATGCTGCCGTGCCGGGGAGAGACGCTACCTGCTCTCATACATGCTGTTCGCACGGATAAATCAGTGCAACGAGTATGGGTCGCTGATTCTTAATGGTATGTCTTTCAGGACTGTGTGACATCAAGACAGCACAAGAAGGAGAGATCTTCAACATGAACACAGGTACGTTCAGATCAGTTTCAGTTTGCATGGTTGAAATCATTTACGGAAAATTAAAGAAATGTATATAATGTGTTGTTTTGGACTTGTTAGTATGATAATATACTGTAGTGTAAACAAGTGCTGTTGTAGTATGGTGTTGGATTAACTTGTCAGTCATAGAAATGGAGTAATTATTAACTACCGTAATATACACAACCGTTCAAAGGTTTACGGGTGGAATGATTAAAAAAAGGTTGACCAAGGTTGTATTTATTTAACATTAAACTGTAATACTGTACAATCTTATTACAATTTAAACAACTGCTTTTTAATTTTTATATAAATACATTTTAAAATGTCGTTTATTTCTGTGATGCAAAGCTGATTTTTTTTTTGCATCATTACTTGTGCCACATGATTCTTCAGAAATAATTTTTAATATGCTGATTTGCTGCTCAAGAAACATTTCTTATTAGTATCAGTGTAAAAAAAGATATGCTGCTTAAATTTTTTTGTGCAAACCAAAGCAAAACTGTTTTTTAGAATTCTTTCTTAAATAGAAAATGCAAAAGAATAGCATTAATTTGAAATTGAAATATTTTGTAACATTATAAATAGCTCTTATTGTTTTGATCAACCTAATGCATCCCTGCTGAGGAAAAATATTTATTTCTTAAAGAAACAACAACTTTTAAGTGTTTTTCCAAGTGTCATAGTACTTCCTCCTGAAATCATCAGATCTTACTCATACTTTAGCACTTTATTTTTTTGTAAGAAAATAACTAGATCCTTAGGCAACCCTTGCAGCTGCACCGTTAAACTCCATTAAAATAGACAGGAAAAAATTACTGTATATGCAGGAGCCAGACTAAAAGATATATCTAAAAGCTAGAGATTTTTTGAAGCACAGCTAAATAAAGGCGGCATTTCAGCCGGAATCGATCTATGTATATTTATTTTTTAAAAAGTTCTAAGAGTAGGTGGACAAATGGTTCACACAAGTAGAAGTAGATTCGGCCCTTTAAAAACAAAAAAAGAGGACATTTATCAGCCACAGCAACATTTACAAACAAGTAACAATGTAAAAAGTTTAGATAAAATTGACTCTAATCAAGTGTTGTGAGGCAGAACAGAGTAAAAATGTGCCATTCCCTTCACGCTGGCCCAGCAGGACTTGTTTTTGTTGGGGCAGAGCATGTGATTTTGTATTCATCTCAGGGATTCTGAGAAAAGCAGTGCAGGGGGTGTTCTTATTTCTTGGCTGACTTTCTCAGAGAACTCTGTCTTTTCAGAGTCTGACAAAGATTCTGGCATCCAGACTGCCTTTTTGACATCCAGAGGTATAGCAGTTAAGGAAAAGGAAACCCGTCAGATTACATCTGGCAGTGCCAACACCCCATCCTGTCAATCTGAAAAATAGTCTCATAGTGTCCTCAGTTTTAGGATGCCAAGACGTCTTAGAAAACACGTACAGCTAATGCACAATAACATTTCTGGCACATATTTGATGTGATGATATTTCTATTCTGAATACAATTGATCTACTACTCTGATGATCATCTGTTTTCTTTACTATATTTAAAATGTAATTTATTCCTGTGATGCAAAGCTGTTTTTTCAGCGTCACTACTCATTATTACATGATTCTTTAGAAATCATTCTAGTATGCTCATTTGGAGAAACATTTAAACAGTGTTGAAAATACTTGTGCAGCTTAATATTTATGTGGAAACATGATACATTTTTAGCATAATGTGAACATTAGAAAGTTCAAAAGAAAAGAATTTCTATACATATTTTTTTTAATTTAGTTTTTAAACAGTTTGAATATCACTATTGTCACTTTTGAGTAATTTAAAATGAATGCATCTTTGCTGAATTAAAGCATTCATTAAAAAAAAGAAAGAAAAATCTTACTTGACCTCACACTTTTAAATTGAAAGGTAAAATATCAGTCAATTTTAAAAGTGTGATTTCCAGCTTTTGAAAGTCATATAAATGTGAACATTTTTGTGCATGCTTATTTCATCTGCTAACCCTTCCCATGTATTATTGCATTGGTCAGAAGGTCTGGGAACCCTGTACAGAGACCCTAAAGAGCAGTTTAAAATGTTTAGTCAGCCAAACCACATCCATATGCATTGCGCAAAAAAATCCATCCTGGCATGCAAAATAATTTTGTAAGGTATATTGTATTGCTAAGGATGTCTGACATTGCTCTGCTTGCTGAGTCACAGTTATCTTGCCGTGCAGCAGTACTGATGCATGTACATTTATGTTTGCATGTGCTACTGCGCTTTTCACAGACAGTGGAGGACATGTCCGCAAAAGTGCCACGCTTTCACTCACTCTAACCCCCATGAAGAGAATCCAGAGCTCACCAAACCTATACACGCTCACAGGTATCAGGAACACTATAATACTACACTACAATAATGCATGAAACATTTCACAACTAGCGGCTTAAAATCAACAAATGGTTCACATTAGCCTGTTTGTCATGCAAGCAGTGGAGCATATACTATGATCTGACAACATTGCTGCTGGTGTTAAATGTGATGGTGTGTTTACTGAGACACCGCTAGCAGGAATTCCTCTTCACTGCACTCAACGTCAGTCATTCCACATCTGTGTTTTGTCTCTCTGCATCTTATGTCCTACCGCAGCCTTCCTCCTCACTGTCTTTCTCTCTCTCTCTCTCTCCTACTCTTGCTCACCATCTCATTCTTGTGCTAGCAGCTTCTTGAGGAATGTTTGAGAGCGGTAGCTCTCCTTTCCTTTGCTTAAAGGGAAAAAGCAGCTCACAGTGGCCAGATTGTTGCCATAGTTGTGCACTTCCATGGCAACAATTGTATACTTCAGGATTTTTCCCCCGTCTCTCTCAGCACAGTTTCCTCTGGGGGTGACCCTTTTTGTTTGAGCAGTCTCATGGACTATGACCTCACACACACATATTCTCCATTGTTTAATTAGTCTGCGGGCGGTCGAGGTGCTGCAGGAGTGAGCTAACTGAAAAAACACCACTCATTCAGGACAGAGTTGGAGCGCTGTTCATTTAGCAGTGTTTAATGAGGATGGGTTATTACGTCAATAAAATGGAAAGAATAGTTTTTCCTAGCCTTTTCACTTTCATCAAGTGTTTGTTTAAGACGTAAGTGTGTGTTTAAACAGCCTTTCTGAATAAGTTTGGGTTCACCCAATGAAAATGAAAATGAACTAATGAACTAATGAAAGTTAGTCTGTTTTACCCACCTTCGAAGCAGTGTATGTGACTTTCTTCTTTCAGATGAATCCAAGTGGAGTCATATTCTTCTGGCACTTCTAAGCTCTATCAATGCAATGGCGCGTCAAATAAAAATGTGTGCAAATGTATTAAATACGACAGTTTTTAATATAACTCTTCTTGGATTTGAGAGAAAGTCACATACTGTACACCTAGAATGCTTTCGAAGGTAAGTAAAACACATCAAATTTTCATTTTTGAACTATCCCTTTAAGGAGAACCTCTTTCTCACTTCACCTGTCAATGCTTCTTCCTTCTGTCATATATTTTTGTCTCATTCATCAGTTGTTTTGAAATCTGAAGCAGTGGTTTGGAATAAATTAAGGATGCAATTTATGCACACATAGTCCACTAAAAACACGAATCACTAATGAGTGAATATATTATACCTTATTTGCATTTAGCGCTGTGAAAAGTAGACCCCTTACAGATGATTAACAAAGTTTTCTTATCTCATTTGAACCCATGCAGACTCTGAATCGCAATCTAAAGATTCAGGTAAGCAGGTTTAAGCATTGCACGATTATCTGGAGTTTTCGCCAGTTCTTTTCTTTGGTTAGTAGAGACGTTCTATGGTTAAATATTTTGTATATATAAAACACACTTTCAAGCGTTTTGTTTGTCTCTTGTCAGATTTGTGGAGGCCCAGCAGCAGCACCAGTGATGGTCTGAGAAATGGTGACGTGTGCTCTTCTTCTCTGGCAGCTAAAGGCTACAGAAGTGTCAGGCCCAACTTTCAGGATAAAAAGTCTCCCACACCAGTAGGTTCTGTTGTGTTTACTTCACCCGTTTGTTTTTCTCATCCTTACTGTTGCTGGAGATTTTCCTTCCTCAGGAAATGTCTGCGGATGCCCATTGGACAGGTTTTATTAATGACATTTTTAACTGTGGCAGTCACACCCATTTCTCGTGTTTAAAAACTGAGCACAAAGCAAAGCTCTCAGACAAATACAGAACACTTCTGTTTCCTAATACACTATTATGTTTTCATATAGTATTAAAGGCACTATACTTTACATTATTTAGAATTGTGCATGCATTAAATCCTCTTAGCCAAGTTATTGTGAGAAATAAAAACCCAAGATAAATGGTCCTACTTCATACTGTATTAGATGGCCTTAAGTACTATGCACTTACATCTGTGTACATACATGTTTTACAATGTAATGTAAAACCTACAGTATGTCTGTAATTAATATATGTGGTTACATTTATAATTATACTGTTGACCCATCCCTTGCACCTTAAACCCACACCACCAAACCTGTCCCTAACCTTACCGGTATCCCACCTAAATAGAAGCAGAAGTGTTTTGCAAAACAATATGATACTGTTGATGATAAGTTCATTGTACTTATTTTGTAATACAAGTACATAGTAGTTAATGCCAACTTATATAATGTATGACTGATAAACATCTAAAGTAAATACAAAAAGACTTTAACAATGTTTATTTATTAATAAAGAACAAACAAAAGTATATAATCTATTATTTGTATATATATATATGTATACTACCAAATGCTGGTAAAGATGTTGATAATGACGCCATAGTTTTTGTTTTTTGATGTAAAGCTTACTGACTTCAAACTATACCCGAACAGTTATTTCAGTTTCCCTTCCACTTGTGGTAATTTCTACATTTTAATATTATGTAATCTACTTTCTCTCCTCATTTGTACTTTCATTCGTAATATTTGTGTTCTCTCGTTTCCATTTGTGCCTGTCCTCACTTTAACAATCTACTGTTTATCTCAAAGAGATTATTCTCCAAGGCAACCACGTCCACACCTTTTTATTCAATGAGAGAACCACCGCAGAACAACAGTATCTTACCCGTGCTCTAATATCCCAATGCCCACTCTCCTCAATCAGGCACGAGAACATAGTGCCCACTCCCACAGACTGCTGTCTACAGCGGACCAAACCTCATGTTCTTCACAAGCAGAGCAACCCTTCTTACACCCTTCATCTAGGGAGCTGGAGAGACAGGTAGCTTCCCTCTCCATCCGCATTAACCCTAGGCCTCAGATATCAGGACGACGCACACAGACACTGTTGAGACCCCCTACTCCTCCTAAAAGGATGGACCGTCCTCCACTGCCATCTGCAGCCCCTCCAGTGGTATATGTCACGGATTTCATAACCGCTTAATAACAGCCTCCCCTACACCATGCTGTGCCTTAGCAAACATAACTAATCCTGTTTCTGTTTTTATTTTGCTGATGCACATTCAGGCTCATGTCATTGTCTTTGAAGGTAAAATCATGAATTGCTGTGGTAATGGACCCAAATCAATTTTCACAAACCATTTATTTAACTACAAATGAATCATACACTACCATTCAAAATTTGGATTTAGTACTTTTTTGTTTGTTTGTTTTTGAAAGGAATACTTATATTCAGCATTATGCATTAATTATGCATTAATTAGATTTAAAGTAAAGACCATTTATTTCCCCAAATAAATGCTGTTCTTTTCTAATCTAAGAGCTCGGAAGAAAGTCTAAAGCATATTACAATGATTTCTCAAAGATCACATGAGACTAAAGCCTGGAGTTACAGTATAATGCTGAAAATCCAGCTTTGTGCAACTTCAACAAAAAAATCTTAGACCCTTGACCACAAAACCAGTCTTAAATTGCTGGAAAATATTTGAAGCCATAGCCAAAGATACACGGTATGGGTGAAAATTAAACATTTTTCTTTTATGTCAAATATCATGTTCCATGAAGATAGTTTGTACATTTCCAACTGTAATTATATTAAAACTTAACTTTTGATTAGTAATATGCATTGCTAAGAACTTTAAAGGAAATGTTCTCAATATTTTTTCCCAGATTAATTTAAAATAGTTTTATCTCAAATATTGTCATATCAAAACAAACCATACACACATGGAAAGCTTATTTATTCAGTTTTCACATGATGTATAAATCTAAATTTTAAAAACATTGACCCTTATGCCTGTTTTTGTGGCCCAGGGTCACATTTAAAAATATATTAAAATAACAATTTAACTGTAATAATATTTTACCAAATTACAGTTTATTTTTCACAGCATTTTGCTGCCTTGGTGAGCATAAGATACTTCTTCAACAATATTTTTCACATTTTACTGACCTCAAATGTTTTAATGGTGGTGTAAGGTAGTATATACAATTTATTTTTAATGCATATATTTTCTACAGCATTATGACCTTTATGCATTTTGCTCTGTTTCATGATTATGCTCAAATGCAACACTGGAATATCATTTAGATCTTATATCTGTAACACTTCCATCCTCTCTGACGCACAGCCGTCAAGCAGCACCACATCTCTCAGACCCGCTGTGCCCAGCTGCTGAATCTCATCTGTGTCACTCTCCTCTCCTGTTATTCAGCCTGAGGTCCCAGTCCTCCTCAAACAAACCTATCCCGGAACAGCACTGACCTCACAGTCACCACCTAACCGGCTCAGACTCTCCCTTGATTTCATCAGAGCTGACCTTCACCCTGAGACCCCTTCTCCAGGCCCTCCCTCTCCCGGCTCGGAGCCTCCGCTGTGGCAGAGTCGCTGCTCTTCCCGCACTCAGAGCGAAGCGTCCACAGCAGTGCTGGAGGAGCTGAGGGTGTGTGGACTAGGCCCAGAGGGTGGCTCTCGTACCCCTTCTCCAACCCTCAGCCTGATGAGTGCAGTCACAGTCAACTGCCTTCCAGCTAGCACTGCTCATGTAATTATTCACCGGCAGTTTCGACTCTCTGTCACGTCTGTTACTGACTGTTTCATTCTGTGTCAGTTTTCATGAGGATTCGTACTGTACCTCTGTTTCTAAAGGGGCCATATTTATCCTTTTTTAAAATATTGTTTTAAAAGTTTGAGATCAGGAAGATTGATTTTTCTGAAAAAAATCAATGCCTTTATTCAGCAACAATCCAGAGTACTAAATTAAAAGACTTCTTTAGAAAAGAATTTCCAAGCAAAAAGATTACCATGTCCAAACTGTAGCATATACTCTTTTTATTTATTTACTTCTAATATTTTGCATCTTCAGTCTAACCCTATTTCATGATATGTCCCCTTTAATTGCACAGTCCAGATGCTTTTTTTCATTTATGATGTTCTTCTTTCACCACTTTTTTCTCTGTGTAACATCTGGGCCTATAGCAGTACTAACATATTTTCTAGATTTACATCAAAGCGAGGGTCTTGGGTCTTCACTAATACATTTTGGCCTACAGATCAACTGTACATGTATGCTGAGATTCTCAGTCTATGTCAAATTCTTCAGTTGCAGGAGAACTTTGTTTAGACTTCTTGTATTATTTATGTCTCTTTTGGTATACTAACTCATAATACTAACACTTGTTTGTCCTCGAAATCAATAAAAATATCCAAATACTAAAAGCCTTTCTACTAAAATGCATTATTGTTGTTTTTATCTTCCCAGGCACTGTATTTTGTATGTTTATTGTACTAGTCTTTTTGAGATTTTGCTTTCAATGTTTGTTTTTCCATCCTTTATCCTCTGTCAGCTTTCATTAAAGCTAGCAGATGTCCTCTGAGACACAAGAGTCCAATATCGATGTCACTTTTTATGCCTAAAGATGTTTATTCAGTTAACAGGATCTTTGTGTTGTGTTATTCAGGGCCAAATGACTGTGAACGGGGGTCTGAGTGTGCCAGCAAGTCCTCGTAGTCACTTCCAAAGACCCTTCTCCCCCTCAACATACCCCCCTCCTCCTTCACTGAGCCCTAGTATTACAGCCATGCAGCAGGCTAGAAGCACTGGTGAGTACTAAAGCTAATCTGACACTTCCATATCCTCTTGAGTAAACGATGTTTACTGTCAATATTGATTTCATTATTGGAAAGAAAAAGAAAACTGAATTAGGTAATTGCATTTTAGTTTGTATCCATTATCTAATATGTATGTTTACTGTGCATATATAAATACACAAATATGTGTGTGTGTGTGTGTGTGTGTATATATATATTCAAGAAATATTTGCTTGCAAATGTATATTCATATTTGCGATTAATATGATTATATAATAATATAAAATATATGAGTTTAATTGCAAAAACAGATAACTCTATATAGATAAATCTTGAAGAAAAAGTAAATTTACATTCACATTTGTAAATAGAATACAGGAGAAGAAAGTTCAATACTCTTCAGCAATAAAAAAAAAAAAACACTAAAGCACAATAGTTCATTTTTGCTTGTAAGTGTGGTTGAACTGGATCATCAAAGGTCAGCAGCAAAGACATTGGTTAATAAAATGAGATTAGATACATTTGTGTAATTTAATTATTGCAGGTTTGCATCATATTCTGAGTTTATTTTAATTAATTTTGATGAATACTAAATCCATTTTTTTTAACATGAGATGCACACTGATGCACATTCACATTTAGTCTAGAACTACACTGTATTCACACAGCGTGCACAATGCCTCTGGATTTCTGATTTCCACCAACATGGAGTCAGGAGACTTGTCAGTCAGTAAATAAGAAAACAAAGTAACTGGCATTACTTTTTTGAGAAATATATTATTTTATAACTCTATTTATATAACACTAAAATAAAAAAGTAATGCAGTACTTTAGTAGTTACTTGGAAAAAAGTACTATTGTTACATAACCCGCGTTACTTGAATCAGAATCAAATCGAATGAAGAAGTCTGCATTGATACATAAAAATATATATTCCAAAGTGGCTACTGTTTATGTTTCAGTAATCATAATACTATCCACCTGTCCTGGAAATATCTGTACAGCCAAGTGCCTGTTATTATCGCTGCAGTTGTCCCTGGTCACTGGTGTGATGTGCCAAACTCTAATGAAGTACTAATGCGTAAGTAAATGGGACCTGACTGCAGCGGTGTTTACCGCCCCTGTGACACTAAGTGTATCTCGACTGGTTCGCTCTGAGTGTGCGCCTGCGATCTCTCTAATCCCAAGTGGCAAATGCCTGGGATTAAGCTCAAATCGGAGTGCTGGAGTGGTTAGGGTGAGGGAGGAGCTGAGACACTGGGATTACTGCGTCTGTGTGCGTGAGGCTGGCCTTTGTCTCCACTACAGAGCCCATTTTGCTGTTTTCCTCCAAAGGCTTCAGTCTGAATGCCCGTACGTACCAGAGAACTGTGGAGTGGAGAGTTGTTTTCAGTGTTTAATATTAGACACCAGAATACTGGACTCAACATATTTATGGATTATTTCTCCTGATTTAGAATTAAAGTCTGCATTGCATCCCTGACCTGGCTGTATTTCTCAGTCACTGACATGGGAATGTCGCTTAGTTCCATGGGAATTACTAAAAACAAACACCCCCCAACCTGACCCTGTCTTCCTCCCATCAGCCTCTGAGTCTAGCACTCCCATCTACGCCAACGTGGATCCTCCTGCACGAGCGCCACAGACTGACAGGAAAGAAACAACAGGGAAAGCTCCGCTCTATACTGGCATCGGTCCTGTGGATGAGTCCGGGATTCCCGTCGCCATACGGACGGTGAGTAAATGTTGTTCCAGGATGTTAATCTTTTGTTTCCATATTTATACTGTGCAGCTCAGAATAAATATAATCTTTTGGTATTGTATATTTTTTTTGTCATGCACTCAACTGATAGCAAATGATATTTTCTTGAACTGTGTGCATTTATAGTGGAATTTGTATAAATGTATATTGCAATGTATATTTGTATATTAGTTTTGCAGTAAAATATCCAGTTTAGTTTGCATTTAGGTACTGTTTTATGTATCTTAAATATACAAATAAATAATACATAATATTTTTACATTTAATAATTTGACAAAATGACTCCTTAATTGCAAATTATGCACTATAAAATATTCTGCTTAAAAAATTTCAAGATTTATACAAATAATTGTAAGGGGGACTGATAAAAAGGTTTATGATTAATTTATTATTATTATTATTATTATTATTATTATTATTTATTTATTTTTGAGATTTAAAAAAATAGTTTTAAAAATAACAATTCATAAATATTTTCATAATTTAATATTGAAAGTCTGGATCTGGGATATGGATGGAACAATAAAAATCTATAATTTATAACGCTAATTTATAATGCTTTTAAAAAGCACAGATTTCAAAGCTTGGCAGAATGTATGGCAGAAAGTTTACAAGAAAAGGAATTTTATTCTAAATAAATC
The DNA here is from genome assembly GCA_032357475.1 of Enteromius thamalakanensis. Lineage (NCBI taxonomy): Eukaryota > Metazoa > Chordata > Actinopteri > Cypriniformes > Cyprinidae > Enteromius > Enteromius thamalakanensis. The sequence goes on from JAUCMT010000026.1 coordinate 13,031,444, forward strand.
TCTGGAGAAACACCTATATGTTACTGGAGAACTTCATACTGTTAGTACTTATTTACAGTTTATCAATTGCATAAAAATGCAACAAACAAGCTTAGCATTCATTTTGAGAAAGTTGGCTTTGGAGACATTGTCGGAAGTGCATACCTATAATAGTTAGTTCCAGAATTAATCTTCAGTCGGCCTCTGGTCACATGGGGCGGACTGTTTTGATTTGTGCGCTAAATTGCATTTTCCCACACAGAGTTTTATTTAGCCCCAGGGAAACAGGGGCAGCTGTACTCAGCATCATTGATGGGCCAGCAGACAGACAGTGATGCGTCTCTCTCAGCTTAACGTGGAGAGGCCAGTTGCATCAGCATTTTTATAGGAGCCTTTTGCATGCCGAGTTTTGGACTCAAGGTCATGGAGCACATTTGGGTTGCTATTTGTTTTCTAAACTTTGCTTCTGGACCTTGGAATCTTAATCTGTAAGAGCTGGGAAAGCCTGTAATCTACAAATGCTTGCTTTGTGTGTTGTTTTAGACTGTCGATAGGCCGAAAGATTGGTACAAGACCATGTTCAAACAGATTCATGTGGTGCCTAAACCAGGTAAGACTGCATTTTTTATATCTGCCATCATCACTGTAAAAATGTATAACTAATATTAAGAAGAAAAAAAGCCTATTATGTGGTTTTTGGAATAAATAAACACACACATACCAAACTACTTTTAGTTCGATTTCTTCTTTTCGATTTTTGATGCTATTTTTAGAGCACTTGAGTAACATAGAAATCCACTTTTGTAATTATTATTTTACGCAAACATGTTGGTTTTATGAAGGCAAGTAATATGTAGAACCTTCCTGTATTTTCTGTGTGATTATGGACCTGTCTGCCAAGAGGATAGATTTTTTGCAGTGAAGAGCAACATAAAGAGCAGTGACAATAAAAGCGCTTTACTCAGCAGGTTGTGGATTAGAAGTGCGTTCATTACTGGAAATGGACTGTCAGGGGGTTTGCCTGAGAGATTACAGGGGTCACAGGATCAAACCCTTCAATTCGCTTCTTATTATGTCTTTTTAATTGTCTTACTCCCACATCCTGCTTACAAATGAGTTTGTTTATATTATTAGATTCAAGGCACTCTGTATGCATTTCCTGTTTGTGATATATGTAATCCATATTAATCATGTTTGCTTATTGTTTTCACAGATAATGAGTGGTCTGGGTCCCGTACTGCCACCGATCCTGTTACAAGTACTGGCACAACTGTTTCCAAACAAGGTTTCTCTTTGATTCAGTATTACTTTATTACTAAATGATGTTGGTACCAAATAATCAAAACTACAACAAAAACAATAAAACCAGCATAAATCGGTAGGAATAAGTATAAATTATAATCCTCTTTTTTGGGGAGAATTTTAGTGTCCGTGTTACATGATACATATGCTTAAGAATATAATAGAAATGATTGTACATCATTTTATGCATTATTTCTTCAGGTTAATTTAAATTAAAAATTCTAATGCAATTCATGTAATAGTTAAATAATTTAATTAATTAATTAGATTATTGTAAATAATAATGTAATGTAATATAATATAATGTTAATAAAATGTTTAATATTTATATACACATATGCATTTCAGAATATGTTTCTTAATGTTTCTAAAAAGTATTTTTTGCTTACAATGGCTGTATTTATTTTCTGTTTTTAAACTGCATTTTTATATCAAAATCATGCTCTAGCTATTAAATGCAACATTGGTACGCATAAGAGTGAGACCATTTAAAATGATTAAACATTTAAAATATTGTGTAAACTATTATTACAATTTAAAATAAAAAATTTGGTAAACAATCTGAGAATATTTAATTAATTTAGTAATTTATTCCTTTATCATTTCTAATATATTGTATACAAAAACTAAATTATAATAATACGATTAAAAAGTAATAATTGGTAACAATATACTGTATTGAACAAAGAAATTACTTTTTATTGTTTATTATTATTTATTATAAATTACTATTAGTATTATATATTTATCATATTATATTATACAACTATATGAAAATCTGGAATCTGAGGGTACAGAAAAAATTAAATGCTGAGAAAAGTTGTCCAAATTAGATCTTATAAATGCATATTACTAATCAAAAATGAATTAAATTTTAATATATTTTTTGTAAGAAATTGATAATGATATTGATTTGAATACCTTCATGGAACATGATCTTTACTTACTATCCTAAGGATTTTTGGCAAAAAAGAAAAATCTATCACTTTGACCCATACTATGTATTTTTGGCTATTGCTACAAACAAACCCCAGCGACTTAAGACTAGTTTTATGGTCCAGGATCTCATTAGTGTTGTTATTTCTTTCAGATAAGCATGCTGCACCTAATGCTATTCAGGCCCATCCTGCACCTAAAACCAGCACCTACCGGCCCATCACTAAGAGTCCGTCTGATAACGGAATATACAGCTACAGGGTGCCTGCCTCCTCTTCCCTCCCTTCTCCTCTGTCCTCATCAGCATCCACACAGCAGAGATCCAGTGAAAGAGAGGCACCACAGAGAGGCAGGAGCACACCTGACATGTGAGACTCACCCATCAATGCTTATACCATAACATTTCTCAGGCAAGCTTATTTAAAAGAACCAAGAAAGTTTGCTGGAAATACTAATTTTTTTGTTACAGGAATGAGTGGGGGCCTCCTGACAGAAAGGTGGACACACGGAAATACAGAGCAGAGCCGAGGAGCATCTTTGACTACGAGCCAGGGAAGTCGTCTATTTTAGAGCAAGAGAGAACGGTAAGTATTCAATTTTAATATTTTTGTGGGAATTTTTTTAAATGGCACTGAATGGAACGAGATGAGCATAGTTTGAGCAAGTAACTTAATTATTTATGATTTGGTTAGACAAAGTGTGTTAAATTTATGAGGCATGTTTACAATTTGAGTTTAGAGTTTGAAGGCACAAACATATTGATCTCAGAATGAATGGCCCATGGCTTTATGGGTATAGACAGATCGTAAACCATATGCCACTATTGAAATACTATCAATCGGCGAGTACCACTGTCAGCAGCGCTGCAGGGATGATGCACCAAATGCTGATAAACTAACTAAACTGAGCTGTTCTTGTACTGTATATTAATAGAGTTGTGTTGACAATATACATGGCAACCACTGAACTTGCATGATGGGCTTTCTGTATTTGTAAAAAAGAACCTCCACAAACATTTGCCCTAATCGAGCTGGAGTGCTTCAGCAAGCCTGTGCAGAATCACTCAATAGACAAGATAAACTGCGGGTCCATCAGAGCGTAATGTGGTCAAGGTCACTAATAAGGTTAGAGAAACCAATTTGCTTCTGCTAGAGCAGTGTGTCCTTGTGCAGTCAGTGAGAATCTGTTATTTACTGCTGCCCTCTGCTGGATATGAGCAGAAAATAAAAATGACAGCCTTTGCTCTGGTGCTATTTTCAATATAGTAATAATTTCGCACTCTGGTGAACGTCACAAATCAACAACGTTCCCTTATTTTTTGCCATTACTTATTTTACATCTGTATCATTTCGCATGATTATCTCGTTTCATCACTTCCTTTCTTTTTCCCTCATTTGCTTTCATTACCAATACCAGACAAGTAACTTAAGGCCAGAGGACATAGATTTAGAGAATGAGCCGTGGTATAAGTTCTTTGCTGAACTGGAGTTTGGGCGGCCGGTAAGTGTGGCTTTGGTTTGGTGCTGCTAGCATGCCGCTTGTGGTTGGTGTGTGGGGGTGGAAAGGTCAGATACGTGCTGCACATGTTGTCGGCCTGTGGTGGACATGTCTGAAATGACACTGTAACACATGTGCTGGAGTGGGATGAATAACCAATATCAGGTTTAAATGTAAATGAGGCTTGCTTCCTTCCAGCAAAATTTGTGTCTTTGCATATCTGGCTTTGATTTGCATACATTCAACTAACGTTGTGGATTAATTTGACTGTATTTGCATGACTTTACAAATTAGATTTTCACTCTTTGTGCAAGGTGTGTGTAGTTTAGTAGTCTTTGGCTATGGCGTGATATAGCTTGTGTTTATATTAAAAGAGTTGTACTGCAGTGTGTAGTGTTTTGGTTGCATAACTTTAGTTTGTGGTCGTCACATTGTTGCTTTCATAGTCACGTAACTTTACTTTCTCCTTTGTTATGTCACCGTTTCCCCTGCCTCTGTCCCACCTCTGGGTGAAGCCTCCAAAAAAACTTCTCGATTACAATCCAGAGAGCTCTCCTCGATTCCGAGCGGAGGTAAAGCATGAATGAATGAGTGATTGGCTAAATGATCAACTGCTTCACTGACCAACTAGCTGAACGAAAGAGAAATTAACAGAAATAAACTAGTTCCTGCCTTCTCAACCTATCCTCATTTAACATCACTTAACAAAGTCCATCGTTTCGAGTAAAGCAATGCACTCATGAGATTTTTCAAGGTAATAATAAAGGTTTATGCAAAAAGGAATTAGAAATAGTCTAGAAAAACATTTTAAGAAGTATTGATTGAAATTTAGTGCAGCCTCCTGCTTCTTCTCACAAAAGTGTTATCCTTTGCCATAGCTCTTAAAAAAATTCTCTAATTCCCCTAGAGATAATTAGTTGAGTTTTAGTGTTTTGGAATCTATTCAGCCAATCTCTGTGTCTAGCGATAGCACTTTTTGCATAGCTTAACATAGATCACTGAATCTGATTAGACCAGTAGCACTGCATTAAAAAATGACCAAATAGTATTTTTCCTATTTCAAACTTGGCTGTTCTGTAGTTACATTGTGTACTAAGACCGGCGGGAAATGAAAAGTTTTGATTTTCTCGGCCGATATGAACTGAGACTCAGTTGGAGACTCTCCAGAAAGAGAATTAGCCTATTTCCAAAAAAAAAGTGTAGTGTTCCTTTAAAGGAATAGTTCACCCAAAAATGAAAATTACACCATAAACTACTCACCCCCTGAGCCATCCTAGGTCTTCATTTATTTAAAAAAATTCCAGTTTCTTGGACTATTTTTAAAAACTCATATAGGAAAGTCATATACACCTGGCTCAGGGGATGAATAGTTTATGGTGTAATTTTCATTTTTGGGTAATATTCCTTTAACACTCTGTAATGCACATACTCTGTACATACATATAAATAAGGTATATCTGATATAAATGTTTTTTTTTTAATATATATATTTTTTTAAATAAATATATAATTAAATAAATAGTAGACATGCACCTTATGCTTGACATGCGTGGTAAATTTGTGTTACAAACATTTTAATGATCCTCTTTGATTATAATTATTAAAGTTTAAGTGGGGCTATTTATTTGTCTTAACATGCATGTACACCTGCATTTGATTCTCTTATCATAATAACATTTCTTTCTAGTATTACATCATTTATTAATCATGCAAGACAGTAGCACTTCCTCCTAGCTGTCATCTGCCGATTCTGTCCATGTGTTTGTTCTAAGTGAAGGATCTACAGTATGGACATGCCATCTGCAGTTTCATATTACATCTCCCTTTTCACTAACAGACTTTTTTGTGTCATTGTAAATATAGTTTGCAGACTGTCAAAGGGAATAATTACTTAAGAATAAATGGATAGGGTTGCATCTTGCACACACTCATTTTTTGCACCTTATTTAGAATTAATGCAAGTAATATTAAATGCATATGTTTTGTAATCATGATACATCTATAATGATCTCTCTTTATAATATTTATATAGAACGGAAGCGTGATTGGAAAAGTACATATTTTAGTGCATTTTACACATAGTTAAACAGAATTTGTTAGTGATCAAGACATATGCACGGTCATATAACTACCACATGCAAGAGATGCAGCTTCTTAAAAAATGCTAATGTTTTTTGTTTTTTTATCATTTGATCATGTGAATCACTGCTGACCACTGAAAGGAGAGAACGTAACTTAGAGGCCAGTGTAGTAACAGTTATGGTTTGAGGAATGCTGTAAATCCAAACAAAGAATTGCTAAAAATTGTCACAGAGGCTAGTGTCCTATGTGTCACTCAGAGCAGTATTTATGTTGACTAGATGTAAATGTGTCACACCGAGGAGACATTCCTGGTACTGCATGCTTGGGCTACTTTTAAAGAGGGTTAAAAAAATGCAAGGGGCGTCTGCTGCTGGTCTGAAGAGCTGTTCCAGATAACACTGATCAGAGCTTCAGCAAACAGGAAGATGATTATCTACTCCAGCCATGCATACAAGGAATTCCCTGCTTTGTTCGACATAGAAACCCTCGTAAGTGATCTAACGCGTCTAGCTGTCCTAGGAATGGCCGGGATTCCGAGGGACAAACATGAGAGTTTCACTTTTTAAACCATTGTTGGATTTGTGAAGGAGAGCGCTTGGTATCAAGGAACCTACTATAAATTAAGGTTGGATAATAAGCCAAGAATTCACCTTGCTTTTTCTCCTTCATCTGTTGCAGACCTCTCTTTATCAGCCATCCATAGAAAGGAGCCTTGATAGACTGTCAAGGTAAGTTAATTGCTTTGAAATGATATAAAGTATATAATTTATTAGATTTTGAGATATTGATCTATGTTTTTAAAATATCAAACAAACTTACACTGGAAACAGATATTTTCTCAAAGCATTTTTTTCAATGACTTTTAACCAACTGGTCCCAAGGTGAGTCTTAAAGGATGTCATGACATTCAGAAAGCTTCAATACAATCACTGAAGGTTTTTAATATCATTAATAAATAATATGTAATACTATCAAATTTAACAGACTTCTTGCAAAACATTTTGCCAACATGCAAAAAATGCCACTTGGTTTGATTATTGTTTTCCAATATATTTTAAGGTCACTGTGACCCTTGACCACAAAACCAGTCTTAAGTGTCAATTTTTCTAAATCTGAAAACTGAGTAAATAAGCTTTCCCTTGATGTATGGTTTGTCAGGATATAACAATATTTGGCCGAGATACAACTATTTTTATATATCTGGAATCTAAGGATGCAAAAAAGTCTAAATACTGAGAAAATCACCTTAAAAATTGTCCAGGTGAAGTCCTTAGCAATGCATTTTACCAATTAAACATGAAGTTTTGATATATGTACAGTAGGAAATTTACTTAATATCTTCACGGAACATGATACCTAATATCCTAATGATTTTTGGCAAAAAATACAATTCAATAAATTTAACCCATGCAATATATTTTTGTCTGTTGCTACAAATACACGCAGGCTAATTTAGACTGGTTTTGTGGTCCAGGATCACATATGTTAGAAACCAAGGAATTATTTTCAGATGGAGATTCAAATTGCATTTTATTGTGAACTTGCTAGCGTTTTTGAATATACTGTTTACAAATCTTCAACCACATTGATTCTGCAGCTCTGTCAATGATAACAAGAGACGGAAATCTGAACCTGCAGCCACTCAGCCCAGGACTCAGAGCAGTGTGGGCACAACACAAACGTCTGTCAGACCACTAGAGCTGCCCAGGAGCAGCAGCACCCAGAGAAATCCCCTCACCAGTCCCAGCTTCCCCACCGCCACCAGGACTAAAGGTAGACATCAGACATGCAGCCAGACTTGTGCACATTGTTTTAAGAATAAGCAACAGGGGAAGGTTCACACACAATTTTCATTTTGCTCCTCGCAGCGCAAGCAGAATATTAAACGACTTTCCTTTTGCATGAATAAAGTTCAATGAATTATTTAGTGTTTACAATCTTGCCTGTAGTGTAGCATATCAATTGCTTCTTTATTCATCGAGGCCTTGTTGATCAAGATGTCTGATTTCTTTCCAGTTTTCCTCCAGGTCGTAGTATAAACATCCTTACTTTTTTCTCCTGAGGGTCAATTACCTTTTAATGTCTTCTCATGTCTCTTTTTTACCATGCTGCTTGTGGTGGATATCTAAGGTGGGGATGTGAGCAATATGCACACAGCACATTTAAATTGTCAAAGTCTAAACCATGCTACCTCAGAATCCACTTATCGAAAGAAAGGGCAATATGAGGACAGTTTAGATGTCCCAGCTGTCTCAGAAGGCTTCTCCAGCCTCCCCGAAGGCTGGAAAACAGCCCAAGAGGACCCAGAAGACTGGATGATCTCAGAGGAGACCACGTCTAAGCTTAAATCCTGGAGTTGTGATGACCTTCTCTCTGAGGAGAGGGGAAAAGAAGTACAGACCCGTTCGGAAAGCACTGGATCCTTGTTGCACAATGGGGAACTAGAAGCATCACAATGCATTGGCACCCAAGGGTCTGAGGATCCTAGGGAGAGGACAAGGCACCGCTCAGCCCATGATGCACCAGGCTTCCTCAAACTCTACAAAAAGATGCATCACATCAACCGACAAGAGCTGATAAACTCTACAGTGATATGCTCCGTCAAAGCCAGGATCCATAAGTATGAAAGCGAACAGCGAAAGGACAGACGCACTGGCAACAAGGGCTGTAATGAAGAGGTGCCTCGGGACATGGTGCACAATAGGATTTCTGAATTTGAGAGTATGATCCAGAAGTCCAAATCCATGCCAAATCTTGGGGACGAGTGCCTGATCAGGAGTTCTTGTAGGAGGGCCAGCAGTCCCAAGCGTAGCCTCTCTATTGAGTCATTAATGGATGAAGACCCACCAGCCAGAAATCCTCCTGAAGGACGGCCTCAATACCCCAAGATAAATACCCATGTGCCAATCCACATTCAAGTCACCAGTGACCAATTACAGAACTCTGCCATGCAACATGACTACTCAGACAGCGAGCATGATGCTGTAGTGTCCGACCTCAGCGACTTCATCCAGATTGAGGGATCATCCTTCTGTAGCGAGAGGGAGTTTGATGTGTGTTCATTTGCCTCCTCCGAGAGCTTCTGCGGATCCGGACACCACCATCATTACCACAGGCAGCTTGTTAGCTCCTGTAAGGGGCGTTGCCCGGCTTCCTACACGCGCTTCACCACTATGATCAAGCACGAGAGGGCCAAGCAGGACCGGAGGCAGCGTCGGCGAGTAGAGGAGTCTGAGTTCGGCCTCAGCAAACTCGCCTTCCTGGTCAGCCCAGTGCCTTTCCGCCGGAAGAACCTGTCACCTTTGAGTTGTTCCCGAGTGCCAAACTCAAAGAGCTGTATGTATGAGGCTGTAGATTCGGCCCTGAAAGACATCTACGACCACATCTGCACTGAGAATCACAGGGGGAACCTGCCGGACAGCAGCATCCTTCACAGGTTGCTGGTAGAGTTGCTTCCTGACATTCCTGAGAGGAATTCGTCTCTACACGTGTTGGAGAGAAACAGCCCAACAATTCAGCCTCGCTCTTACCACTCACAGCCTGATGGCATGTCCAGCCAGGACACTCACCAATACGAGTACTCACGCCTGTCCCACAGTGCCTCTTACAACCACATAGACAGCAACAACAACCAGAGGAAACACAACTCTGAATACTGCTATCAAGGTGGACTCTACTCATCCATCTCTGGTTTCCCAAATCCCTTTCTGTCCCCCGTGTTTGAGTTCTGCTCCTCCACCATTGCTATATTCCATTTGTGTTTGTGAATGTGCTTGCATAGATGGAGGGTGATCAAAACTGCTCCTGGAAGGCCAACATCCTTTAGCGCAGTAGTCTTCAACTTCGGTTTTGGGTACCCACTGCTCTGTACATTTTTATTTCTGTCTTATTTCATATACTTGTGCTGCCTTCACATGCTATCGGAAACTTCCTACTTCTGAAAAAATCCCACTTCTGAAGTTGTAATCACAAGTTTGTCACCTTCAAATGCTTTGTTTCAGAAAAAAAAACCAGAAATCCTGTCTGTTTCTTGGGGAAATTGTATTAAAGCCAAAAGGTACTTTATACTTTAGAACAGTGGTCTCAAACTCAACTGCTGGACGAACACAGCTCTGCAGAGTCTGAGACCATGTACAAAATCAATGCCCACAATTAAATGGTTATTTATATACATAAATATAAATAACTGTAATGGCAGGAGAAAGCAATATAAATGTTGTGAGAAATGTCGGTAAACTCAATCAAAATGATCTAAATTATTAGGGAGGGTGTTCATTTACAATTTCTGACTAGGAAACTCATGTTTCATTCTGATAGCATGTGAAAGGCTCATGAAGCTCCCTCTTAATGAGCTGATGATCTCTGGTAAATAAGAAGGACACATAAAATGTGCAGATCTTGGGTCCCCAGGACTACTGCTTTAGAGTTCAGCCCCAACTTACTTGCAAGTTCCGAGTAAGCCTGAAGATCTGGATTAGCCACTACAAATGTGTTTAATCAGGGTTTGAGCTGAACTCTGCAGGACAGTAGACCTCCAGGAGCAGGACTGGACACCCCTGGTTTAGACGAAGGAATTGTTATGTTGCGGGGAACGCCTGAGAGCATGACTCATACCCAAGTCCTCTGCCTAGATTTATTTTTGATTTTGTCCCTATGTCTTTCATTTTCTCATATCGCATTGTATTTTGTTTGCTTCTCTTTGATCAAACATTTATTTAAAGTTATGTTCCTACTCCATTAATAATACATTGCCGTATTTGGCAGACGCCTCAAGTATACATTTTATTAGGTTCATGCATTCCTTGAGAATCCGAACACTAGAGGAACACTAGTTTGTGTGTGGGCTTGCCACAAAAGAATTATAACTTTGTGAAGTTTCACTCTATATAAATAGCATTGAACAGATGACTTTGAGCAGCTGTAGCATGCAATCTAAAAACAGATTTGAGATTTTATTGGCTTGAGAAGAAACTCTCTTATGAGTATTAACGTAGTTCACTCTGTCAAACCAGACACAGATGATGGGATCAACCTCAGTACCTAAAGTCAGTTGCATAAGGTCATTGTTATATGATGTTTTTAAATCGTTAAGAAATGCGACACGTTATACCTTTGCATAGTGCACAGTGTTTATAAATGAAGACTGTTTAGAGCAAGGGGCTTGCCCACAGTTGGCACAGATGCCAGCTAACCATTTGTGGTTCTAGTATAAATACACATGATCTATACTGGGGATATGAGTCTAGAAGATGGGTGTAACAACTTCTGAGATGATTCATGGAAGCTTACTTTATTATTATGGACAAACAAAATATGTATATATATTTTTTTTACATTATTATTATATTTACTTTTCATTGGTCAATAAAATATATATTTGTGTTTACTTTTTATTTTGTCTGCATTTCTCTCATCAAGCCCCTAATCATTGTCTCCTTTGCCGTTGCTTGTTCCCATGCATGTAACAGTGTTGGATCTTTGTGAGGCTTGTCTTTGAATCGTTTTACCTCTCTGTTCTTTCTAGATCAGGACACATCCAGAGAATACTCTTACCCTGATGTGGGCCGCCGAACACAACAGAGCAAGAGACAAACCCCGGATGTCAAAGAGGTAGGGAATATGCATCACACTGTAATATGTTCCTGCAAAACTTTAGTAGTTGCATTAATATTTTATGCAAGCTTTGATCAAACTGCAAATAAACCCACCTCATGACAACACTTAATACAGTTCGATTTCTTTGCTGTGTTCACTTGACAGAAACTGCCAGCCAGGGCAATATATGACTTCAAAGCACAGACAGCAAAGTAAGAACTACTTGCAAACCATGTCACCAGTTACAGTTTTTAATGCATTTGATGTGCTACATATGTATATGTATTATTTATGTCTTCCTATGTAGAATTCCTTTGCATGTAGAATATAGTTAACTACATGTGTATTTCCTTCCAGAGAGCTGACGTTTAAGAAAGGAGAGATGGTGTACATCACTCGGCAGATAGATAATAACTGGTATGAAGGAGAACACCACGGACATGTGGGCATCTTCCCCATCTCATACGTGGAGGTGTGTACTTTAATGATGATATTTCATTATGATTAACTGTCTTCTGAAGTCTAAAGTAGCCTCTTTTAACTTCTCTCTTCACAGAAAATCCCTCCTTCAGAGAGGCATCAGCCAGCTAGACCTCCTCCACCAGCCCAAAGCAAAGATATCGGGGAAGCAATTGCCCGATACAACTTTAATGCTGATACTAATGTGGAACTTTCATTAAGAAAAGTAAACATTTTTTGCCATAAATATCGTTTAGTTTCAGCAAGTGCTCATTAATCCACTTCTTAATGTTTCTTACAGCTTTAAGAGAATGTCTTTTGCTAAATGATTCCACCTTTTTATCGAACGCTAATGTTCCAATGAACTTTTAAGAACTAAAACAAGCTTACAGAAAACACATTAAAAAAAACACATGGAACTTTCGCCTTAACCAGACATAGCTTCTCCATATAGTAGTAAATTATGTGTATATATATATATATATCTTGTCTTTGGTGTTTTACAGGGTGAGCGTGTTGTCCTGTTGCGGCAGGTGGACAAAAACTGGTTCGAGGGTAAAATCCCAGGTACAAACAAACAAGGGATTTTTCCTGTGTCGTATGTGGACATTGTTAAGAAGACTTCAGTACAAAGTACTGGTCAACCTCCTGGGCCCAGTATACCCACCAGCTACTCCAGTGACAGACTAAACAGTAGGGTACGTTTTCATCTGCAATTCCACTTAAAATGTACCTCAAATGACTAAAACATATATCGTGTTACAGACTCATGAGGTTTAAAACATTAGGGACTACAGATATCTGAATTCCAGGTAACTAACATCCACAAAATCCAGTTAAGTGACTTTATAATCTTATCTGGATAAATACCGACTTACACTTTAAATACATGATCCGTGCCGACAAACGGAGGCACTAAAGCCTCCCATTCATCTCATGTTACTCATATTGCCATAGGTCATGCACAGTACTATGAGTGCCAACAAGGTGGCAAGTATAAAATGAATCCTTTCTCAGATGGCAGCTGTCCCGGTGCCAAAATAGATCACCTCTGTCATCTTTAGATTACCTTTGGCTTGTTGTGTAAGATAAATCTGAATTCAGATTAAATGCCCTTGAGTTGTAATTCAGTCTAAAGAACAAAGAAGTATAGGCTTAATCCTTCGCTCACACAAGAGCAAGATTATATCAGATTAATCACACGTCCTGCCAGTATCGGCTAATTAAAATGTGGACAGGACCTGCTGTTCTATACATGTGCTGCTCAGCTCCCGCTGTTACTGAAAGAAAGGTTTCTGTGAAGGTGAACTAATATGACTGGACTAGTATCTTTTCTTATTATACTGTAGCAAACACTGTCGCAAACACATTTTAACTTTGTACTTCAGTACATACACTGTATTTGGACACTTAAGCTACTCTTAAAAAGATATATAACAAAATATTAAACCGATATCAGAAACAATTGTTTGGTTTGTAATGTTTTGGAAAGAAGTCTCATATGATCACTCATAAAACATTTACAATACAAACACAGTACGCAGTCGTCTAGAAAATGTCCTACAAGGTCATTCCGGTTCAATTTCTTTTCATTTCAGCTTTCATAAGAGGAGAAAGTTCTTGAAAACCACCCTGGGTAAATGTGGAAGGCTTGTATTGTGCGGACAGGATACTCTTATTGCTTGTTTTTAGATGATCTCTTAGTGACCTTGTTGTTGATTCCACCTCACAAATCAATACAGACAGCAAGTGCGCTCTAAAGATGATTAATTATGGCATATCCTTCCTTGTACTGTAGCTCATGCCTTTTGTCTTAGACCTGTTTCCTACATATATAGTTTTTACAACATTGTGACTGCAAGACACTTTCACATTGACAGCATTTCTGTTGTGTAGCAGAGCTATGACTATCAAGTGGGTCACACTTTATTTTCATAGTCCTTTTTAAACATTTTACTAACTAAGTAACTTTGTAACCACATGTCAACTAATTGTCAGTAAATTGCAACTACATGTCTACTAACTGTCAGAGTAAGACTTAAGGTAAGGGAAGGTTTAAGGTAAGTAGAAAAAGTTGACATAAACTTGCAAAGTTTTTAATAGTATGTTGTATGTTGTGAACCCATCAAAATAAAGTGTTAGAAGAGATTAAGCAGACAGTTAACTAATACTCTAATGACTGCTAGTTGACATGTAGTTACAAAGTTACTTACTGTTAGTAGAATGTCTGTGGACTATCAAAATAAAGTGCTACCATGAAGGGATTGCTAGGAAGCTATAATATAGAGAATTTCCTTTGATGATGGCCATAAATTATGCAAAATCCAATTTACTGTGCATGATGGGTTGAATTTTATATGCATCCAAATACTTAATCTACACATAACAGAATCCAAACCCCACACTGTATCTCTAAACCACTTAAATCTTTTGCAATTACTTTATTATTGAATATAAAAGTGCTGTTTTTGTACCATGTTTTTCTAGGTGGTATTATTTAGTAACGCCGCAGAATGCTGTTTCATCTGTCGTCCTGTCACTTTAATAATTTTTTCTATCAGCTCTCTTATTTTCCAGCATGCATCATCACTATCACTTTCTATTTCTCCTTCTTTCTCTTAAGCCTTCATCCACACGTACCCTCTACAGCTCTCCATCCCCATCAGTCCGTCCATTCTCCTCATCCTCTCCCAGTCCACAGAGAGCTGCACACCTTCAGGCCATCACAAGCGAGTGGTTGGCTCTCACTCTGGGTCTGTCTCCTTCAGGGACACCTGCCCCCACACCTCCTCCCTTCCCTTCCAATTTCCAGCCATACTATGAAGTGTTGGATTCTGCCATCTCTCCTTCTCCTGCCTCCTCCATGCTGGGCCGCTCTCCAGCCTTCACACCCCGCACCTCCACTCCTGTGCTCAAAGAGGGTCACTTCATTCCCATCACCTCGCCAAAATCCTACATGTCTCCTGATCCCAGCCCGTCACCTCAACCCTATCTCACTTCCGCCTCCTTCACTCCTTCGCCCACCTCACCCATATTTGACTCCAGCCCCAGGTCTAGCAGTGTCATAGAGATCATTTCCAGCCAAAAAGCAGATTTAGCCGAGAAAGAACTGCAGTTGTCCTCAGATCTCCACAAACCAGTCGAGACAGACCTCCCTAAATTGCACAGCCCTGATGACTTGGTTGTTTTAGAGGCATATAAATCCCCATTCGATATTCTTCCACCTAAAGACCCTGAGGATGAGCTGTGTGAGGAGTTAGTGTCAATCATTAAGGCCAGCCAATTAAAAGGCACGTTCAAAAAAGAGGAGGGATTTTATCGCCAGGAACCAGATATAATGGAAAAGCTTCCCAGACTGTTTATAGAAGAGGAGATGAATGAAGATAACAGCTTCTTAAATGAATCCCTGACATCAAATACATTTACTCCAGTCCAACCTGCCCATAGTGAGGGGTCAGATATTGAGGTAGTGCTCACTGTGTGTACCGCCCAAATGAACAGCCAAAATAGATTTCCTACAGAAGTGTGTAATTTTTTTTTTTGATGACCAAATACTAAAAATGTTACGGTTTTGGAACATTTTTTCCTCTTTTTTTTAAGCACTAAAC
The DNA here is from genome assembly GCA_032357475.1 of Enteromius thamalakanensis. Lineage (NCBI taxonomy): Eukaryota > Metazoa > Chordata > Actinopteri > Cypriniformes > Cyprinidae > Enteromius > Enteromius thamalakanensis. The sequence continues at coordinate 13,046,902 of JAUCMT010000026.1, forward strand.
CTGAAATTACTTTTATTTTTTAGAGGAAATCCTAAATAATAATAAAAAAAAAAAATCACAAATCAAAAAACAATCAACACTAAAATCACAGATGTATTCAAATGTACATTAAATAATGAAATGAAATTAAAATTAATATATAATATGGTGTATATATTTAGCAAAATGCTATTTATTCTAGCTGATAAGTCAATGCTCTTATGCTGAATAATTTTTTTCTGGATTACTAACAAGCTATGGACATTGTACAGCTTTCCTGAAGTAATGTAGCATTGTTTGGAAGCTCTTTTGTTTTTTATGTCTTTCCATTCAGGCCTAAAAGTATTGAAGAACAAAGCTTATTTTTTTGTTAAGCTTTTTGTTTGTTTGTTTGCTTGCTTGTTTTCATCTCTCATTATTTTTGCATGTGATACATTGGATTTTTATTTTTTTTTTTAATTCAACCTGAAATTAATTTTATGTTTAGACAAAAAATGTATTCAAAGTATAAAAAATAATTGTAATAATAAAAATAACAATAATTACATTGAACATTGAAAATGCATATATATATATATATATATATATATATATATATAAGGCAATGGAATAAATAACGAGACATTTAGACAAAAAAAAAAAGAAACAACCATAATTCTGTCCAGAAGTAAATAGTACGCAGAATCAATGTTAACCTATTTTTTTTAGAAATGTATTAATTTAAAAATGGTTTGGTAAGACTTGTACGGCATGTTCACTAATGCTATATTTATTTTATAAGAATCAGTAATAACAGTCATATTGTTAAATATTATTGCAATTTTTAAAAAGGCTATTTTAATTTAATTTTAAAAGGTTATTCATGCCTGTGAGTGCAAAGCTGAAATTTCAGCATCATTACTCAAAACCTCAGCATCACATGATCCTTAAAAATTTCTGATTTGCTGCTTAAGCAACAATGTTGAAAACTGTTTTTAAATATTAATGTATTATTTTTTTTCAGGATCAACAAACTGAGTAGAAATACTATTATATCACTGATTAGCCTTATATATA
>JAUCMT010000026.1:13072587-13083081 GCA_032357475.1 Enteromius thamalakanensis
CTGCTTCAGGTGTGTTTGATTAGGGTTGGAGCTAAACTCTGCAGGACACCGGCCCTCCAGGACCAAACTTGGTGACCTCTGGACCAAATCAATACCGTTTTCTTACATTTAAAGAGTCAAGGACCATATTTATTTATTTATTTATTTATTCATTATATTTATTAAATCATAAGACTTCATAAAATGTATGTACATGATTATTATGATTAATAATAATACATGACTATCATAATTAGCATTAAGTTGTATAAATGAAAAAAGGTCCCTGATTAAAGCTGGACTCTTCAGAGTTCCAGGAGTTCTGAGGATTGTCACATGCCTTCTTTTTCTGACCATTCTTTGTAGCCTCCAGCATAATTACGGGCACTGAAGAGAGAGAAGGAAATATTGTTACAGCTTTAGCAAAACTGTGATTGTTTAAGTATTCATGATGCCAAGTTTATTACTTTTTGAAGCCCAGGCTTCTGGCTTTCTCTGTGGCAGCATCTCCGCGTCTTCCCAACTGGCAGTGGAAAACCAGTTCAGTGCTGTCCATAGACGGCTTAACTACTCCAAACTTAGACTGGAACTCAGCTGCATCCAGGGACATGTCATTTTCTACATGTTCCACTAAAAAAAGAGAAAGAAGCAGCAGCAAGCGCTCTTTTTAGTACACATGACCAATACAATTAATGTAAACAGAAAAAAATGGCACACCTAGACCCAAACAATACGTCTACCCGTTTTCAATATCATTTTTATTTGGTCAAGCACCCTGTTTAGTGATGTTCATGATTTTTGTATTTCATTTTAGGTCACCTACAAATGTGCTTCTTGTGCAACATGATGCAATGCAATGAGTAGTCCATCTCTCTTACCTGGGATATGGATGGAGCCAGGAATACACCCTCTATCTACCTCAGCTTTACTGCGGACATCCACAACAACCCCCGAACCCTTCTCCAAGAGAGCTTTGAAATCACTGTAGGAAATCTCCTTATCTATAGCAGAGAGGAATGTGTACAGTCAAGCAGTTACGCTTACATTCCTTTCACGAAATAAACACTTGTGTGAGCTCACCTAAAATAATGCCTTATATAAAAAATTGAAGTTTTTTTATATTTTATACCTTACATGCTAAATATCTGAATATGAAAAAAAAATAACTTTACCCAATGATATTGTAGTTAACTCGTGCTTTTATTTATATGCCAATTGTTACTAATTCTGCTTTATGATTAAGATTTTTTAGTGTATGGATGCCCCATTTTTGTTTATATGCAAACAATGTTTAAATCATAACAAAAAAACAAAGAAAGTGTTGTATTCCATACACATAAAACATGCCAATTATTGCAAGTCATCCTTACGTCACAGCTTCTTAAGCTCTTTAAAGCGAACAAGCAATGAAAATAACGAGCATGCACTATATTAGAAGATGCATAGATGCAAATGAGAACGGGCACCGCAGGATGCTAGCAAGTGCACAAACGTTCAGCTTGTTATTCTATAAGTAATAAAACGTAGAGATAATAGAGGTGTTTATCACAGGTGCACCTGGGTACCGTCACCCTGACTACAACAGACTACGAAAACAACAGCTGCTCAATGCCAACATATGCATTTACAGTATTTAGAAACAGTAAACAAAAACAGATTCATATTCATATAACATTTACTCTTTATTTAAGTATGTTTTCATATTTTTAGACGAACACAAACTTACCGCTGCTTGCCATGTTGACGTTAAGACAGTACACCGAGTTGTAGCACTTCCTTGTCATTCAAGTTTTTAAAAGCCGTTTCATATTGGCCATACTGTAAGCATGTAGGCGTGGTCTTGTAAAAAAACACCCGCCTTAAAAGCGGGGTTGGCCAACTTCCTAATAAAAGACCCATGGCTTCAAAATAGAAGACTATATAATATTGTAATAATAATAATGATTATAATAATTTGTTATTGTTATTATTGCTGCTGTTATTATGAACAAAAGAAAGTGTGCTACTAACTATTGTTGTTATTATTATAAACTAGAACTTATAATAACCATCTGGCATTCTCGATTGTGATACAAAGCAGTTTACCATAATATACATATTTCAACAAAACACCTTTTATGGGCTATCACATTATTGTTACTGCTGCAAAGCATAATGAAGTCAGATGGAGTCAAACGTTGTATGGGAGTAAGTGAGGTAGGCTACTTAAGAGACTTTAATATCTCTAAATTTAAAGTTAGTTCCTTCAACTCTACGATTATGAGAAAAAAAGAATGGCGTGATAAAAACTAAGAAGTGCAAGATTTAATGTAAGAATTATATGTAACCTCGCACTTGCAAATAAGTCTGAATTGTGAGAAGAAAATGTTGTTATTATACCTTATTTATTTGTATACTTATGTACAAAAAAGAGTACACTAAAATAACACATCCTAGATCAGATTTAATTAAATATTCTTATTAAACAATTTGTTCTTTACATAGTCGAATGTGCTGACAACAAAATCAACCAAAAATTATCAATGGAAATCAATTTTATTGACTAGTGGAGGTCTGGATTTGGAGTCACACTCCAAATTGAAGTGGAAAAACACACTACAGGCTGAAGTCAAAATGAGGCTCAGTAGTGTGTGTGGGCTCCATGTGCCTGTATGACCTCCATATAATGCTTGGCCATGCTCCTGATGAGGTGGTGTATGGTCTCCTGAGGGATCTCCTCCCAGACCGGGACTAAAGCATCCGCCAACACCTGGAAAGTCTGTGGTGCAACGTGGCGTTGGTGGATGAAGTGAGACATGATGTCCCAAATGTGCTCAATTGAATTCAGGTCTGGGGAACAATGGGCCATAGCATCCATAGCTACTGCTGACACACTCCAGCCACATGAAATCTAGCATTGTCTTGCATACGGAGGAATCCAAGGCCAAACGCACCGGCATATGGTCTCACAAGGGGTCTGAGGATCTCATCTGGGTAGTCAGGCTACCTCTGGCAAGCACATGGAGGGAATGCTACCCCATACCATTACTGACCCACTGCCAAACCGTTCATGCTGGAGGTTTTTCAGGCAGCTGAACGTTCTCCACGCTGTCTCCAGACTCTGTGGACCCCTACCTGTGGACGTCGGGTCCTCATACCACTCACATATAGTTTCTGACTGTTTGAGCAGACACAGGCACATTTGTGGCCTGCTGGAGGTTATTTTGCAGGGCTCTGGCAGTGCTCCTCCTGTTCCTTCTTGCATAAAGGCGGAGATAGCAGTCCTGCTGCTGGTGGTTGCCCTCCTACAGCCTCCTCTACGTCTCCTGATGTACCGGCCTGTCTCCTGGTAGTGCCTCCATGCTCTGGACAATATGCTGACAGACACAGCAAACCTTCTTGCCACAGCTCGTATTGATGTGCCATCATGGATGAGCTGCACTACCTGAGCCACTCGTGTGGGCTGTGGACTCAGTTTCATGCTACCAAATGATTTTATCCCATTTCTAAATGATTCGTAAAAAACTCGTATCTTTAGACAGATCAGTCTGTCTAAACCCCTCCTTCCGTGAGCTCTCACTGCTGTGATTGGTCAGATGGAGCAGTCCTTTATGATTGGTCTACAGCTACAGCGTGTGTCGGAAACCGAAAGGCCAGTGCCATAACTGAGTGACAGCTCTGGAGACCTGTCAATACATAGGAAAGATGGCCTCGATATTACAATTTGAAATCATATCAATTTGAGCCGGAGTCTGACAATGAAACAGTTGAAGTAGCAAATTGACAAGAAACTGTTTCACAAGCATGACTGGAGCAGGACGTTTCTCAGTGGTAAGTGTCATACTGTATGTTAACAAGAGTGTGGTAACGGTAATTGTAAGATGTGAAAGCATCATCATTGTATTATTTTTTTAGGTGCACATGTGAGAGCTGAGTCAGAATGGCAAGCAGATGTGAAATCCTATGCTGCCGCGAAGTACAACAGGAAGTATAGAACATGGTCAGACATTATGCAGATATGTTTCTTTGTGACGTGTTGCTGTAACAGAAAAATATTAGAATTGCAGACGACTCGTTTAGGAGAATGTGTGCCGACTCTTTTTTTTTTGATAGACAAAATCTTCATTTATCGTGCACTGTCGGCGTCACAACTTATATGTTTACATACAGCTACATGACACACTGCATGAAAGATCATATTTGAAAAGGCATAATAGGGGCACTTTAAGTGGTACCTTTTTTTTTTGGAGCAGTGCATTTTTTTTTATAACAAAATGCTAGAGTTGAGGCATGCAAAAGAAATGCCCACATAAACTCTTAATTGCAAGTTGTAAACTCAAAACTTCAATAAAGAAAGTCAGAGACAGACAAAATATGTTGACTTTCCTATCTCACAATTTATACTCGTAACTCAAAGTAAAAGTCAGAATTGCGAATCTGAATTGTGAGATATAAGAAGGAAAATTACTTTTTAAATTTTGTGGTGCTTCTATATTCCCCTGACTACCTGCTATCGAGTTTTGACCTCTGTAGTGGACATTATTTTTTTTAACTGTGACATTATGTCCTAGTTGTAAGCCCCAGAGGTTTGAAAGTTCCACCATGACCACACCTTCTACTTAAAAATGGCTAAAATTAGTTAAGTACACAATTGTACATCTTTTTGGAAATCTGATTAGATTTGTAATTCTCATTTAAATCTAAATCATTTGAAAATTGTGTGTCATCAAATTTTAGGGGGTTCAATCAAAATACGACTTCCTGTTATGTAGAGGACACCAGGACTAAAAGCATGCTTATTGTGCATTTTGGGAGACATAGCAATTTAATAATAAAATAAATTATACCAATATTTGTATGGAGATATTATTATACAAATCCAACCAATTGTTACTCCCATTATGACAAATCTTTATATTAATGTAACACATTAATATGTAAATTGGTTACAGTGTATAGATGCACTGTGTTTAATGGGAAAACCAGTTTAGGAAAATTGTTTTCAGACATATTGCATAAAACAAAACTGTATATGAAATGATCGTGTTATATATTTTTTTAACATAGTTAAAAATTAGCCTTAAACAGCAATTTGGCAATAAAAAGATCCTGAAATTGTTTTGGGATGTCTAGTGTTCTCCGCAGAGGACATAGAATAAAATATGAATAACACATTTTTTTTTTTCTTATGCTCTAAACAATGGAATAAAAAATACTTAATTGACAAAGATGTTTTTGCTGGTAGTCAGGAGTATATATTACAATTGGATATGTTGAATATAAAAAAAAAACATTGTACATACCCCAAAACTGTAGTATTTCTGCATTACCACAGTACACTTTTTTGGTGACCATAAATGTTTTACAATACAGTAACCTCTGGTAATTGGTCAGAAAGTATAATTTAACATGGTCAGTCTTTGTAAGGGAACGACACACTCTCTATCAATAATATGTGGAGAAATGACATAATACAGCAGCAATTCATTTGTGAAGACATTTACAAAAACATGAGACTAGCCGAACTCACATGAATTAAACTATTTATTGGTAAGGTCTCAGAAGAGTCTCACTTGAGTAAGAATCATCCCCTCAATACTGATTTGGTACATCATGACATCCATAATGAGTCTCTTCACAGTGGATAGAATCCATTTCTATGGTTTGGGTTCTAGTACAGCAAATTTTTACTGCATAAAAACAAAACTAAACAAACAGAACATCAAACGGGGTATCAATATTATTCATCTGTGATATCTGAGTGCCACAAAATTCTAGTGTTTTAATACCAGCTGTTGATTCGCACATAACAAGCCACCTTCTGTTAGAAATATAAAAGTTGATATTATGAACAATATTCTACTGTGCTGCATAAAGGTAAATCTATACACTGTATATACAGATATATTTTGAAAAACAAGTTTCACAGTTTTAAACTTTATTTAAAGTATAAACCATTTTAAAACACTTTACATAAATTATTTCTGTGTATGACTAGAATTTGCTTCGAAGCGAGGAAAAAAAAAATACAAAAATGAAAAATTATTACATATCGTACAAAGGAAAATTAACTCAACCATCATTGTTTATCTTTGTAGCTAAAAGCGGTGACTCCTTTATGATTGTCATAGAGTACTATGAATGATAAAAACAAACTAATTAAAAATAAATAGTTTCTGACACTAGTAACCTTTCAATCTGGAGTCTGTGAGTGTTTTTTTTTTTTTTTCTTCTTTTTCTGATATCTCTATACAGAAGTGCCCTGGTGAAGGTCTCGTTACTCTAATGCGACTGGGACGTACAAAACTATCGCATCTAAAGCACACTCAGAACTTCACTGTTATCAGATACAATGCAAGTACTGTACTCTATCAGTGATGAAACAAACTACGTCAGACTTGGATGTTCTCATCACTTTTACTCCGCTGGAATTGTCTTGAAGAAACAGTCTGTAGATGATGGGACTTTGCTGCAGTGGCAATTGACAGTTTAGCTGTGAAGAATGTGAGGCCTGAGACTGACATTTCTCGTGACGGATGTTACTCCTCAGTTCTGACGTCGAGACTGGGCCTCTCCAGGGGCGCGTGAGACTCGCAGCACCTCTCCGATCCAGATCACACGATCACAAGCGTACCATCTGGCACCAACATCCTCTCGGTAACCCAAAAAATATGGGTAAAAATATCTATTCTTTTTTAAAAAGGGGATTTTTCGTATTTCAGCAACAGTAGCTCTGTTTCGTTTTTCAGTTTATCAGTGCTTTTTGACGTCCATTGTTGAAAAACAAAGACGAGGTCTTTCAAATTGTTCTTTTTTGCCAGAGGCAGTATTAACAAAGTTTTTGAATGTTCTTCTTTTAAAAGTCCCTGCAGCGTTCAGTGAGTTTCCCCATTAGTTCGATTATTCTCCGTGGGATCAGGAGATAACGGAAAAAAAGCGAGGAAAAAAGAGAAAGTCGGAGCAAGAGAGAGAAAAAGATTGAGAAAAGAACTGATAACGGTAAAGGTATAAGCGGAGAGATAGCCTAATATAAAGAAACGGGATAACAAACCCTTTGGACTGTTACCTCTTCCCCATCTCATTCTGTCTCAGGAACTGGATGTTGAAACTGCTGTCCGCTAGTTCAGGATACTGTTCCACGGGTAAAATGTAGTACCCGTCGTACCCTTGCACTTTCCCCGTCGAAAGGAGCTGCTGTCTCTCTCCTTCAGTCCATAAGCGGCTTCCCTCCTTATTATCCCGGGCCCTCTGCTGCTCTCGCAGCCAGGCTCCCGAAAGCGCCCGCTGCCGTGCCAGCTCCAACAGCCGGGCTCTCTCCTCATCCAGGACGTCCGACGCCAACCCATAGCGCACGCTCAGAGAAAGCGCCGGAACCCGGAACTCGACGGTGACCCCTCTTCGCGAGCGTCCGCTGACCGTCACATTGATTCCGCTTTCCAGCGCCTTGCGTCCATTGGTGAGTCCCAAAGCTAGTAAGTCACTGTCAGCTGAGCCGATCTTTACAAAGAAATGACAGTCAAGGCCATCCTGCGTGTAGTGCGTCCCGTCTAAGTAGATACAGTTATTGAGCACCAGAGCCACCTTCCTGCTGTCGTCGCTGGCCATGCTGGAGACCCCTGTGACCACACGGCCTTCTTTCACCGCCAGCATTACCCCTCGCCCAATGATGGGGGTACTCGTGCCAAACCAGTGGCCTAGCTTTTCATGTTTGGTCTTACGCTCTTTGTCAAGAAGCCGTCCCTCCAGAGCCATGAATGCTAGGTTGTGCCGTTCGGCTTCCTGCTGAACTCCCGTTATCAGCTGCAAGAAGACAATAATAGATCTTGGTAAATGCAAGTTAGATCATCTAGCACAAACTGGAAATACAAAAGTTATTCCCCCAAGGATATACTATGGTATTATGTGTGGTGACTCACCTGGCTGTTTTCACTTTCTTGACTGGCGAGGAGCTCATAAGGTGGATCAACAAAATAGTGTGTGTGTCTGGGAAAGCCTGGGATAATGTTGCTGAGCTGGAAGCCAAACATCACCAGCCAACTCTTTACATCTGCAATGAAAAATACATGGAAAAGGAGTTTAAGCTTAAGATTTTGCGATTTACAATACAATTACAGATTATAGGGCCATCTAAAGGAAAATAAATAAATAAATAAAAGTATATCATAAAAAAAGTATTTCATAACTATATCATAATGAATGTTTGATGAGAAAATAGACCAAATTAAGACATTTAGTTGCAGAGAAAGACAATATTTGGCTGAATGGTAGTATGTATTCATAAACGATTATATATTTCATATATCATATTTCTCCTATTCTTATATGTAAGAGTGGGCCATCTTTGTTTTATATAGTCCTTGAATACATAGTTGATATCCATATGACTGAACTAAAAAAAAAAAATTTAATTACACTATTTTATAAACCAATACCAGCATTTAATTAACATGTTGAATTTAATTAATTAAACTAACTGGTTAAACTGCAACAACACCCAATTGTAAGTTCTCACCTGTGACATAATTCTTGACATCCAACATGTCACTAAGAGGGTTGTTGTTCTTGAACATGTACAGGTTAAAGGGTGCCAGATCTTTTCCGATCTTCTGCCACATGGTGTAATCAGGCGATGTCCATCTGGCCGCCAAAACATCATAGTCTCTCTGGGTGAAATGCACCAGCTTGGTTAGCGAGTCATAAAGCCCACCGTGGAAGCCGATGACGAGCTGGAATTCAGGGTTGGAGTCGTGGTACACCTCCCCATAAGCGGTGTATTGCACCTGTTTGATCATCTGCCCGTTGCTGCTGAAGACAGCCAGTGGCGTACCGGTGTTGTCTGAGGCTATGTAATACTCCTCCCCACTGCTCACCTCCATGGCAAACAGATGGCCCTGCAGGTCATAGTACAAAGAGCTGATTTCCGAGCTGGAGTGGTTGAACACATGCGTGACCCGAGTCGGGTTGTTCAGGTCAGCATAAAAGAACTGGAGGTGCTGACCCAGACTGTTCTTAGTCGACACCCTGCGCCCGAGTCCATCGTAACGGTACTGGACGCTCCATCCTCCAGCTGCACGGCTATAGGCGCGCACCAGCTGGCCTTTAGAGTTGTAGTCAAACACATCTCCGCCCCTCTGGCTGAGGTAACCGTCTTCATCCAGTCGGTACTGGACGTCACCCAGTCGCGTGATGCGGTCTCGTAGGTCATAGCGAAGTGGCATGAGCCTGGCACTGTTACCCGGGTTAAGCAGGTGCAGGTTGCCGTTTAAGTCATAGCTGTAGCGCCAAGTAGACCAATCGTTCACCTTCACACCACTGAGCTGTCCGTCATTATCGTATTCGTAGCGGTACTGCGTGGTGTTGGCGTACGGGCCAATTTTTAGCTCTCGCTTGATTACTCTTCCCATGTTGTCGTACTGCACTGTCATCCAGTACATGAGAGAGCGGAAGATCTCATACTGAACCTCTTTGATTCGGCCGTGAGCATCAAAATGCTTGCTGAGAGTCATGACGGCAGTGGTGATTATCTGATTGATGTCGTAGTAGATGACGCCAAACTTTCCGAAGTGCTCCACTTTTCCGGAGATCTCGTCGTAACGATATAGATCTACAGGAAGTGGCGTCTCGCTGATTACTGGCTTCATGCTTGCGATCCTGAAACTATTGTCATGGTAGGTGTAGTCGAAGCGTGCGTTCACCATACCTTCTTCTGAGAAGCGGTAGATCTGCTTGTCAATCAGGGGACCCATTTTACGATAGCGAATCGTGCACGAAAAGCCACCGCTTTGCAAGTTGACCATTTTTAGCACGCCAGCTGTCTCGTCGTAGCCGAAGGTGATAGCTGTGCTGTCGTACAAGATCTCGGAGAGCTTGGCCAGCTTGCCGTATTTGTAGAGCACGCGACGGCCGGTGCCTAAGAAGAAGGTGGCCTGGGGGCGTCCGTCCTCGCTGAAGTCGTAGATGATGGACGCGTTGCTCTCTGGCGGGTTGTAGGTGTTGCGGATGTAGCCGATGGAGACGTGAGTAAACATGGTGTGACGGGCAACGCTGGGCATGGTGACAGCCGTGATGCGGTTAGATGCATCGAACTCAAAGATGTATTGTCTCTGACTCTGCAGGAGCAGCACCATGGACTGTGGAGAGAAATATTTTCAGAACATCATTCTCACGTTGATATTAATTAGCAACAACATCTTTAACAAGCTGTCATAATTCAAAATTAAATCATGTATCAAGAGGTTCCGCACTAATTGCTGGAAAAATTTATTTACAATTCGATTTACAAAAGGAATTATGAAATATACGGTGTATTTTTGGTGTAGATTAGTGTATATGGGTAGCTGATTTATCAGTATCCTATATTTTGGAAAAAAGGCCTATATATATATACACACACACACATACATGAAATGTTAATTTATAATAAATATACATAAATATGCACAGTAAGAATACATATATTTTGCTATATATATATACATATATATATATATATATATATACATATAAATTTTTTAAAAATATATAATTCAGTATTTC
>JAUCMT010000026.1:13092449-13109436 GCA_032357475.1 Enteromius thamalakanensis
ACCGAGACGCAGAGACAAGCAAGACTCCTAAGAGATTGAGGTGTTTTGTTGTTGAATGTATTAATGAACAGAGCAGTGGTCATTTACTCCCGACATCTGAGTGACTGAAGACGCAGAGGATTAACGTTACATTTGGTTCTGAAGGAAAACGCACCTTGATCAACTGAAATGTGTTTATGTTCATACGAATCATTCATGATCCAGCCTCACCTACAGAAGCAGTGAGTATAATGTCTTTTAATGACTCTTTGCAAATCATCTTTCCTTATAACGGTGCTATAAATACGGCTAAAAAAAGATCCTCCGAGAGCGTCTGGAAAAGAGCGGTCAGCGGAGCTCGTGAAGATTTAAAGGGGAAGTACACAGAACAGAGTGATTTCTAAAGAAATCAAAAGAAAATAAAGTTTCTACACTATCCTTTTCTATAATACAAACTTTCCTTTAAGATCCTAAAGAATCATATAAGCTTGTGGAAAGTTACTTTTGTATGACCCCTTTAAGGAATAGTTAATGCAAAATGAAATGCTCATAAGTAGCATTCAGTATCTGTGGTTTCCAGTGTGTGTTCGCCCGCTCGAAAGTTGCAGTGACAGGAAGATGTGCGTCTGTAAAAAAAATATAAAAATTAATTAAATTTAGATATAGCTTACACTTCAAAAGGCTGTGGTTTAATTGATTAAATACGAAAGCTCCAAGTTTCAACGGTCCTTTATTTTTTACTGCGGTTACCGTGGAAACGGGCTATATACTTTGTAAAAAAGACTCCACCCCTTTTCCCATAGACACGCCCTCAAAGCACAATCTCTGTCCCAGCAGCCCTGAAGTAGCCTTTTTAATATACAGTTAAAATTTCGGTGAAATGTCTGATTTAAAATGTAGTAACAACAAACATACAGCATAGATTCACCGAAATTGTACGGGAATAAAATGTGTAGTAAAAGTAGAATAAGAATAAAATAATTACCTTTAACTAATTGAGCAGCAATAAAAAAAAAAGAAAAATGTGATTTACAATTACGTTTTGTAATTATACGTAAATATCGATCTTATGTTAATCTTATGTAAAAATGGCGTTAATGCGTGCGCAGTTTATCCTCACCATAGATTCGATTTTTATAAAATAATATGAATAATACAATTATATGGTTTTAATTGGAAGAATGTGTTCTGGTTTTACTTGAGTAAGTATAGGCTTTAGTCTCAGGCTACTTACGAAACCGTGTAAAAGTGATGTACTCTGGATTCACAACAGCTTATTAATGTTTCGAGGTAATTACTAAATTACGTAGACAGAAAATCTATATTTTCAATGAAAAGAAATGTAGGGGAGAACTTGATCTTGATTTAGGAATTGACTGGATTCAGGAATATAAGTTAGTTTGTTAGTCGCTCATCAAAGCAAATGAGAGACAGCTATTACTGTTTTAAGCAATTTGCAACACGTATGAATGTGTAAAGATCTCATAAAGTGTGTTGTTGGGTTTCACGCCGCTTTAAAACACATTCTGAAGACAGCACAGTTGCACAGCATCCCCGTCCCGAGTATCTGCGGCTCCACCTGCACAAACACTGCGATGATCCATTTACATGTTTACAGAACAAAACATTTGCAGATGAAAAGAGACTGAAAGCGCTTCAGAAAACCCATTCAAGGTTCCCTCTGGGAACAGCCACAAACACACACTGAAGAAGTCTGTGTGAGCAACCAGACAGTAATGAGATGATACTCACGTACTGCTTGAAACTCCACATCCAAGCAGGAAGAAGTTGATTACTACAGATAATGAATGAGATGTTTTGTTTTGTAAAATAAATAAGGGCTCACCTTCTGAATAGATGCTGGAAAGCATCTTTCAAATAATTTATGAATTGCATTGTAGCTTACACATAAAAGTGAACATGCTTTAAGAGTTAAAGAGCTTTCAATTAACACTGGTAGCTTTTGGCTTATGCAAATGAGCCAATTGTAAGTGAAGATGCATAAACCATTTCATGCTTCAAATCAAATCCATTCCAAGACTAAGACCAGTTATCAAGCAGTTAAACTCATTTGTTCATTCAAGACGAGATCCATATTAATTTGATTTGTAAGGAGAATTAAAAATGAGCTGATCCTAAATTAAAGACAAAACCATTTTAAATTGACTCTCTTCATCTCTCATCATACGAGGCTTTCCCCCTCAGCCTATGGCTAGCTCACTTCACAGTATACAAATTTTGATGTGTGTGTGTGTGAGAATATACACAGTCTGTCCTCAGGCAGGAAAGTCTGGCGCTGACGCTAATGACCTGTGCAACCACACTGAGAAACCATACGCTTGCTCCGAGTGCGGTACAACCTCTCGCTGCTGCATACATTCTCAAACAACACATTTACCGAAGATCTTTAGAAATTTGGCTTTCAGCTTACATTAGACTGGGAAATTAGCGGACATTATTGTCTTTAACCTGTATAGGTTTTCTCATGGAAATAAAAAGTATTGAAGATGAGTGTTAAAGACCATATAGCTGCCCAAACTAGGAAATGAAGTAATGTAGTATTTAGTATTAGTAATGTTTACCTGACACGAACATAAGCATGTTTATGCTTTTTATTTCAATACACTACAGGAAAAACCTTTTTTCATGCCATTTAGCTTTTTACACCAGGTTGCTACATTTTGAGCCACTAGATTATTGCAAGTAAATCTAAACTGATAATCTCTCTTTAAATGCCGTTTTCTCCACCTCAGCAGAACTTCATCTACAGTCTAACGATTTTTACAAAGGGGTTTGTCCATATATCATGTGCCTGATTTCATGCACATAAAAAACCTTGCAAAACCTGTATTTACAAGTAATTTGATTTGAAAAAATGTATTTATGAACTTTAGATGGTGCTTTAAATTTATAAAAGAGACAAAAATAAAATATCTAAAATCTCCTCGGCAGAAACATTGAACTCTAAATGCGTCACAAAAAAGTATTGAAAAGTTCAGTATTGAATTTTATTTAAATGCATGCATATTTAATACCATTTCAGAAAACCATGGAAATATGGTGGTATCCTTTTTTATTTGAACCCCATTCACCTGCGCGGTCTTGCCTTTATATACTGCTATTATGTTTACTATAACAGCTGAAAAACACTAGCTTTTTTCTCCTATAAAAACGTGTTCGGTCAGTACGCTGAACAACTTTTACATAGCTCTGATTAAAGCAATTATAAGTGACCCAAAACGTAATAAGCATTAAGTTTTAAGCGAAGTAACTTCTTCCTCACCGTCATCACTGATGCTTTCGAACAGAGAGCAAGACACAGTACTTCATTTAAAACAATTTAATCTTTACATTTTTGTTTTTTTTAATGTACAATCAAACCATCAATCATACATAAAAGTCTCCATATTGTACAACTCTAGCACTAGTATAAATAAAAAAAAATTGAGATCAATATATAACAACATTTTGTTTTTTTTCACCGATTAACAGAGGAACATCAACTGCTAATGAGAACACAGAAGCCCCGCCCACACGGCTCATTTACTGTCAATCAATCAGCGGGGGGGAGGTTGTAATGCCGGTCACATGGAAACATCACCAATTAGTTAAAGACAACACTTCGGCTTTGCTTCGGAAAAGAAATGACCATGCGATTATGTAGTTCAAAATTAACTGATGTAGTGCAGCTGGTAGGTTAGTAAACGCAGTTTAACATACAGAATGGGATACAGCAATGGTTACCACAAGTGTCAAATTTACGCAAAATGTGCCGTGTATTTCCCAGAAAAAAAGAGAAGTGGCCAACAGGAGCAAGCACAAACGAACTAGAGTTTCCATTTTTACACTCTCTAACAGTCACATTTCATCATCGCTTGTTCAGTGCCAATACCAGCCTGTGCAGTCATGCCTGAATCACAATCACCTGTATTTACATGTAATTTAGTGTAGTGTCAAAAAATGTCTGGCTCATATTTCATTATTTTCATATGCATCGGACATGGCTTTCATGATAACTTGGCATGACGGTTCAGTACTGGGAACATTTTTTTTCACATCGAACAATTTGGGGGTAAAATATTCATCATAAAATTCAAAATGCAATAAAGAGGGTCTCGAAGTGGTCTTTGTTTTCTTTACACAAAATGTATCTTATTTTGGGATGAAATACGACCTGTGGGATTTATCTGTTTTGAGATAGCCGTCAGATGCGGATAAACGATTTCAGGTGTTTCAATCGTAAAAGAGGATGAACAGCAGCAGACTTTTATAATCGCTTGCGATGAAATGTGAGCATACAAGAGTAAATGGCAATTTAACCTGCACCGGCGCCAACATTCACCAGTTTAAACATTAATGCTTCTTCGCAAAGTTAAAAAAAAGTCGGTCAAGTCACATTTTATTTGATTTTCAAACTATTAGGAGTTGCTTAGTACATTTAAATATATTAGCCAAGATAGCAGCTGTAAAAGAAAAGCGACTTGGTTTTTCATTCCCAGTAAAGAAAAGCACAAAACCTCATAAAGTGTGGGCACTGCAGTCCCGTTGCGCTTCAGACAGACCCTCGTAGTGTTGATTGAGACGATTCGCACCCTGTTCTCCTCCCAACATCCTTCGCTAGATCTTTTCGCAATGGTCTTCACGAGTCGCTCGCAAAAATCTGTTGCACGGACAACGTATGCATTACGTAGGGCACACATTTTTAGCGTTTCTTCACAACATCAGATCCCGAATGTTGGGGCGTGCTCAAACACCGTCTTGTATCTCTCACACACACACTACAAGTAAACAATGTTAAGAGTCCATTTCAGGATGTGGCTGGGCAGTGAGGGTCACGGGCGAAGGTCCCTCCTCGCTTGGTTTACAGCGGTTCATCTTGACCTTTCACCTCTGTAGGACGCATTTTCTCTGGCAGGAGGCTAAGTGGTCAAACAAGCAGGTGTCTTGGGTTTGTTTGCATGCGCGTGTGAGAGTTAGTATAGCGTGTTAGCGTTTGGAGAAAGTTCCTTCACTTGGACTCGAGCTTCTCTTAAAACATTATTCAAGCAGCCAGGCTCTGCCTCGAAAGACTCGTATTGGAGTCTTGTGCAAGTATTCAGAGGACGTGTCCCGTCTGGTGTAGTGTTTGTGTTTTGTACTTGGTTCCGTAGGGACCGTAGGGGCGTGTGGTCAGAGGGATGAGTTGTCCAGTAAACGGACCTCCTCTTCACTCTCATCTTCCTCGCAGTGGGAAGGGGAGGACGCTAGTTGAACATTATGGACTCGGGGTCTTGGTTTGCCATCTGGGCCATATGACGGAGGATATCTTTTTTTGTAATAATACCAAGGAGGCGCCTAGAAAAAGAGACAGAAAGAGGTAGAGAAATTTACTAGTGCATTTTTGACACGTTTGCAGAGCACTGACATCTTCTCTCGCCAAGCTTTGTAAGGAAGTCTCGACGAAATGCATTTTGTATGAGTCTCGCTTTGACTCAGAATCAAATCTTCGACCAATTTTGATGACTCCATACTTCAGTCTTGGCGACAGAGAGCTGACGGTCTCTGGTTTAAAGAAGGGCAGAGAGTGTGGAAGATTATGCTGTGTTACTCAGGGCAGGAAACGCTACGTTATATCTATGAGCCGGCAGCACCTATACAGTGAGAAGCAAGTGTTTTGCGAAACAGAAGTGAAACAGAGTGAGTGAACGCCTCCATCTCATCCACACACTCTGGCCTTGGAGAACAAGAAAGTGAAGTTATTTTTCCAACACAAATTCAAGAGCATATTTAAAGGACGTATAGAAGTTGTGCGTTTCGGTTGTTTACAGTGTTGGGGAACGTTACTCGGAAAAAGCATTACTGCATTAGTTCATTGAAAGCGTTACTTTACTCCACTCCCAAAAACAGCACCATTTTAAAAATAAAGTCAGATATATATCAGTGTAGCTGTTACACTACTATAATAAAATTGTGTAGTATTTGTCCATTAAAGTGTTTGTAAAACGCCATGTTGTTGCCACTGTTACTTTTTATGTAACAAGTTACTTGTAACGTTTTATGTAACCGTATTTTAATAAGTATCTGTAACTAAATGCAACTTTTTTTCTCGATTACAGCTAGTTGTTCAGCAAAATATCATGTGCAATGTAGCGACATTGCTGGTACGAGCAACATTATGACAAAAAGTATATATATATATATTAGTATATATATAGTGTTACAAAAAGTTACACCACAAAACGTGTGCATTTTAGTGTAACTTTCTCCTACTGTTGTATGTTAATTAGTTAAGTTAAGATTTAATTCACACTATAATGCACAAGCTAATGCAATGTGCATAACTAGTGGCATTACTTCTAAATTAATGAGAATTTGTTACACCGTAATTGTAACACCTGCATAACTGTATAAATGGATAAATGTCCGTACCCAAAAAACTAATTTGCTTTCACAGAATTTTAAAGTATAGATGTTTAACAGACTGTACGGTAGCATTACAACATTCTTCTGTAGCCCCTTTTTAGTCCCACTTTATATTAAGTGTCCCTAATACCCGTGCGCTTAGTAACTGGATGTGTATGTAGTATTGATGTAGTAGTGCTGCATCATATCTACAGCTGTAATATTACTGTAACTACACACATGTAACACAGCTCAGAATGCTGTAAGTACTAATGTGTAACAGGACACTGGTAACAACACTTTTTCCCTTCAGTAAATTGGAATCACATAGTTACTTTGGTAACAGCAGTATGTATAAGAGTAACTGGAACAGGGGGTGATCAGGGGGTGTAGTTGGGTAGGTGTAGGGATATGTAAAGTGGGTGGAGTTGGTGCACCTCTGTAATAGCAGTGTATATACATGGTAACTCCTCAGGAATTACCCACTTAATATAAAGTGTAACATTCTGGACACCAACCACCATTTATTTTAATTTGTTTATAAAGGGTAACGCTTTATTTACCAAAAAGTGCTGTTAGTGTTACACATTTGTACTTTCATTACCAAAAAGTGTTGTTACCAATGTCCTGTTACATATTTGTACTTACACACACACCATTCTGAGGGGTGTTACATGTGTGTAGTTACAGAAATATTACAGCTGGAGATACTATGTAGCAGTGTGTACTAATGCTGTGGTTACATACTAGATACACATCTAGCTACTATGGAAGTACACAGGTATTAGGGACACTTATAAAATGGGACCAAGCTTTTATTTTAGTTCAATTTCAGTTTCCAGTTCAGTTTAAGTATGTATTATTTCATTTTATTTATGTTTACTGATTTTTACCAAGTTATGCATACCAGGCCAGTAAATACTGCATGTAATTATGAGATCAAATGCTATGCCCCCATCTAAATAAATAAAAAACGAGGCTCATACCACTGCGCAGGTTGAGTATATGGTGTTTGTCCAGAGACCAGCCGCCCAGATTGGAAGGTTCCAGCTCATAGCCTTGAAGCATAGCAGTCCTCTTCTCCCACAGCACCAGACTAGGACATGATTCATATTCATACCCCACAGAGACTTGGGGACAAAGACAGAGAGAGAGAGAGAGAGGGGGGTGGGGGTGGAAGAGAGTACACAAAATGTATCAAAACAGCATTTAATTAACTACATGACAGGCCAATATTACAGATGATTAATTTACATACAATGCAAGCAGATTGGATGGGGAGTCTAGCTGAGAAACAGTGAGGGAGAATATAAATATTTATTTGAAAACCACATGCTAAATTAAAAGCCAGAACCTTTAGAGAAACAATGAAAATTCAGCACTTAGAGACACACATATGAGGCGACTGTAAGCTATAAATGACCCTGCAACAATCATCCGAACATTTCTGTTTGCGGACTGCTGGGCAGAAGTAGGACATATCAGGTTCTGGGCAAGCCTTCACAAATCACCACAGCTTGGGTGCTTTCACAACCACAAAGCACCTTGGTAAAGTGTGAACGTGATTTGTTCAGACACCCCGTGGCTGGACATGACTTTAGATTTCACTTTTCCAACAGGACCGTGTGATCTGTGCTGCTGTCATAGGGTCATTGCAAGATATGTGGTTCCATAAAAAACTTTCCTTCCGTTTCTTGAAAAGTGGAGCACAACTCCATGAATCCATTAGCATAAATACATATGGAGATATACAGACGAGGCAGGTGAGAATTTATAGTTGTGTAGAAGTGAGTGGGACCGTGGGTACCTCAAAATATAAATGAAAAAGATGTAGAGTGCTGGAAGGTAGACAGGCTGAGAAAGCAGCGGAAAGACAAAGAGAGATTAGTGGGTGTTATAAGGAGGTCACACCAGACAGAGTGCTGTTTTCAGCGTTTCCCTCAGCTCACTGCGGCTGCTCTCTGAACCTATGTGTTTCTCTGACAGGGACGGTCAGGCTGAATGATCTTTGGGTCCTACGTTTACACGCATGAGCACAAATCCTGTCTGATGTGTTAACTCTCGCTGTGTTCAGTCAGCAGAGTGACCGATTACCCATGGCTGTTTAACTGCTGTGTGTCCTGAACAGTCACTACAGTCGGCCAGGGTCTCAAATAAACACCCATCAAGCACCAAACGTGCATACATTTGATATACGACAGGTATATTTCACAGTGTCATAAGCCAATCTGCAGGATGAGTTTTTTCAATAATTTTTTATAACGGATTAGTTCGATTTTGTGCGTTGTGATTTGGAGAACATCTGTTATTAACATTAATTAAAGTAGTAAAAGCATGTTTGTATGATAAGACGAATCTGAAAAATGGTGAACGCACACAATCAAAGCACAATCAAAGGATGAGAGCACTTTACCTTAACCATTTCAAAAGAGGATCCTAAGAGGAGAGTTTAATGTGGGCCGGGTCCCATGTCAAGTGCCGACAGAGCGTTTGTGCAGTTTAATGCACTTAAGAGACGTGTTTAATGGATTTGCCAGCACATAACTTACATTTTACTTTTACATTTGAATTGAAAGTCATGCCTATTTCCATTGCACCAAGACAAAACATTGTATTACTTATGCACATAAGGCCAACTATCAAGTTACTGAAATGCTTGAGAAAAATGTTCCATGATATTGTTTACAAGCTGTTTTCTTTCTTTTCAGAGCTGGGTAGAGTACTGAAAAACTGTACTCAAGTAAAAGTAAAAGTACTTACAGAAATATTTACTGAAGTAAAAGTAAAAGTAATAGTCAGAATAGTAAGAGTAAAAACGTATCGGATAAAAAAAAATACTCAAGTAGTTAGTTGCTAGTTACTTTACTGATATACAGTACACACACAGACACACACACTAGGGCTGCACCATTATGACAAACATCATAATTGTCAATTATTCCCTGGATAATGTAATCACAATTATTAATTACAATTTTCACATTTTACACTGAATGATGTTTATGCCATTGTTTAAAGCAACTGCATGCCATATTTATTTATGCATATAAACAAGATGAAAACACTAACTGAAAAAACTTAATTGCTTTTCTATAAGCCTCAAATGATAATTATACATGGGATTGGCCTATTTGTAAGTTAAAAAAAATAAAAATAAAAAAATATTTATGGTGTTAGATTATTTTACTAAACTACAATTAAAACAATGGAGTAACCCTTAATATAACCTGTTGAAAACATATCTGAAGCACGCAGAATAACATAAGTGAAAATAATTGATTAATTGTGCAACCATCACACACACACACACACACACACACACACATATTTTAACATTTTTTTTTAAAAATGTAATTTATTTCAATAATGCAAATCTTGCTTTTTAGCCTTTTATTTATAAAAGTTTCCAGAACAAAATTTCACAGGTTCCAAAAATATTAGGCAGCAAAACACTGCAACGAATCATTACATTAGAATGATTTCTGAAAGATATTAAGTGTTTGAAAACTGGAGTAACAGCTGATGAAAATTCTGATTTGCATCACTGAACTAAATTATATTTTAAGTAGGCTATATTAATTAACCTCTGACACAGAGAAGAGTGAAAACTGATACATGACCGCTACTGAACATCTGAACATAACTAAACAAATGCACATTTACGGACCTTCTTCTGTTTGTTCTGAAAAATGTAAGAATGGTCTGTAAGCATAAGTATTAATTTTGTCTTATGTTAGGAACAGGTTGTGCGCCGCTGTGCAGAGATAACGCCGCTTCGGCGGGTGCTCATTTCATACTTTATGACAGCTTATTTAATGTATAAATTAAACACTGCATTTAATAAGGTATATGCACAACAAACTGGTAATGTCATAGTGGTATTGTGTGCTGTTATCGAACGTAGCCTGTTTTTCTGTAAAATTGACCAACATAATTTGATAGAAAAAAAATCCAACAACTTTATTTCATATCAAAGGTAACAAAGCAAAAAGATTATTATAATTACTGAATGGGTTATTGAGATTCACTCATCAACAGAAAACAGCATTGATTAAAAGATCTGGTTCATCAGAACAAAGATTTATTAAAAACTAGAAATTAATATTGTTGACTAAACCTTAGCTCAAGTTGTGTGCAGGAAAGAGACACTTAACGCACAATTGGCAAAGCACTAATTAAAAAACTTTTTTTTTTTTATAATTTCAGACAAACTAGTTAAAATTACACAAAACATTATGTTTTTGTAGGAACAGTAACTGCAAGAAAATAATAACTTTGTTTTGGAGCATGTGAGCTAATAACAAAGCCACCACTCGAGGCACAATTAATTGTGTTTGCTTACCCACTGCATCAGAGAGCCCGTAGACACGCTGACCGTATGCATCAGTCTTGTCCCAGATAAAGGTGTAGGCGAGGTTGGGTGAAGCGTGGAACCACTTCTGGAAGAGGTGTCCCTCTACGGCAACCATCAGATGGACTTTGACCAGGCTGAGAGGCACAACGGCTTGAGTCATGGTGATCTTGAGCAAAGAGCGATAACCTGGGGTCCGTGAACTCAGGTGACAGAGCCTCAAATTGGTACCAGGAATCTCTAGCTGTTCATGCAGAACCTGGAGGAGAGATAGAAGAATGACTTTCATGTCAAAGGAAAAGGGCATCTTCAAACAAGAATAGAACATGATTAGGAAGGTCAGGGGGTAAGACTAAAAAGATGAAAGGAAGGGGAAATGCAAAAAAGAATATAATTAAAGTGAAATGGTTGAAGAGGGATGACCTGTGAGTTTCGTCAGGTTAACAACCTGTCAACTAATTTAATGACCAGAGAGAGAGTGGTGAAGGAACACGAATAAATTGGGAAAAAAAGCTATATATTGGACACTGATGTGAGCAGTATTGAAAGATAAAGCAAGGATTCCATCAGTGTAAAATCCACCAATCTCCTAATTCCAGTAATGAATGTTTCAACGAACTGAGGATTTTCTCATACCTGTGTCTCTGGAATGATGGACCTCTCTCCTGGTTTGGAACTGAAAAAAGAAGAAAGGGGGGAGGCCACCACCACAGGATCAGCTCTCACAAAGCCGCTCAGGTCACAGCTCGGGATGGTGTTCTCCTCTGTCTTTAACATCAACGTGTCCATGGCATAGAAAATATTCCACGGGAGCCACACTGTGCGCTCTTGACTCAAAAACGGAGCCCGCTCGAATCGAAGGGTCAGAGAGGCTCCACCATTGGCAATGAGGTCAAATCTAATGACATAGAGTGAGGAGGGGGAGGGCGGGGGGAGCAATCAAAAAACATATAATACATGTGTTATTCTCAGTTATTAATAGCGCCATTACATTCTGAATGCTTTTACCATTAAAAATGTCATTTCTCTAGGAGGCATAATTCATTGTTCATTTCAATAGAAAGACTGAGTTTACTCGGCTCTAAGTGAATCTAATAAAGATTTGTTCAGTTAGCATGTAGCTCTCTAAATGACTAGAAGCTTATGTAAACAAGTAAGTCACAAAACAAGGCTTGGTGTTTCAGAGGGGAAAGGGTTGTTTGGATGTGTAAAGTAGATACCAGGGTTGGCCAAATCTCAGAACGGAAGAATTGGCTTCCTTTGAACTGTTGAGTATGACTTTAGTCAAGATGATGACATCAAGCCATTTTTACAACATTTAAACAAAGGTGTCTACACATCATTCAAATGTAGTCTTAACTACTTTTCCAGAACAATTAGAGTTACATTAAAATTTAAATAGCATTTTGATAACACTTCAGAATAGTAACACTTCAGAATAGCAATAGCAGAATAGCAAAATAATGCATTAGTTAAGCATTAATTAATGGTTAATTTGTTTACAATTAAGCATTAGTTGAGCAAAAACACACTGCTAATTAATGATTAAAATGTTAAGTTAATCATTAATTAGTAGTGTGTTTTTGCTTTGCTTTTTGTTTTCTGAACAAATTAACCATTAATTAATGCTTAACTAATGCATTATTTTGGACCCCTATTCTAAAGTGTTACCACCTTTTTAATTATTATTCAGTGGCTATTATTTCAAATAGTAAAAGAAAACACTTTTTTTTATAAAAAAATAAAATAAAAAATGAAGCAGCTACACAACTGTTTTCAACATTGCTAAAAATTAATATAGTCATGTCAAGTCACTTTTATTTATTATTGGCTAGTATCACTCATATTTCTAATCAAACTCTAAAACCTTTCCCATAAGTAAAAGGGGGTCAGAAAGTGAAATGAACAGTAGTTTTTATGTAAAGGTCTTAAAGCAAATACATATATCCTGTTAGACTCACTGGGGGGGTGCAGGAGGCCAAAGGTCAGAGTGGAATTGTTCTTATAAAATGAGCAGGACTGTCTGGCACTGGCTTGAACACGCACATCTGCACGCACACATGTGTCAGCTGAGGGCTGGAGACTCACCTTTGTTTGACAAAGAGAAGAAAGAAAGTCAACAATCAGAGGAAAGAGGAAAGTGCTTAGGTGTTTAAAACACTCATCAAGAGCATGATAGAATTTCTCTTAATATTCTCATAGCCACTTCACAGAGATGTATACAAACTGGCCTTTCGTTTGAAGCTTGAAAGATGTATCTTTTTTAGAAAACATGTCTCTAATCTTGACTTAATAGTACTTAAAATACATGCTTCGCAAATTTGACTTTTAAACACTCTGGTATGGGAAGAGTTGACAGTCGTGGTAGTGAAGTCATGATATTTAGCTCTTAAAAGTTACTCCCACGTGAAACAAGATCGGCCTGAAGCCTGAAAAATTCCAGATGTGGTCACATTCATCATTTCACAGCCTCAGCTTGTTTTAAGTATAAAGAAAATTAAAGAATACAGATGATTTCATTTAGATCAAATAAAAAAACAAACAAAAAGTAAATAAAAAAAAATTCTATAATTATATACTGACCTTTACAACTCGTATTTTTTCCCATGGGGGAAACCCATCTAACCCTAACCCTAACCCTCCCATGGGGAAAAAATACTATACATGTGCTGACAAAATCAAAATCAAAATCTATTGAAACAATTAAAAATAGTAACCATTTGTAGACCATTTTCACTAAAAGTATCCGTTTAACGAGTTCAGTGTCATTGTATGGCATCAGACAACTTTAAGTTTTAAGCCCAGAGTATACTTCTGTTTTTATGTATTTACATTCAGAAAGAAACTAAGGATGAAAGTATCTAGTGCTTATGTCATGTCAGCCAACTTTGTGCATGCTACTAAATGGATTACACTTTGAACCGCTAAAGAGACGCCACATTTTGATTTTTATTCTACTTATGTCCATTCATATGCATTGCAAATGCAGGAAACCGAAAACGCAATTTAAAGAGAATTTCATTGCGTTCCAGAGTTCAGGTTTGAGGAACTCTTCCCTGAAAACATGTGACAAGTAGATGATTGGCACGACGTTTTAGCTGAATTAGAAGAACACAGACTTTGATTCTGAAGGACTGCAGCGCTGCAGCAAAGCCAAGTGCAGTACTAGTTCTAGAGCAGTACTAGTTCTATGTGTTGACTAGCTGGGTTTGCAAAAAATATTACATTAACTATACATGTATAACTGATTGCAGAAAAACTAAAAACAAACAAACAAAAAACCCTTATCATTTGGGCTTAAGATTTTGGGTCAAAACTTAAGTATGCTTTCAAAGTCCTTTCATATTAATCATTTGGAAAAGAGTGACTAGTATATACTTTAAAAATGATTTATTTGTATTGCAAGAAGTACAAATTTGTAAATGCCTATGGCGGAGTATAATAATCAGAGTAAAAATTTTGGATTAACTATCACTTTAAGCAAATTGAAAAAAAAAACACACAATGCATGAAGCCAAGAAAACACTTGATAAACAGTTTGTCACTGTCCCGTTGTTTCGAGGGTTAGCGAGTGTGATGATCATGAAGCTATGATTTACTCTGTGGTCTGCCCACAAAATGAGTAGCACATGCTGAAGGGTGGAGAGCTAGGTCTTCTGTCATATTTCCTGACCTCACTGAGCATCACCAAATCCTCTGCACTTGTACACCTTCCTGTTTTGACCGTCATTACAAATTTAGTTTTTTGAAAGCGAGTGTGTGTTTAATTGCACTTAATCTCCTCCAATTTCACTAGCGCTTACTGACCCTTGTGAAAAAGAAGTGCTTAATTATATCAATTGTGCACTTATAGTGTATGTCAGATCATACGTTTATTATTTTATTTTTTTTTGTACTTTTAAAACTGTAAAAGCTACTTAAATATACTTACTGTGTGAACAGTACACTTTTATGACTATGTTTCTTAACACACTTTAGGACACCTTTGAAAAGTTAAAGGGTTGACTTTAAAATACATTTTAAATAATTATAATTTTAATACAATTTCCCTTACTTTAAAAAATAAATATATGTTGTTGATGACTAATACACACTCCATTGCATTACACTGCATTTGCACTTAAGCATATTCTTACTATAATATACAGTAGTATTAAGTTTAAGAGTTTAAATCTTTGTCACAATTGTCTTCTAGTTCCAGTCCTGTAATAATTAAAATGGGTGTAGCTCATTTAAATCCCACAGGACATCTTCAGAAAATAATCACAGGAAAATATCAAATGAAAACCCCTGCAGTGCAACATTGTAACAGCTTAAAATGAGCTATTGTTTTAGAGGTCTCGTCTACAATAAACTCCACTTTAAAGACCCCATGACACCACGGTCAGACATAACTTTGTATTTAGATAATAATCCTCCTAGTGCACTTTTAATACAAAGAATAAAATAATTCATAACAGTCTCTTTTTGGAGGATGCTCTACATGACTCCCCGAATAATTAAAATGTTATCTAGAAAAGAATGTTACTCCCTAATTATACATTCCACTTTTAACTAGAAATACAAGTAGGAATATGCCCACAAAGCAAAAAAAATAGAGATGCTTATCAAGTAATTTCACGGGGTCTTGAGAATAGTCTTACCGTTGCATTCAAAGAGTATGAGACCCAAAGAGGCATCAGGATGTTTTTGCTGTATCCGCTGACGTACGCAGTCTGGTAAAGTATACAGTAATCTGACTGCTCCTGAAGAACACGCGGGATTCCATAAGGCAGATGAACAGGCTTCATGTTAGAGTCTATAAAAAGATTAATGAGGAAAGATTGAACTAAAAGGCTTCAAAACACAGTGTGTTCTAACACCCTGTCCATGTGAAATATTCCAGACAGATAGTTTACTCACTTGAGTTGATGAGATGCTGGTTCAGACGATTCACCTGGAAAAGTTTGGGAAAATGCATTTTTAAATCTATACAGGGGGGCAAAAAAGTATTTAGTCAGCCACCAATTGTGAACGTTAAAAAGATGAGAGGGGTCTGTAATTTTCATCATAGGTATACCTCAACAAAATGAGGAAAACAAATCCAGTAAAATCGCATTGTAGGATTTTTCACGAATTAATTGGTAAATTCCTCTGTAAAGTATTTGGTCACCTACAACAAGCAAGATTTCTGGCTCTCACAGACCTGTAACGTCTTCTTTAAGAGGCTCCTCTGTCCTCCACTCGTTTCATTTATTAATGTCATCTGTTTGAACTCGTTATCAGTGTAAAAGACACCGTTCCACAACCTCAAACAGTCACACTTGAAACTCCACTATGGCCAAAACCAAAGAGCTGTCAAACGACACCAGAAACATAATTGCAGGCCTGCACCATGCTAGGAAGACTGAATCTGCAATAGGTGAGCAGGTTGGTGTGAAGAAATCAACTATGGGAGCAATTATTAGATAATAGAAGACATACAAGACCACTCTGCCTCGTGTCTCCTGGTTCAGCCAGTACATGTCCAGGCCGTCTGAAGTTTGCTAGAGAGCATTTGGATGAACCTGAAGATGATTAGGGGAATGTCAGATGAAACCAATATATAACTTTTTGGTCAAAACTCAACTTGTGTTTGGAGGAGAGAGAATGTGGAGTTGCATCCAAAGAACACCACTGCAAAGGGACCAGGACCACTGATCCATGTTAACGAAAGAATGAATGGGGCCATGTATCATCAGATTTTGAGTGAAAACCTCCTTCCATCAGCAAGGGCATTGAAGTTGAAACGTGTCTGGGTCTTTCAGCATGAAAATGATCCCAAACACACCGCTCGGGCAACAAAGGAGTGGCTTCCTAAGAAGCATTTCAATGTCCTGGAGTGGCCTAGCCAGTCTCCAGATCTCAACCTCATAGAAAATCTTTGGAGGGAGTTGAAAGTCTGTGTTGCCCAGCGACAGCCCAAAACATTCCGGCTCCTGAGAAGATCTGCACGGAGGAATGCGCCAACATACCAGCAACAGTGTTTGAAAACCTTGTGAAGACTTACAGAAAACATTTGAACTCTGTCATTGCCAACAAAGGGTTTATAACAAATAGGGCTGTAACGATAAACCAAACCCACGATTCGGTTCGTATCGCAATTTTTTTCTGTGGGGGATGGGAGAAAAAAAGCGATCCATTCCTTTCAAAGAGCCGTTCAAAATAACACCCCTGCGCTGGTGCGCCCCTCCCTCTATAACTGCTCTGTCTCGCGGAGGAGCTCATTTGTGTGCATCTGTGTGAAACACGCATAGG
>JAUCMT010000026.1:13115569-13193595 GCA_032357475.1 Enteromius thamalakanensis
ATTCGGTTCGGTACATACCGGTTCCTTAGGTACCGGTGCCATAGTAGTACCGGGTTTCGGTACCCAACCCTACTCATGAGTCAGTCAAGAGCAACTCAAATCCACCCAGGATACCCTAGCATGCAAAGTCCATGCCTCCAGCGGCTATTCACCAGCAGTCATTTTGGCCAATTAGAAATGTGAATTTAAATCAAGTAACTATTGTTGCTAGCTCTTGTGCCAGACTTGCTTTCGTCCACTGATGCATGAGCATTCAGGTGATCACTGTAGGCCCTGCAGTTAAACTCCTCATTATCCTGCTCTCCCTGCAAACACACCACACTCCCCTTCGCACTCCCTCATTCACAGACGCTCATGCCCCTCCATTAGTATTCATCCTATGAGTTAGAACTCATGCAGGCGCTGAGACAAAGTCATTACCATGCCTCCTGTGGTCCTGCACCCTGTGTGCCGAAATATGCGCAGTAAAAATGTTGCCCACCGTTCTTGACCCACTCTGCACCGATGTCTCATGAAGTTTCACATTTATCTTAGGATCCACTCTCTTCCAATCCCTTTACTCGCAGTAGTGATCTATATCCCTCAGGTAGAGCAAATTCTATGTGATCTTTGTCTCCACTCTGCAGTGTCCTCTGTAATTTAGCTCTTTTGTCTGAGTCAGACTTGATGGAAGTGTAGGACGACTTGCCTCCTGCGTCTCTGTTCTGTGCAAACATAAAGGCAGACTCAAACAGACTGCCAGGAGCTGGTGTGTCCTGATGAGTGCTGCTCTAGCTCTAGCTGAAACTGCAGTCTATTTAATGCAAGCATTCCCATTATGCTTAGAGTCATGCAGTTGACCCAGCCTTTAACTCTGCTCCTTTAAAAGTTGGAGAGAACTGTAGGGGGTGTACTGTAGTGGTTCCAGCTCGAGTCTATTAACTTGAAGTTTCACAGTTCTCACCACCTCAAGAAACCTTCACTATTGTGCTCTTGAGCTAGGCTTTTAACCTTGTTTTGCTCCACAGAGACCGGTCCTTTAATAAGTATGTGGTGCCATTCTTTTGCATAATTCCTTAAATGATGCAGAAATAAAGCCTAACTATAAAAAGAAAGACTGTTAGGTTAATGGAAGACCCGAAAACAAACACTCAAGTATGCAAATGCATTTTTTTTGGTCAATGCATTGTAAAAGCGTGGTGCTGTTGTTCTTATTTAAGATGTCTTGCATTACTTTGGTGGTTAATACTTAAAGGGTTAGTCAATAATGAAAAAAAATTATTAATTTACCACTCTCACACTGTTCCAGACCAGTAAGACCTTTGTTTTTTCTTTGGAACACAAATGAAAGGTATTATGAAATTCAAGACTAGGGGGATTGTGTAGGTAAATCTAACTCTCCTTGGTCACTCAATGCTGGCTGCTGCCGGTTTGAGCCCCACTTGAAGTGGGCCAATGGAAACCGGTTGCATTGGCATTGAGGTTTATTATTACATGTTATGAATTGTGCTTTGACTCAATCAACAGCTTGAGCAAGACATTTATCCTCAGGCTACTCCAGTGAGACTGCCTCTGTTATAACTTGTGGTAGACCTTTAAGATGTCTGCTTACTGTCTATTAAATTGTATGTGTAGCAAGGCCACTCTAATGTATAGTATTACCCCATAATCTGATTGATTGAAAAGTCATTGTTCTAAGTGGCTCACACAGATTGCACACTTTTGTAGCTTGGTTAATGCTGTAGGAGAGGGACATTTAAAAAGCAACAAGGTGCAAAACAGATGATTACAACTATACTATCATCATCTGACAACAAGAATAGAAACACACACGCTGAAGAACACAGACTAGCACTATGAACCTACTCGACACGACATTCTACTCCACAACGGCTACTCTACGAACAGAAGCACACAGTCGTTATGCAGCCAAGCTATCAGAGGCGGGGGGGGGTTGCTCACGACCAGACTAAAGTGCAGCTAGCACTAGTCACAGTACGACGAGGTACAATACCTTCAATACTTCCATCCCATAAGTCTGCATCAGAGAGGACATTCAGAGGAAACAAAAATGCGTCATAACAAGAAGACAAATGAATACATGTGTTGCATTTGAATCAGTTAGAAACAGAAGAACTCTGAGAAATAAAAATGGAAACTGAAGATGGAAGCCATTTACAAGGCTTTTTTAGCCTACAGAAAGAGTTTGGAGACAATAAGCAGACAGGCTTCCTGTTGTGGCGTACAATGGGGAGAAGGATTAAAGGCAAAGCACTTTCAGTCTTTGTCGCTCGTGTCATCTTTGGAGTGACAGACAAACATGCACACACATATCCACAGATGATGAGAGAAAGGAAAACTCTGGCTTTTGAGTCTATTTTTGAGAGAAAGAAGTCGAGACAAAAAGAGGTGTGACTTATCAAGGTGAAGACGCCTCTACCTTTCATCAGTTGCTGCTACTCCGCAAGGACTGTTCATTACCCAGCAGCCCACACATCTGCCTCCGCTGTGTGAGGCGTGATCAAACATGACTAAGTCTGTTCTCAGTCCAACACCAGACAGAGGAAAAGTCTAATTCTCCTCAATAACCCCCCCACGACACACTCTTGCACCTCAGCACCTCATTCATCTCTCTTACACCTACTGAACCCATGGCTACTGATTTCACCTTGGTCTGTCTTATGGCCTATTTATAACTTGTATAAGCTTATGGAAAAATGCTTCCATATCAAGTCAAGCTTTAGTTTGTTATTCTCTACCTTCAAATGCTATAAACATCTCTTTTAGAGATTTGGGTCAAAGGACTTGATTTGTACTTGCTGTCAATTTTCACAAGAACATAGGGAAGGGGTGTTAAATCCTGCTCCTAAATGGTCATTTTTCCCTGTGTAGTTTAGTTTTAGTGCATCTGCTAGTGACCTTGAGGAGATTGATTAGCTGGTTCAGGTGTGCTGGAAGGCGGGCACAGGATATCCCATTTTTTAATTTTCACCATCTAGACGGATGCTCATGAGGGTCTCCTTTGTTTATATTATTTATTACCAAAATATGGACCACATGAGTTTTAAGCAGCTTTTGGAACATGGCCTTAATAGTAACGTTTTTTTAAATCATTTACTATATATCCCATCCTGATGGATCAGTCAAGAGAAAAAAAAAATCACTAGCACAAACTTTTCCTGGAGTTCTCCTAAATCTCTAAGCTGCATGCAAGTAGGTCATGCGCCTCGACCAACATCCTTTGCTGGTCCTTAAGAAGCCATTGACCAAAACAGGGGTTTCCAATCCTGCATCAGGACAGCCACTGTCATCTAGCATTTAGTTCCAACCCCAGTAAAACGCACCTGAAACAGCTAATCAATGTTGTTGTAGGCAAGATACAAACTTCCAGGAATATGAGTTCCAGGCATATGAGTTGAAGCTGAACCCTGGAGGATAGTGGCCCTTCAATTGGGAGTTTGGACACCCCTGGCCCAGACCATAATTTAGGCCAAAAATAGGAGAGAATTGTTTTAAGACCTACAGTATATATAGTATCACATTTAATCGTCTGACAGCACTATATGTGTGTGTGCGTGTGTGCGCATATATAGCCTATTTATATATCATAGTTGACCTTTTTATGGCTAAAATATGTATAAATAAACATTAAGTTTGTTTTTCATTTTTGATATCCAGACCAATTTACACAGTTAATGCTGTATAATGTTGCACATTATAAAAAAAAAAAGCTTAAAATATAAACAATAGGCTAATTATGAATACTCTGGTCACAGTTAAAAAGCATTTCGGCACAGTTCCTGCACACACATTTAAATGAATGTTGCTGGCTCTCAGGTCTCAGCATCAAGAAATATGCGTTATATATTCAGAAAGACATCTACTGTAATTCCAGCTCTAACCCTTTCCCCAAAATCTAACTGGTTTATAATATTGTTGCACTTGGATCAACAAGGATAATCCAAAAACAGCTCTCTTTCACATTAAGCATCAAGCATAGATTTGGCATCTGTTGTAATAGTGAATATATGGTGCATTTCTTGGGTCAGGTCTGGGTGTATTCCTACCGATGGTGCAGTGTTCTCCATTCCAGCCCTGTTCACACTCGCACTTCCCATCCTTACAGGTGCCGTGCTTCACGCAGAGTGGGTTACAAACACGCTGGTCGCACGCCGCACCCGTCCAGCCCTCCTCGCAGCGGCATGAGCCACCCATGCATACGCCGTGTGTCCCGCAGTCAACTGAGCAAACCTCTGTGTGGAGAAAAGAACAGAGCAGTAAAACCACTATTTACACATCAGACATTAAAATCAGGTATAATTAAATGAAACATTTGCACTGAGATCCAATCACACATGCAGACTGACCAACAGAACAATCAGGGCCCATCCAACTCGGGTCACAGCTGCAGACGCCTGTGTCCGGAATAAAAGCACCATGACCATGACACTGATCTGGGCATTGTGCTCTGGGCAGCTCACAACTTGGTCCTCCCCAACCAGGTTTACAGTGGCACTCTCCATTCACACAGATGCCATTATTTGAGCAGGTCGGATCCAGGCAGTCAACTGCGAACAAAAGTGTTGACAATTTTTATCCAAAAGGGAGCTAGGGAAATAATAAAGAGCTTGTTCCTGTTTTTTGAAGGCCAAGACTTTACTTTATGTCACAGCCGTTATCATGAATTGGCTACTTGTTGTTTCGAGTCATTGTTTATTCTTATTTGATAAGAAAAAGGAAAGACTTTACAATTAGTTAACTTTACTTAACAACATAGTTATCATGAACTACTGAACAATACATCTGCAGCATTTATTAATCTTAGTTAATGCTAATTTCAGCGTTTATTAATGCATTATTAAAATCACAAGTTGTGTTAGTATTAGTTAAGGCACTGTGAGACTAACATGAACTAACAATGAATGACTATATTTTTTTTATTAACTAACATTAGAAAAGATGTGTAAATACTGTAATTAATGTATTATTCATCGTTTGTCCATGATAGCTAATACATTAACTAATTTTAATAAATAACACCTTATTTTAAAGTGTTAAGAGTGTAAATGTAAAATTTTAGGTGTACACTAGTAGCTGCAAAGAAAAAGCCACAAAACTGCAACTTTAATAATCAATGCATATTTTCCAATTGATTTACATATTTAATTATTTATTAAGGCAATATACTAATACAAAAAAAAAAGAGACATATACCTTGGCTTTCTGGGATTTTGAAAAAGGCATGCACAAGCACATACTACGTCTTTCATCTAAGCGTAAAAAATCAATATCCCACACCTTATGTGTGAGAATGGCAGTTTCCTTTCCAGAGCCTTTCACACTAACCTCTCAAACCCTCACTTTCTCAGCATCTCCGTCTGTCGTTCTGACTCTCCCTTCCTCGCTCTTTTTGACTTTGACCCTGTCTCTCACATGTTCCATCCGGGATGCCTCAAAAAATTGATATCGACTGCTGAGCGAAAGAAGAGATCTGGCCATGAAAAGTGCGAGAAAGCCATTTGACAAATTACCCGGCCCTGAGGTGCCCTGCGTGACACCCCTGTCTCAGCCCCCTTCGGCTGACAGAAGTGCTGCTCCTTTCCCCTCACGCACATAAAGCCATTCATGCCAAATGTTTATGCTGCAGAAACGGCACATCACAGATATCGATTTCTGTGTCACAGGCACTTCAGGTAAATTGTTTGAGTGACTCTGCTGTGATGAATATCTGATTTGAAAAATCTTAGAACGGCATGAAAAAAAAAATAAAAGGAGCAAAAGTGCTGACCTTGTGATCCGCAACGCCTCATTCCTCATGACCCACTATTTTACACATATTTGTTTTTTTGCAAGGGTGGGAACTTTCCATTGACTTTTATTGCTTTTTTTCCTACTGAGATAATTATATTTTCTATGCCTTTAACATAACCCTGACACAATCCTTTTTGCATTTTTAGTTTTTTAGATTTAGACTTTGTTAATATGCTCAAATTCATCCTGGGAATCTTTTTTTGTCATTGTGTTTGCTATATGCTTTAATTTTTTTAATAGAACATCAGAAACAATCACCTTTTGTGCAACATGGGAAAATAAAACAGTTTTGAAATAACAGAATTTTCATTTTAGGTGAACAATTCATTTAAAAATCTTTAATTCCTCTCTAAACACTTTAATATGGACGTGATGCCAGACTGTTGATAATGAATTAGAGATTTAGAGAATGAGAATTGGAAAGCATTAATATGCAAGGCTTTTGTTGTTGTGTTTGTTTAGCTGCCATCACTCTCTCTCTCTGTAATGAGCAGCAAAGACTTTCTGAAACTCTGTTTTCCATCAACCTATTTCTATGTTTGTTAGCTGTTTTCATCTCAGCCTCTCCTTTCGTCCTCTTATACCTCGTTTTTTTTCTTCTGTCTCTACCTTTTTCTTTCTCTTCCTTTTCCATTTTTAGACACCTGGGACTTCTAGTTTCTCTCTCTCTCTCTCTCTCTCTCTCTCTCTCTCTCTCTCTCTCTCTTATTACCAGTCACAAAACTATTGTTCACACCAGCCAGATCAATCCATTTTCTAGACTTTACTCATCTCTAAGAGGTGCTTTTGCAGAAGCCCATTAAGACCTACCGGTGAATCTGGGGAAACAGCCAAAAATGACTGTTTGACTATGTGAAAATGTATGTTTTCCTTTTCAAGCAGCCGCATGCTCAGAATGCAGCAATTACAGCCACAGAGGATAGTATTAAGCCATTGAAAAAGAAACTTCATCTACACAAACATACACTGTTACACACACGCTTACCCTCAGCGCAGTTCTCTCCTTTGTACCCCAGAGAACAAACACATGTGCCCTCTGTGCACGTGCCATGACCGCCACACTGGGGGTCGATGCACTGACTGATGGGAACATCACATTCCGGGCCCTTCCATCCGCTATAGCAGATACACGATCCCTTGTCATACTGACCGTTTCCACTGCAGAGGACTGGGCACGCCGCTTGGGAAGAAACAGAAAGAGAACAAGGCGCGATTTTACATGAATTGTTTCCTCATTCATTTCTTTAGCAATGCTTTACCTCTAAAGACCCTTGAGTAGCATTGGAGAGAAACCTTCAATATGTTTACAAAGAATATGTATAAGTTTATGAAGAGGCTGGCAATTGTGGTCATGGATGTATCTATAAATGGTGTACCTTAAGGTGGGCTCCTAAAAAACATGCCACAGAACTACATATATCTCATACATAATAACGTCATTGTGCGTGACCAAAAATATGGCAACATGTCCTAAAAACATAATAATATTATTACCCTTTACATTACCTAAAAACATTGTATTAACATGTTAAATGTAAAAAAACATAAAAAAAATCAATGTGCTTGTCTAAGAAAAAAAGATGGTAACACCATGGCACATGTTCTAAAACATAATAAAAATTAAAGTAAATGTCCAAAAACATGGTAATATCATGAAGCAAATCCTTAAAACACAATAATAACATGGCATATATCCACATCTGATCAGACTGCACCTGCATCTGAACCTGAGTCTCTACATTAAACTACATTACCCAGTAGCACTCTACCTAAGCCCTGATGAAGGATGTCTAGTAACCAGCAGTGTGAAAAGATTTCCCGGGGTGATTTCGGCAATGTCTCAAGGCTCTGTGCATTGTAAAGATATTAACACACACACACACACACACACACACACACACACACACACAGAGGGTCAGCAGTAGTGGAGGAAGTGGACAGCTGTGAAAGGTTGGAGAAAACTGTAATGGAAGAAAATGTAATTTTACATTGCGGTAACAAAACTATTAATCATGAGCTTCCCAGGTGAACAATGGGAGATATTGGGCTGTATGAACCACCATTCATCATCCTTATGCCTGAGAAAGAGGGAGAGAGAGAGAAAGAGAGAGAGACCTCTACTTACATATAGATCTCAGTTTCTCTGAGTCATAGAACTAAAGCACCTTCTTAACAGAAAAGTATGCAAATGCAGTGAATGTATTTTCAGTCAAGCTGTGCAAATGAATTTTTTGGTCAAGTGAGGACACATGCATTTACCCAGCTTTTTAAATATGGACTTCCCATTGTCGTTCTCGGCTAATTATAATTACTACAGAGGTATCTCTTACCTCTTAAACTTTTGGCAGTTCCAGAGTTGAATGAAGATGTAGTCTATTTATGAACCATTTTCCTTCTCATGATGGTCCACAAATTAAGTTGGAAATTATATAATCCAATTGGTCCCAAAACGTATAGCTAGTTCAGAAATGCACACACACACACACACACACACACACACACACTCATCTAGTGGGTGTCTGGGGTCTTGGGTTAAACCCAAGGCTGTTGAGTGTGTAGAGCCATTGGGACCGCTGAGATTAACACACATCTTTGATGTGCTTAGCTCTTTGAAACCCACTGCTGGTTCCATACTGGCAACAATTCACTGCTGCCCCCCCCTCGGATGTGTTTTTGCATGCTTTTCTTGTCTTTATCTGTCTGGACCCTAGTCTGCATGCTGTTATGCACTATTTGCAGTTTTTCGGCATTCATTGACAGAGGAAGGTGACAAGAAATGATGACAATAAGATTGATGAGAACTGGAAAGAGATCTCCAGCATAAGCACTAACTCAATGTGTCAGTTTACCCAAAAATGAAAATAATGTCATTCTTACTCATCCTCCTAGTTTTGTAAATCAGTATGGCTTTCTGTTGAAGAATAGTGATGAGTCTTTGAAGTTAGTCATTCTTTTCAGTCTCAGCTGCCAAGCACCAAAATGACTCAAAACAGCGACAAAATGGATCATCACACAGGTTTGGAATGAAACAAGGTGAATAAAAAACGACAAAATGATCATTTTTATCTGAACTATCATTCTAAATAATTTGAAATATGACATAAATGGATCATTCTCCATTTGGCTAGTATGAGTGACAGGGAAGTAAAACATTTTCTCACTTCTCTCTCTGTCATTTTTCTTTCCCCTCAAGCTCTTTCTCTTGCTGTACGACAGAGTTTGGGGTGTAATTGGAGTGTCTTACCTTTCGAGCAGTCCATGCCATGGAACCCGGGGAAACAGTGACATACTCCTGACACACACTCTCCGTTACCATGACAGTTGCGGGGACACTCTTGCACAGAGTCTGTAAAAAGAATGAAACCTTTCTAAAAAAGGCCACTTTGATGGTAATGACAGCTGTAACCACCACATCCAGCTCTCATCTTGTCCAGTCCTTCACTGCATCCTTCCTTTCTCTCTCTCTCTCAGCTAAGTCCTCTGTCCCTCTTTCGCTCTATTTCTGAGTGGCGGTCTCTGGTCATTATTGATACAGCCCATTCAAACAGCGTCACACATCATTTCATTAGCCATGAGTAATATCACAGCAATGAAAGTAGGCCATATCACAGTAGATTAGCGCAAGGTTAATTGGTGAGACACCACTTATTCGTAGAATTCATGCATGTGAATATTCATAGAAGAGAGCCACGAGGTGCTTATCTCATTTCAAGTGGATAATAATATATATGGAATGGTATAACATTAATAGCTTGACATTATTTCATTATTTCCTTTTTACCAGACGAGATGAAAGCATTTATTTGTAAATCTATAGAGACTAAAATCTATCAATCCAATTGTCCAAAATTTTCATGTTTCAAAATTAACTCTAAATGAGGTCTTTTACTACATTTGTTAAAGCAGGCGCCGTTCAATGTCACAATGCAAGGACATATATCTCATAAAACAACAAACATATTTTTAAATAGTGGTTGATGAAACGGGTTTATCTAGGCCAAGTAGTTATCAATTGGTTTTGCATTTTGTTCTCTTTTTTTATTTGCATTTTATGCTTTTAATTTTTCATATTCGTTTATTTATAATCACTTCTTTTGTGCTTCTTCCAACATAAACTAGTCTATTTGGTATTTATATGCTTACCGATGCAGCATTATTTGATTTAAACTACAGTGAAACAGTAATATTTTTTAAATATTATTACAAAACACAATTGTAATATAACTGTAATATGTAATATATTCTTGTGATGGCAAAACTGAATTTCCAGCAGCCATTACTCCATTCTTCAGTGTCACATTATTTTTCAGAAATCATTCTAATATGCTCATTTGGTGCAAATAGCATTATGTTGATCAGTTTTTATATTACCAAAAAAATGGGTTACGTTTGCTCTTGCTGCAAATTTACTGCATCACCAGTAAAAATGTCACAGTTGAGTGATATAGTGGGTGTTTCAAGTAAGTGTACAGTATAACTGACCCAGAATGGCTGTGCTAAAGGAGACAGATTCCTTCTCCTTGCCGTCGTTGTAGAAAGCCAGGTGCCATGTGCCAGGGTCCAGATACTGTACAAACACGGCCTCGTTCAGAACCACCGTCTGAATACTGCGTCTCTCACGGGGCGACTCCACTACGCTCCATTTCTCCTTTCCATCCAAACGCTCCATATAGTCATACTGCAGAGGGAGAAATGCAGAAACAAGGGAAACGAGAGGGGATGTTTTTATTTTTCGAGATCTCAAGTGGTTTGACAGCATTCATACATATCAAACAGTGAGATACTTTGAAGATGAGCTATAGGAATGATTTTATCTAACACCTGGTGACTTCTAAAATGTGTTTGCAATGACTGATTGATCCACTGTTGGGATGAAAGAGGGGTTTTTTCCTTTCCCTGAAAGGACTTCACAGAGTGGCCTCTCTGTAAATAGAAAGGGTGTGTGCACCTGTGCATGGGATGGCGGCAGCCCTTTGCGAATGTAAACCCCGAACAGTGCATCCTTGCCCAAGGAGATGTTGAACTTGAGGAACTGAGGCTGGCTGAGGTGCATCAGGGATCTCCAGAACACCCCAGGCGGCACCTCCTGGGTCACGCGTCTTCCCACCTCCAGGCTGCCCGTATCTATGCTGCTGTTGCGAGCGGCCCATGGCCCTGAGACAGAGAGGAAGGCATAAAACAAAAATCAATCTCTCACCTCGGCTGTGCCGCAACTGCCCCTTGTTTATAGATTCAGGGGTAGCCGCTTTGAAAACAGAAAACAAAAGGAAATGGCAGAAATGTGTTTTCTCTCAGGAAGACACTTATCTGATGGGAACTGAAAAACACAAATGCTACTTCCTGATTTTTTTTTTTTTTTGCCCATAACCTTGCTGTACCCAAACAACGCAAAGAAAGCTGAGAGTGCATCACAATAAACAGCAGAGAGCCAGGGAACAGAGGCTTCTTTGTTAAATATCTGAGACTGAGAACTTATAAAGATGAAAAGTTAATGGTCACTTCTCTGAGCTGAGCTTTATTGGAATTTGTTAAATCTTAAAGTGTGATCTATGATTTGGTTTTTTTGAACTACAATTTTAATGTCGACATCAAACAGTGTTCATAAAGCATTTTACTTTTATGATGTGATGCATTTCAGAGTGAAATAGTTTATTCACTGAAAGAAATCTAGGATGACAGTCGATTATTATTATTATTTTCTTTATTTTTAATTTGGAGTCATCTACTGAGTTTGGGGTATGTTCTTAACATACATTTTTTACTGCTGGATTTTTTTAAATAAAAAAATACAGTAAAATACAGTACTTCTGAATACTATTAACTCAAAATAATGACATTTATTTCTGTCATGCAAAGCTGAATTCTCATCTTAATGCTTCAGAAATCTTTGCCGTTCACAATTATTATTAACAGTGTCGAAAACACTGTTAACAACCTCCATTTAAAAAAGATAACACATATCTTTACTTTCATGTCCGATCAACTTAAAGAGTTAAGACCTACGTTCATCTTCAGAAGACAAACTAAGATCTGTTTGATGAGATCAGAGAGCCCTCCATAGACACAACTGAACACAACTGAAATTACCCTAGGTCCAGAAACGTAGTAAAAACATCGGTAAACAGCCCATGTGACATCAGTGGATAAACGTAAGTTTTGCGATGCTACCAGAATACTTTTTTTGCACAAAGAAAACTAAAATAACATAATTTACTCTATTATTCTACCAAGTTGAGCCACTGATGTCACACAGACTGTTTTACCAGTGTTTTTACTACGCTTCTGGATCTGGGATCAGTTGTATTTTCTGTCTATGGAGGGATAGATGGCTCTCTGATATCATCAAGAATATCTTATTTTGTGTTCAGAAGATAAAAGAAGGTCTTATGGGTTTGGCACGACGGGTGATCAGTTAATTTTGGGGTAAACTAACCCTTTAATGTGTGTTTGCTTCTTACTGACTCCATACATTTCAACAGGTGTGTGTGTGTGTGTGTGTGTATATATATATATATATATATATATATTCTACAATGTTAGTGGGTCCTTGCATGCTCTTTGTTTCTTTAGGGTGCTACGAGGAACCTATTTCTAAAAGTAAAACCTGTTGATTTTTCACTTATCCTCTACTTCACTTCCTCTCCACCTCTTTTTTTCTGACTCTGGTGTTTGTGGACTCTCAGGCTGACAGAGAGATCTCTTCTATAGTGAGAGTTCGTGTATTCTCCACCCTCAGGCTTTGGCTCATACCGCATGTCAACACCACCATCCTGTTTACCAACATAATCACACAAGCTGTTATCCACTTTTCATTTAATGGAAAATCCATGGTTGCTCTCTCCCTCTCTGTCTTTCCCTCTCCCTCTATCTTTTATTCTCTCTATCTCTTGCTCGTAGCTAGCGGCCATGGCCGAGTGTAAATGGAGGTTGCGTGCAACAGATTCCCTCTGTCCCTACGGTTGTGATGTTCTCACACACACACACACGAAAACAGCTCCCCTATAATCAGGTCAGATCTACACTGGAGACTGCAGCCCTGACAGAGAAAACCTGTGAAAAATGGTGAGGAAATAAAGAACAATGAAAACACAATCAGGACGGAGCAGCGGCAACAGGAGATGAAATAGCCCCCCTCATTAATACAGAACAGAGAAATAGATCTAAAGAAAAAAAAAGAGAGCGAGAGAGCCCGGACGGATGAGAATTTCCTTAGGGAAGGAAAAATGAGTCTGCGGGCATGGCTGAAGCAATAGTCCACTTTTATTTCACAACAAAACACAATAGCTCTCTTCCAAAACATACTGTACCGCCTTGCTGACTACACAGACAGCTACCTTCTTAGGTAACAATTATCTATTACTTAAGGGAACTGAATATACTAAGTGACTACTACTACAGTTGCATCCAAAACTTACAATTATAATATAAATGCTGAATAAATGCATGCATATTTTATTTATTAAGCTTTATTTAGCTTAATTTCCAGTAATTATACACACAATCACATTATATTTAGCACATTTTGATGTTTAAGCAGCAAAATTAAGTTATTCTTAGAATTACATGACATAATACAATCTCTTTTAAACACCACATCAGCATTTTGTAATTATATAAATAATTCAAATAAATTCAAAAATCCTTTTAGTTATGACAAATGATCAAAAGTGACAGTAAACGCATTTATGATGTTGCATACGTTACTTAAACTTACTTTAATCTGTTCATTTAAAGTTTATAGTTATCAAATGAACCTAAAACAAAATGTATTGTGGCTTCTGTAAAACATTAGGCAGCACAACTATTTTAAACACTCATAAAAAATGTTTCTTGAATATTAGAATTATTTCCAAAAGATCACATGACACTAAAAAGACTAGAGTAACGACTGATGAAAATGACTTTTCCATAGCAGGAAAATGTAAAAAATATTTATTAAAAAACATGAATATATCCTTAGTGAGCATAAGAGACATAGTTCAAAAACAGAATATAACGAGAATTGTAATGAATTAGAAGACACACACACACACACACAAACACAGGTTCCTACAGAGGCAGCTCACTACTGTATGTTTTGGATCAGAGCTATCGTGGAGATAAAGGACATCTGAATCTGAGTGTCTAAGCACAGCATCAAGTACCGTAACAGAATCCAGCCGAGTGCAGAGAGGCCAATCATAAGCTAATGTAGCCAGCAGGCAGAAGCACACACAAATCATTTCACAGATCAGACCAGAGCATCAAATCATCCCGCAGAAGCCCAGATAAGAGCATCTCAACACAATACGCCAGACAATAAGGTAGGATAACAGCTATACACAAAGACGCAGCAGAGGATGAGAGAGACAGAAAAAACAACAACAACCTCCACCAGACATGGCACACCACAAGACTTATTATATGTGGCGCTAACGCTAAACAGAGAAACCAGCAACATCTGCCTCATAGCCGTATTGTAGCTTTGTCTGTGTATGATTAATGAAATCTCACTCTTAGGTGGAATACATTATGTCTGCATGCGAACGAAAGTGAGAGCGACAGGGAGAGAGCGAGAGAAAAGTCATATTTGTATGGATGGAATTGACACCGACATGCTCAGTTCAGATTGAAACACTTGAGATGAAGAGCTATTTCAAAGCTCACAGCCTCACTGTTACCTGCACACTCACACAAAAACACACCAAACTATTACGCCACAATCTATATGTAATCACAGTAAGATATGTTTACATAGCACTGAGGAGAGAGTTAAGGAAAACAGTGTGGAAATATGTTTACTCGGTTTTAAAGAGGAGTAAACAGCCTCCTAAGTCAGCATCCTAACATCCTTCTCTTACTAATTAGGGAAACACTATGTAGGCAACTCTGTGTGCCAAACAAACTGAGCTTTGCACGAAAAACTTGACTTGATTTTGATTTCATTGGAGCATGATAACACAGTATTACACAAACACAAACTACACAAAACTAGCAAATGTTTGGACAGCTGTGGACAGCTGTTGAAAAAATTATTAAAGAATACCATTGACAGCAGCAATCAATATATAGTTTCTGATTAGGAAATTCCTATTAACAATAATTGCGAAGGCAGCATTAATGTTTCACCGAGCTTCTTGCAATGCATCCTAGGGCTGGTATTTCGTGAAAGTTGTATGACGCAGAATTTGCTCAAAGTTCTGCATATTAAGTAGCCTGCCTGATGACATAAAATGCTGCCTCTGCTGCTAGGTTTTGTAAAAGTGTGTGTTCAGAAATGACTAGTCCCTGACTGCTGTAAAGAGAGAGAGAGAGAGAGAGAGAGAGAGAGAGAGAGAGAGAGAGAGAACAGACTGTGTTGTCCTTCAAACAGAGGTGATGTGGTGTTTTCTGGGACACTTCCTGTGAATCTGTGAGCATGTGAGATCAAGACATAGACATCCAGAGAGAGAAAGAGAGCTGGAGAAAAAGAAAGGGGTGAGCAGCCAAGGGTTTGCAAGGATGAAAGTATATGAGTTTTTGTTGCAATCTACATTATCTTAATCAAAAATCTGAATCCTGACTGGAAAAAAATCTGAATTATCAGTAGAATATGTGCTAATATATGTGTAGGATTACTATCATACACAAATTGTTATGCATCTAGTATCTGGATAAACAAGTTCTCTTGGCAACATTTGCAGTAAAGACGGGACTGTAGTAGCCTACAGTGTGCAGAATACAGCATCCCAAATTTGCAATGCGCAGTAAATTGGATTAAAAATGCAAAATTGCATTGACTGAATTAAATGTGCATAGAGGCACTACTAAAGGTGTACCAGGGCTTATAATACATGAAA
The DNA here is from genome assembly GCA_032357475.1 of Enteromius thamalakanensis. Classification (NCBI taxonomy): domain Eukaryota; kingdom Metazoa; phylum Chordata; class Actinopteri; order Cypriniformes; family Cyprinidae; genus Enteromius; species Enteromius thamalakanensis. Next base: position 13,131,178 of record JAUCMT010000026.1, read on the forward strand.
CGGGTCATTCTGAACTCACAGATAAAATGAATCCTGGGTTGTCTTGCTTCATGTTTCACACTACTTATAAACCTGGGGTTAAGAATTAATCTTGAGCTGAAGTTTTAAACCGTACATACCACAGGTTAACATCTTATTTCCATATTTAAGGTGTCAGCTTCTTAGACGACTGCGGCATGCTACCTATTTACATAAATGCACTTTTAGCACATCCTCATATTATATATTGCTTTTATATATTTCGTTTTGAACTATAAAGATGAGAATAAAACGGTCACTAATGCATATTCCAATGTTTTTGCCACGTAAACCAGTGTTTCTGTGATTGTCAAAAAGCATGCAAATACAGAGAATGTAGACAGAAAGCAGCTCGTAGCATCTGCACTGCAACCCATGCAACATAAGTAAAACCTTCTTTTACATAGGGTTAAAAGAGGGATTTGGAACGATGATAACCCAGGGTTAGGTAGCACAGTGTGAAAAGCCTTATGACATGTTTCTTGTTGCGTAACACATACTGTTTCACACACTGTTTTTGAAAAATAATCACCTCCCGTTCACCACTGGCCCACAATGCCTTGCTGCTCTACCTAATCACATGGTTACTTGGTTTCTTATGACTTGTCAGACGGGTTACAGAAATGAAGCCCAGAGAATAATGTCCCTTGTCGATCGTGGAAGCAGGCAGAGAAGTGTGTGTGGGCATAAATGTGCTGTCATGATGGGACCTCGGTGTGCGACAGAGAAGCAAATTACTAAACACAAATCAAAATGAGTACAAGCTGGAAACAAATTGATATACAGGGCAGTGGAGGTTTCAGCACAACGGATTTTTTTTCGGAATGTAGTTTATAGTTTTTTTTCCCCCCTCCTTTGTGTTATTCTGTTACAATCCTGACATCCTTCTTATCGAAAAGCGCGTGCGGGATTGCAGCGTGCTGTGAGGCTGTGCTGCTCACCTCTGCCTCCAGAGGGCGCTGTTGCTACGTCACTGTTGCTGGGCAGCCCGGCACCCAAGCCGTTGTTCAACATGGGACCAACCACAGGTTTCAGCTGCCAGTTCAGCCCCAACAGATTCATGGCTGAGAGAGAAAAAGAGCAATAGAAAGAGACAGAGAAAGAGTGTAAACAGTGCAGATATATGGGAAGAGAAAGGTAGCCAGAAAATGAAAAGCTTAAGGACTTTTTTTTAATGCTGCTTCATGGTAAGAGCACAAATAATTCTACAAAACTAAATGCTACATCTAAAATGTAGGATATTGATCTGTTAAACCTGGTACAGACAGGGAGGGGCTGCATGATAAAGTAGTTTATTTTATCCCCGGGAAAAAAAAAACACAGACAGCCTAGTCTAGTTATTGATTGCATGACTGATTGATGTTGACTGACTGAGAAGCCATCTGTCGCTCACAGGACTCTTGTATTTGATCCTCAGTCTGATATATGTCACAGCGGCAAGTGTGCGTCACATGCAATCCTCCCAATACAGCAATAACTCTACAATATTATTTGAAAACCCATATAAATATGATCTTATTTATTTATATTTTTAAATACTTACAAAAAAAGAAGTGTAAAAACAACAATTTCATTTACAAAGAAACATTGTAAACACTTCACAACATTAGTTAATGTATTAATTAACACAAACGAACAATGAACACTACATTTATTAGACTCTTTATTAGTGTCATAGTGCAACTGATGTTAAAAAACAAAACTTGTGATTTTAATAATGCATTTTAACTAAGATTAATAAATGCTGTAGAGGTATTGTTCATTCTTTGCTCATGTTAATTGATGTTAACTAATAAACCTAACCAAAATCTTAAGTAACACCTACACCTACAACAATAAATATGAAGTTGAAAGACTGAAATCATATTTTCCAAATGTACTCCAATAATCTTTATTTTATGTATTTATGATAATACAATACAGTGTGTAATGTAATATATATACAGCCTTCATAGAAAGTACCACAAAACGATTTTCTGTTTGTAGATTATAAGAACCGGGTGACAGATTTAATTGGTACTTTAACAAAATCCGTTTAACTGTGTGTGTGTGTGTGTGTTTTATTTCAGTCATTCAATCATTGGAGCCCTAGAGGAAATGATGTAGACACCCTTCTCAAGACTCAAGACAAAAAGAGAAGCAGTCAGCGAGACCCACGTCTGTCGGAATTACTCGCACCTCAACAGGTTAAAAAAGTTAACAAATGCTCAGGCAGAAAAGCAGCAGAATCCTGACAGAATTCAGAGCTTTCATGTCGAGCTGGCATGATTCAGCGACAATCTGAGTGACAGCTGAAAGAAAGCAGATCTCTCTCTGTCTTTCCTCTTTGTATTGCGGGGCTGTTGTTTCTCGTTTGTGCCTATGGAGCTTATTTTGGTCTGTTCGCTTCGAGGCCTGTGTGCAGTTTGTCAGCTGAATCTCTTCCCGACCCGTGTCCTTTCTAGTTCTGCCGAGAAACTTTTATCGTGTGCAGAAGAGAGAGGAGCGCTTAGTCTGCTGAACTCCAGAGGTGCCGCAGGAAACGCAAGAGAGAAGAAGCTCTTTGTAACGCGCAGTCTCGGGCTGATTGCAGGATCTTGTGCTTTATCTCTCGCTCCTGTGTCTGTTCTTCACAGTGGCATTAAAGATGGGCTGAGATCGTGAGTCATCAGAGACGGCAGCCACAGGAGGAGGTTCATATGGAGGTGCTGTGTTACTCTCATGTATGACCTCCTTGGCGCATTCCTTTACTGCTTCATTCTTATACTAACTTGTTAATCCATAGTGTAAATGTGCACACACTATTAAACTCAAGTGGATATAGAGAATATATCTCTTTCAGTCCCTCTTTCTGTCTAACTGTGTTTTTCACTATAGTATCTGTGTTTATCTCTGGCTATTTCACATTCTCCCAAATTTCTCACCCTTATCCTATCAGAAGATTTTTACAAACCTTTTATTTTATCCTTACTGTGTACCTCCCAGCATGACTAATGAACTCCCTCTCAATGTCTGAATCTTTAGTTTCATTTTCTCAGGCTATCTCTGGCTGTCTCACTGATTCTTTAACTGTCTCACCCCTTCAGTAACGATCACAATCTCTCACGCTCATCTTGTTATCTCTCTGTCTTCTGCACTCTCTACCCCACTCTCACTGTCTGTCTCACCTTACAATCTCTGCTTCTCTCGATTTCTTCCTTACTATCTCTCTGCTTCTATACCTCATCACTCTACCTCACTATCTCTCTAAAATTCTCACCACCTACCTCACTATTTTTATCTCACTATCTCACAATCCCTACCTGCATCACTCTATACCTCACAATCCATGCCAACCTCACCCTATCCTCACAATCCCTATCTGCATCACTCTATACCTCACAATCCATCCCAACCTCACCCTATACCTCACAATCCCTACCTGCATCACTCTTTACCTCACAATCCATCCCAACCTCACCCTATACCTCACAATCCCTACCTGCATCACTCTATACCTCACAATCCATGCCAACCTCACCCTATACCTCACAATCCCTACATGCATCACTCTTTACCTCACAATCCATCCCAACCTCACCCTATACCTCACAATCCCTACCTGAATCACTCTACACCTCACAATCCATCCCAACCTCACTCTATACCTCACAATCTATGCCCGCCTAACTCTATACTTAACAATCTATGACGGTCTCACTCTATACCTCGTACAGCCCAGTCTCACTTTTTTTTTTTTTTTCGTGGTACAGACACGATTCTTACTCGACTTTCGTGAGTCCAGCACGAAAGGATGCTTCCAATGGGATCGTAGTATTACATTCGTGCTGGAGTCACGAAAATAATGAAATATTCGTGTCCCTGACACGATTTAATAGATTTTAGGCTAATTTCGTGATATTGTCACGACCTGCCGTGCGACTGGGTTGCCTCATAATCCCTACCTGCCTCACTCTACACCTCACAATCTCTGCCTGCCTCGCTCTCTACCTTACTATCTCTCTAACGTTCTCACCACCTACCTCACTATCTGTCTCACTCTCTCCCTACCATTTCACTCTCTCTTTTGCCATCTCACCATTTACTTCAGTACCTCGGTTCCTCTCTTGCCATCTCACTCTCACCTCAATTATTTACTATTTTTAATTTCTATAACAATTTATTTCACAGAGTGCCTGTCTGACTCTCTACCTCCGTCTAGCTCTCTGTCTCTCTATATGTGCCTCACCATCTTCTTAACCATCTCTGTCTTTCACCCTAATCCTATGAGAACAGGATTACAAAAACCTCTACCTCTGCCCATCTTACTCTACACCTCAAAATATCTATGCCTGTCTCACTCTCTAAAGCCCTGTTCACACTAACAGCAATTTAATCATTGGAACTGTTGTGCTGGAATTGCTGTGCTTTTGGATCCTAGCATTTGTTCTAACTGGATTTCAGTATCCATCTCTATCAGGCAGTGGATCACTGTCTGCACTCCCATTGGTAGCTATTGTATCTCGTCATTGCTCATTTGCACATCACATTGCCAACTGCTTCTGTCACTAGAAACTCTATTTGAAAATGAATGATATCTGGTTGCTGCAAATTGCTGTCACTGTAAACGTTCTGTCTGCCTGTCTTCCTCTCTCTCTGCATCTTGTGGTTATGATCCAGCAGGTGGAGATTTACAGGACGGCACTGTCTGTGTGTGTGTGAGACTCCACCCCTCTCCTCACCTTCCCTCTGCTTGCCTATCACACCTAAATCTCATCCCAGAAAATCAATTTTCTCTTCTGTCAAATTCCATCTCCCCCTCCGCTTGCGCCCAGACACGGTCCCCCTCTCTTTCTCTCTCTCTAAACCTCTCCCTTTCTCCCTCGGCCTCTTTCTCAGTTAAAGGAAAGCGCTGACACTCTAAGTGTGTCTCTGCTGTCTCTGTCAGCTCTTTTATTTGTTTCAGATGGTCTAGAGGAAACACTGAGATAGCTTTTCTCCCCTCTCTCCTTCCAGTCCTCTCTTCATGCTTTCCAATCTGCTCCTTCACCTTTAACTTGCCACCGAACCTTTCATCTTCCTTAATCTCCTGTCCTTCATTTTTTTCTCTCCTTATCTCTCTCTCTCTCTTCCGAAGATGCACGCTGATAGTGACTAAATGATAATTTTGCAATCAGTTAAATAATTAACAAATGAAGTAGGCAAACTACAATAACTGAAAGCATCGGTAAGCCTAATGTATTCTGTACCAGTAGGTGGCAATGTTGAGTTAAAACCCGACTGCATGATGGGCGTTCAATACAACAGCAAGGGAATGAGACTAATCTAAAGCGGGTGAGAAGAAAAACAGAACCAAAACTGATGGCTTGCTCGACGTTGGCACTGAAAAAGAACGGTTGTTTTAGCACAAGACGTGATCTACTTTTCTGCCTTCATGCAAATTGTGCACAACATTAAGCGGTCTGCTGCATGTGTGCAGATAAGTAAACAGATAACAGCTTTATTTTCACTCTCCTGATGAATATTCACTAAAGGACTCAGCTATGTGAGGAAATGTGTATGATTAAAAATGTATAAATCAATGCATAATATGGATTTGTTGATGCATAATTCACCTGCACATACAAATGGAAGGTGTCACTTGCTTGATTTAAAGTATTGAATTTTTTAATACTATCCCAAGAAGAGACGACAGAAACATAAATAAAATATCTAAATTTAAATAGATTAAAAAAAAGGTATTTTACTTGCATAAAAACTAAATAAATGTAAAATGCATTGTAATTCCATTGATAAGGTTTATGAGTATGTGTATTTGTAACCACAGTGTGTCATTATTTTGGTGTGTTGATTGCCTGATTAATACATGTGGTTAGCGAATATGTGGCACATTTTGTGCTGAAATACCGTTTTTACGAATTTCCCAGACAATATGTATATTCGTATGCATGCATGTGTGCTGTCTTGCCTGTGCCATAATTATACAGCGGCAGATGTTTACAGCTGGAATATTCCAGAATTCAGAATGCAGTTCGGCAAGACATGCCAACAGCCCTGCTACAAGGTTACCTTGGACAGTGAGAAAGGAAGGATGGATAGAGCAAGGAAAAATGGGTGAGATAATGCACCAAGGGAGCAATGGAAAGAAAGAGGAAGAAAGGGATGCTATACATGTGCATGTGTGCACGAGAACGACCCAGAAGAAGAGAGACAGGACAAGACAAGTGAAGACGGGGCCTTGGAATGTAGGTTTAAGGTTGTCCTTAAGGTACAGTTACGTGTGAGAAAGACCTGGAGGAAGCTCTTGGCAGTTCCTGTCTGTTTATTTGTGTGCATGAGCGGGAGACGCAGAGAGAAAGAGAAAGAGAGTGGACGTATGTGCATATCGAAGTAGGGCTGGCAGGACGTCCCTCTATGATTCAGCCGCACCTGTCATCACCGATTAGACCTCTGTGACCACACACACACACACACACACACACACAGTCATAAGCAGGTGGCAGGTTTCTCTCTGCTAGAACGGATCCATATGCCTGTGTACTATGCTGTTGTTGGCTGAGCTGCTTCTGGCCTGAGTGGAAAGTAAGTCACATGTGAGTGGACCACCAGGTCCAAACACACCCCGAGACACGGCTATAAATAACACAAAATGGACAGCAGATACATGCACACACACACACACACATATGCGTTTGAAATTTCAGCAATCTTTGATTCACAGCAGGTGCAGTCAAAAAGACATTTCTGCAATTTTTTTAGACATTTCAAATGTTTTTTTTTTAGACTCCTGGTGGGAATTTAAAAGTCAGCTTTATCTTGTCTTACTGATGTTGTTATTTAAAGCGATAGCTCACCCAAAAATTAAACAAATCTGTCATCATCTACTCGCCCTTATGTCATTCCAAACCTGTTCGACTTTTTTTTTTTTTTTGTAGAACACAAAATAATATATTTTGAAAAGATTCAAATGCTTTTGGTCATTCAATCAAAGTCCAAAACAATATCTGTAAATTTTGAGTGAACATCTCTTTTACATGCAAAAGAGTGAAACCATTTCCAATTTCAGGGGAAAATCTTTGTTAAATGTACAATTGATGGAAGTACGTCTGATCAAATTAGCCCAAACCCTCAATACGTGAGACAATCTGCTAAAGTTTTTACCAAGTTCTGCTCTCACAGAGCATGTGTAGGCCAGTTGGAAACCAAGATACACACAATTACACAGCCACACTTGTTATAAGCACTATTGCTCCCTAAGATGTTAAATATGAAGTGAACACAAGATGTCTTCATAGCTGTTCATCATAAAGAATACATGCACTTATTTCCCTACAGATGTTATATATGAGTCTGGACTCTCACATGAATTTCTCTGTAGGCAAGCAAATACATTTTTCATAAAGAAGCATCATCTCTATCTACATCCCTTCTCTCATTTGTCTTTTCCCCCTCATTCTTACTTCTTACTTTCAACACTCATGCACTAATATCTTCTAGCGTCCACACATACGAGTTGCATGCAGCCAAATTCTATTATTTACTTTTTATGCCTTGTGCTTCCACACGTAGCGGTGCAGTTCTTCCACATACTGTAGTTCTTCTGACAGGCACTTGAGAATTCAGAATCGTGCGTTTTGTGGAATCTTCCCTTGCTAAAATGTGTCCGATCAGCAAACAATGAATGTGGAGAAAATGCTTCTTAACTCAATCTCGCAATCTCACAAAAACACTCGAGGCACTGTGTATGTGTCTTTAAGCTGAGGGACACACTCTCAGGTCACCTCTCTAACACACTACAACACACGGCAGAAACCAGGACATCCTATCCCTCCATCCACACGCACCTCCGCTCAACATATCACACAATTACACAGCCATAATTAGAGCGCAAAAGAGACCTCATATTACTTAAAAGGTAATTTTCCCTTACCTTATTTTTGCGGTCTCCCTTGGCCTCCATAATAAACGCATATTAACTGTTCTAATTTACCACTAAATTAACAAGACTGACCTCAATTAGGACACTAATTGTAAGCTGAGACTATCCTGGATGGCATTTGTAATTGGTTTACATATCCTTCTGTAAAAAAAAAAGAAGAAAACTTCCCACCCTCTTTCCGCATCTCATTTGAAACAGCAACACATTAGCTTAGCATTCCCACTTACTTTTAAAGTGCTTACAGTGAAGTTCGTATTCGATCTTCGCTTAGGGGTAAAAAGACGTTTGAAATACATTTGGAGCGGTATAGTCTTAGCAAACATCAGGACGCCACCCACACTGCAAGAGTTGCATGTAGATGAGTATGTTAATATTTGCTCTCAATAACAAAATAAATACACAACAATAATGACAGAGGTGTGAAAAGAGCAGAAAAAGCATCTGATTATAGAGATGTGCATTCTGTATGTTTGAACAAGCTCTGCAATTCTGCACTCCAGTTAAGCAAAATCGCATCACATTTATTTTTAGCACTTTATACAGTACCTTGCTTTTTTGGAGGGTTTAAAAAGCAGGTGTAAAGAATTAAAGACTTGCGCTTTTAAATAAAATTTCAACTTTAATTCCTAAACTGAACAATTTCAGGGCTTTTACTGCACCTTTAAGAATGAATAGGGACAGCACACACATATGCTAATGAAAATATTCAAATCAAGCAGATTTTCAAAAATTGAAAAAAAGAACAAAACTACATATGGCTAATGAAAAAATGTCCCAAGCTGTGCATACTATTGCATACTGAATAGGTACACCATGCTGTCACAGTTTGTGACCTACAGAGCCAGTTGCATCATTGCAATGTCATTCACAAAAACTGACCCGTGGCCTCATGGGAGGGTCAGTGGATGTATTAACACATGCGAGTAATTTTTGCCTATTTTATGAATATTACAAATTGAGACAAGCCTGTTGAGAACCATGAACTTATACAGTAAATCAAATAGTTATTTCATGTCTCAGTCAGCTGATTGTAAGAAAATTACTTATAAATAGTTGAGCAAATATTGAAAAGTTGCCAAAAAAATGCAATGAAAGTCTATGGAAACAAAACTGTTTGGTTACTAAAATTCTTCAAAATATCTTCTATTGTGTTTCACAGAAGTCATATGTTTGAAACAACATGTGTGTAAGTAAATAATCACAAAATGTCAATTTTAAGATGGATTATCCCATTAACATATTACTTTCCATAATGAGTAAATATTAAATGCAATGAAAAATACATCTGAGCAACACGTTATTGATAAACCAACACTGATTATACATGTAACTGGCCATCAGTCACAGATGATGTCCCTGAATAAATAAATAAATATCTTTTTGCAGTAATAGCTCAGCTGGGCAGGTGTTTGAATGTGTGTGTTTATGTGTTTATGGAGTGGGAGACGGAACAGGGTGAGGCTGTTGGGTAGAGCCACAGCAAATGAGAAGCCTGGTCAAAGGGCTTTGAAGTTGAACTACAAAGCACCAGGACATTCCCATGGGCTCTGCGTATATGTATGTGTGTTTCATTAGAGTCTTGGCTTCTGTCTCTTGGGAGAGGGGCAAGTTCAAATACACAGTTAATGAGTGAAGCAGCCATCAGTAGCATCCTAATCCATCAGAGAATCACTATCCTCACACAAACACACAAATACACACACACTTCCTCCAGGGGCCCAACCCAACAAAATGATGCAACTGAAAGCTCATTGCCTGCACTCCAAAGGTTGTTCATCACTCGTCCCCTTTGTTCTGAACACAAACATGCACTCAATATATCATGCATGCGCGCAGTAAAATGCACTGGGTGAAAATGTAAGAAATATAAAAGAAAATAAAAACTAAATTAGTAAAGAATGGTAAGACTTTACTATAGGCACCAATTCTTACTATTGTTCATTAGTCTGTTGTTAACAAACTGACTATTTATTAGTGGTTTTAAAGCACATATTTTGCATGGCCATATTTTGTATCCCTAGCCCTACACAACACCTAAACTTAACAACTACCTTACTAACTATTAACAAGCAGCAGATTAAGAGTTTATTGAGGCAAATATCATAGTTAATGGTTTGGTAATGACAATAATTGCACCTTTACAAAAGTGTGAAAATAAGAATGTATACAAAGTAAAATATAAAGTAAAAAAAAAAACTATTTTCAGGACCATTAATATTTGCTTTGAGTTGTTAAATTATTTTCTAATTTTCTCAAATTAAGCATCTCATCTTACATTCTCTCATTGAGTCAAGATTTGTATTATTTTTTTATTTATTTATTTTTTTTCCCAATATTTCTTAAAATGAAATAATTGTATAAGCCTGTTGGTTAAAATAATAAAACATAAATTAGAATTAAATTAGAATTTAAAAAAAAAAAAAAAAAAAAACATAGTTTTTGTTTGCATAATATATAAGTGTTCTGTGTATATTTATTGTGTAAATATATAAACAATACTGAAAATATGTGTATATATATAAAAAAATATATAAATATAAATATATATATATACAGCATACCTACATACTGTATATTATGCAAAAATATATTATATATATTATGCATCGTGATTAATCACGATGAATTGTTTGACAGCACTAATAAATACACAAATATAATACTAGAAGGACAATGTGCTTATTTGTAGTAAAAAAAACAAAAAACAATCCAAACACACAAACAATGTGTCTACTGTATTTCTTTTGATTTCGGTGTCAAAAGTAAATGGGATAGTTTTAATGAGATTTATCCATTTCCTTAATATTAAGGAAAAATACTGAATACAGCTAAAGATATAGAGAAAGATACAGCGTGCATATGAGAAACAGATCCATAAACACATCTGATAAGAGTTTGTCAGCTCAGTGCTGAATACAGTGCAGGAATGGGACAAAGAATGGCAGGTCTTCTGCAGACACGCTTATCAAGACACAAAGAGAGGAGCTTGTGCCACGCAGTTTCTGTATGCAGTCTGTGTATGTGTGTGTTGTGCCTAGAGGCTCATCCATTCACATTAGCGACAGGAAATGAGAGGCAGCTGAAATCACGAGCTAGATCAATGGCACACAGAGATAGACACACTCGCCCTATCTCTCTGTCTTCATTATGGCCGCCTCCCTCCATCTCTGTCGCTCTCTCCGCTGTCAGTATAAGACATTCTGACGTATCTCAAGTCTGTCTCCTGCACTCAGGGGTCCAGGCCTCTCGCACGTCCCAGGTGAGATTATATCAGCACTTTTTCTCAATATATTTTCATATTTATATTTTATATTTTCCTTTTTACCACATCTCCCTTTCCTTTTTTTCCCCTGTGAGATCAGCAAATCCTTGATGTCTGTGATTGTGATTGTTTATTTGTATTCCAGTACTGCGTCATTGTCTCTGAAGCTATGAAATATTTAGCTTGGTTTTTCATAAGCGTGACTCCAGTTTGAAGCGGCATACATCCTCTCGGCCGGCTCACAGACTCGCCACATGTGGCATCATTGATTACAGATACGCCTCGAATCTCATGGCTGATTATAAACAGTTTGTGAACCGAAATCAATCTAATACCTTCAAGAGCTTCATTCATAGCAGGGTCAGCTTGGACGACCGCACGGCTCTTGATCCGCTGGATGCCGCCAATCAGTCAATGATAGAGGTTAGTGAAAGTTTTACTTCAGAGAAGGACCTTTGTTTGACAGGGAGGGACAGACATGAAAAGAGGGGAAGGCCAGCTGCAGATGGACAGTGTGGGTCAGCCAGAGAAGCGGTGGACGTCTGCTGACAGACCAAAGACTGCTGCTAACATTAGCACTGGAGCGGGAGTTCGTGTGCATGCGATCAGCTGACCACCGTGCCAGAAATTAAACACATCAATCAAAACCGACAAGGACATAGATGAACGGAGGAGAAGATAGAAGTTGAAAGCTGCCCTTCACATGTACTCTCTCCTCCTCTTAGAGAGATCCAGCTCTGATGGGTGCCAATGTGAGCTCACTACTCTCTTTCTCCCGCCCAGCCGGGCCAGTCGGCCGTACTGAAGTGAACTTGTGTCCCTTTGCCCTTGGTGACTTCTCTTGACCTACAACAGTCTGTTGAGAGTCACCGGATTCCAGTCTACATCTCCTGCTGCTCCCGAACCAGGAATACACCATACACGCCATATGCTTCTCGTCCCCTATGTACCATATGTTGGTGCAGTGTCAAAGTACACCGTCCTCTTTCGCTCACTGTCTCTGTGTCCCTCATGACTGCCGTGAAATGACATGCCGAGGTCACCTCAGAGCCACAATGACAATGTGGGATAAAGCTGCTCGTCTGCTCACACACACACAGTGGGTCTCTTCGTCTTGTTTGCAACTTAGATGAAAATCTATCATCATTTGCTCACCCTCATGTCGTTCCAAACCTGTATGACTTTCCTTCTTCGGTGTCATCATAAATAAAAATGAATAATGAACAAATCAGGCTTGCAAGACCAAAAAATTTGGGGTCAATATGACTTTTCATAATACATATATATAAATATATATATATACTTTTGTTTAGCACGGATGCATTGCATTGATCAAAAGTAACATTACAAAAGTGCACTGTGAGTTAACATGAATAAATAATGAACAACTGCAAAAAATATTAATGAATAGTGCAATAAATGCATTGTTAATTGTTTTTTGTTAGTTTTTGCTTTAACTAATGTTAACAAATGACACCTTATTGTACTTGAAATGACTTGAAAAATGAAATTATAAACAATAAAACAGTAGCTAAACCATCACAATCCAGTAAAAAATCTTAATGTATACAGAAAAGTCCTGCCCTAGTGAACATTCTGTTTCACTTCAAAATACATCACATTATGGAAATCATTGTTTTATGTTTTCTTTAAAAGCCTTAAGCTAGATCAGGACGAATGAAGTTAAATCTGCAATCGATGTGTTTTCAGTGGTAGCGGAGTGATGTTTATGGACGCTGCCTGACTCCACAGACCGCCCCAACACTGCGGCATGCGGTTAGAGTAAGCGGCTGTGATTACTCAATAACGCTCCAGACAGAGCTGTGTTATGGATGGAGGTGCACGCATCGGCTGGCGTGAAGGTCAACGGCCCAGAGTGGTGATGAGCATTTGAGCCATTGGTGGGCAATGAAGGGAAGTGATGATGCTGCTAAAAATACAGAAAGAGGGGGTACAGAGCGAGCGAGAGAGTGAGAGAGAGAGTGCAAATTTGTCTTCTGTCTACTTTCATGACACTCACCACACGGCCTGTCTTCACTGATGTATGAGCCGCCTCTGCATCCGCACAAAAACAGAGGTGACACAGAACTCTCACGCACCCCACACTATCACCTTACCCACGCACAACTTTTTCCAGCTCAAGGACACTGATGTGCTATGAAAATGCACAGTCATCTAGCAGTATGTAATTCTCTGCATGCTATTTATTATTTATTATAATTTTTTTAAAAATAGGACATGTTACTAGAGCAACAAATTTTGCTGGTACTGGAAGACAATTCCTATCATATTCTAATGACATGCAACAGTGTCTTGACGACAATCTGGGGGTCTTGCCTAGAGCCCTGATTCGCTCTGCGTAAGAGAAAATGCCAATGCATATTGGCAAGTGGTTAAACAATCCTAAGCCACTCCCCTTCATCCGGTTATAAAGAGGCGACAGGTGCAACCACTCATCAGATTTGCTGCAGAAAGGAAAGCACAACTCCTATCGTGAGTCTTCGGGGGTCTTCTCACCGAGAAGAACACCAGCTTGCGAACAGACTCCACTTCAAAGTATAAGCTTGCCTTGTAGAGGGAGCTCTAGCTCGAGTGATTATGTCTACCACTGTGTCAAAAGCCTTTGACAGGTCAATAAAAAAATCTGTACTGAGAGGAGCCTTTGTCAGGGAAAAATACAACAGGGAATGGGAGGACTCATGAGAGGCCAACAGATCTACCTGAGCCTCTTCGAATCGACTCCAAATCAGCTGGACCGTCTCAGGGTGGAGTCGCCATCCTCGCCACTTCCTAAGCAATTTCTTGCCTCTCCGGGCCCTACGCCTTGTGGCCTCTTCATCTTCTTGAAGGAGGACTTGGAGGTTTGCTGAGGCAGGGTGGGCGGTGCCTTCCTGCAGGAGGCTCGACGTGCTGGCCTCAACTGAGTATCAGCATGGGGTGGAGCAGGTATTGTCGCCGCAGAAGGGTGCCCTTGGTGATGGCCAGGCCAAGGCGTGACCCATGGCGGAGCGGTGGCAGATGGAGGATCACGCTGGGTCTGCTGCTAGACTGCTGAGAACTGCTTCCCAAAATCCTTGACAGTGTCACTGAACAGGCCAACAGGCCAGGTTGAGCCATAGATGACGCTCTTGGGCCACCAAAGCAGACATCGCCTTCCCTAGGGGCCGTGACTTTCGTCACCTGGAGAGCGAAGCTGGTCACTGTGCGCAGCTCCTGCATTAACCCAGGCTCGAAGCCACCCTCATGCAGCTTTTTAGGATAGCCTGCAGGATAGCCATGACATTCAGGGCAAAGGCAGCCTGGCCTGCAGCGTTGTAGGCCTTAGCAGCGAGAGCTGCCGTGGTCCTACAGGCCTTGGATGGGAGCCGGGCACAAGTGCACCACAACAACTCTTTCCACCTGGATAATGTGCTCATAGCCCCTGGCCGCCCTGCCATTCAGGGTGGTGAAGACAGAGGAGAGTGACGAGTGGCTTCTGGCTGTAAAAGGAGCCATCCAAGATTTTGTCAACTCCTTATGCACTTCTGAAAAGAAAGGAACCGGATTGGGCCGTGATCTGCTATCATGGTCAGCACCAGGGAACCAATCATTCAGCTGCGAAGGTTTCGGGCTGGTAGGTGTGGACACCTCCAGCCTGATGCTCACAGCATTCACAGAATTCGCAACCTTCTCAGCAACCTCTCTAGCAATTATGCAACTTTTCTTCTGTGTGTATTAAGTGTTAGTATATATAGCTCTTTTTAAGTTATGTCAATGTGCAATATAAGTGAGTCGTCGTCTTCCTGTTGCTGATCTGACACTGTGTTATTCCTCACTGGGCTCCGAGCCATCCAGACTGCAGCCTGTAGAATCAGCATGTAGCCTGATGGAGTCTAAACCTTGTTATCTCTGTTACACATTCCATCTGCCCCTGTCCGCTCTCCCTCTATCTCCTTCCTCCTTTCTTTGATCACTCTGGGCCCATGAATCAAGCAGTCTTTAGCGCAGACGAGACCGCGAGGGAGCTGCTGAGCATTTGTCTTCTCCACAACATATGATGACAGACCTGTTTCTCTTTTGCATCAGGACCGCACACCTGTATCCTAGCAACCCCATCCCTGCTGTAGCAGCCTCACAAGACAGTGACGAGAGTGATGTCACAAATGCATGCAACCAGTCTCTGCTCCGTGCTCTCTATCGTTTCAACACTTCTCTTCTCATCCTGTTTTTTTTTCTGTCTTATTTTTCGTTTTGTCTTATGTCACTTTGATGCCTCTCTTCTGATTTTGTGCTCACTCTCTTTCTCGTCTCATGCTTCTCTTCTCATTTGGTCCCATCTGGAATCACCCTCATCGCTTAATGCTATTCTTCTGTTCTCATTATTTTGTCTCACCTTTTTCTTTTGACTCATCTGATCTGGTCTCAATCCTTCTCTTCTTTTCTCATCTAATCTCTGGTTTTCTTGTTTTCTCATTTTGATGTTTCCCTCTCATTTGGTCTCATCCTGAATTCTATTTTTAATTATTACTGTAAATATATATTAAAAATGTTTTGCTTTTCTTTAAGTGTTTTAGAACGTTTTGCCACTCTGTTTACTGATTGAAACAATGGAGCTTAATATTGATTGCAAATGGCTGGAATAGATGGAAAATTGACAGGCTTTTGCTGCAGTTCTGTGGATGTCTTGCTCTGCAGATCCTGACTTTGTGAGTTTCGACATGTTCCTACAGTAGTTCAACTTCTTGGTTGACCCTGGAACAACATTGTGTTTAACCAATCAAATTTGAAGAACTAGTTTATAGTTTTTGTGAAGTTTAGGCTTACAATCAGTGTTTGGTGCTTGTACATCAGTGTCATTCATTTATCATTAAATGTGACTTTAGCCATCACGCATGGGGAAGGTTAAGTTTAGGTGTAGAGAAATGGTCAAAACTAAAATTTCAAAATATGTTGACTTAGGAATGAATGAAGTCTTATTGTCTCACCAGGTCTTAACTCAATTGTCTCTTTTCTCATTTTGACACTTTTTCATCCTTTCCTTATCTCATTTGGATGCATCATGTTTGATTCTTTTCTCAACTTTAATGCTTCTCTTCTGCTTTCATTTGTATTATTTTGTTTCTTCTTTTTATTCATCATTTAGTCTAATCTCATCTGAACTGATCTCATATCTACTTTTCTGGTCCATCTTGACCTTTCTCCTCTCTTTTGGCCTCATCTTGAGTTACTTTTTCTAATCTCCTCCCTTGTTCTCATCTCAGCAGGACTCATCAAGTTTTTTTTTAATTTGTCTTGACTTTTTTTTTTTTTTTTTTTATCACACACTTATGCTAATTGTCTTACTTTATTCTCTTTTTGTCTCAACCTAATGCTTCTCTTCTCATTTGATCTCTTCATGTTTGAGCCTTTTTCTTGTTTTTCTCATTTTCTCATCTCACCGTTTCCCTTCTCATTTGGCATCATATTGGATTATCTTGTTTTATGTCTTTCCCTTGTTTTGTCTCAAACTCATCTTGTCTCATTTCTAATCTTCTCTCATTTTGACACTTTTCTTCTCATCCTGTATTATTTTGTTTCATTTCTTTCTCGTCTCGATCAACGTAATTTTGACTCAACACTTCTATTAATGCTTGATCTCATCTCTGTCTCTCTGGTTTCATCTCTTCTCATTTGGTCTCAACTTGTGTTAAATCGTCTCATCTCCTTCTATTGTCTCTTTTTCTGGTGCGTTTCATCTCATTGCCGTTTCTCTTGTGTTGTCTCATATTGATGTGTCTCTTCTCATTTGGCTCATCTTGTCCTGTCCCTTTTCTCTTATTTTTACTTTCATTATTTTCTTCTCATCTCGTCTAACTTTGACATTTCGTTGTTGCTGATCTCATATTGTTTTTTTTTTGTCTAATCTCTTTCTTTAGTCTTACTGTATTTCATCTGGGCTATTCTTGTCTCATTTCACTTCATATTATCAGGTCTCATTTTTTAGGTTGTTTCTTTTTCCTCATCTCATCTTGACACTGCTTGTTGCATCTCCTATTCCCATCTCAGTTTTTTACTCCTTTCTGTTCCTCTCATAGAGAACTGCTCTGCACACCTGTGTTTGTATATTTGTGTGTGTGTGTGTGTGTGCATGTAAGCTACAGGGATCTGAAATGTGTTAGTATGAGCATCTGTGAGTCCTTCTCTCCTGGTGCTGAATTCGGGCTTTCAGGGTCTATGGTGCCGTTCTGGGACAGTTATCCATCCCCAAAGAGAAGGAAGCAAAAAGGAATCTTTCAGGCCTGCAGTAAAAGATGAGGAAATAAAAATAACTTCTTCTTTTTCTCCCCTGTGCGTTCCCTCCATTCCCAGGGAGACTGGGCAGCTCTCAACGGACTAGCAGCCACGTCTGTGTTAGGGAAAATGCTGCAGTGGCACATTTATCTGTTTGTGGGAATGCACTAATATACAAACACGCACACAAATGTGAACACGTCCATAAACACACTGTCAGAGAGCTTAAGTAGGGTCAGTTTCCGGCAGTTAAGGCCTCCATCCACTGAATACTGCTGACAGTACAGCTAGAATTACCTTTAGAAAAGTAAATACACGTTTACTGAATGATTCCTCCCACTAGAATCAATCCTGTTCAAACCAAAATAAATGTTCAGACTTTTTTTAAAACTATATACAGCTGTTGTATGAGTCACTACTATTTGACAAGTGTTTGGACACTAAGTAATGATTAAATATGCATTTAATGCAAACAAACAATGCTAACTCCACCTTTTAAAATGATCTTCAGTTAATTCATCCACATATGTTGGTCAACACACTTGAATCATTACAAAACAAGAAAAAGCTTTATCATCTTTAAAATAAAAAGCACTTCATTTTATATTTTGTTATATAATGCATACACTATCGTCTAAAATTTTGGGGCCAGGAAGATTTATTTTTATCTTCTATTCTGCAATGATGCATTAAATTGATGGAAAGCAACAGCAAATGTTTTTAATATGTCACAAAAGACCACATTTATGAATTTATTTATCATTCATGATTCCTGTAAATGTATCCTAATTATGCATCATGGTTTCTACAATAAATTATATATTTATATATATTAGGCAGTATAAATGTTTTTAAGATTGACAATAATAAGACAGCAAATGAGCTTTTTTAAAATTAACAAGAATAAATTACATTTTAAAATATACTACAATATAAATATAAATAATAATAATAATATGTAGTATTAAGTATTACATCATTGTCCGCACACACTTTTTGAACCTTACCCAGCCTCAGTAAATGGGTATCTGTGTGGTTTTATCGGTTTGAGACAGCACAAAAGAGCGTGGAGCAACGAAGGACATGGGAAAGGCAGACGGGTAGTTGAATACCGTACAGCGACGCAGGCAGGAACAACAAGGACGTTTGTGCTGACTCCTGCACTTGCTGACTGCCCCATCTGTTGAGCGGGGTCCCCAGAGAGAAGAGGGCCAGCGCGGGTCTGTGTGACACATCTGCCCCTTGCTTGGGGCTTTTAAATAGAGACACAGAGGGGACTGAGGCATCCTGCTAGAGCAAAACTCCTCAGCCCAGGTGTGCTTCTAATAGAGGCCACAGAAAGCCAACCTCTACCTCTGTGTCCACTTTTGTCTGTCTATGTGGCTTTGTGTCTCTATCCTTGTCTAACTTTCTCTCTGATGTTCATTGAGAGTGTCCCTTTTTCTCATTTTCTCATGCTGTTCACACCCTCAGTATTAAACTCATCCAGTGTGAAGAGCGAGGACTCATTTCTGTTCTCCACTGGGGGTCCTTTACGATGCTTCGTGAGGTGTGAGGGGAAGGCCACCGCTTCTCCATTACCCGATAACTCACGTTAGCATAAACTCACAAAACATCAAACCAGAGAGGCCTTATTGAAAATAATAACACCCTCAAGCGTGTCCTTCACGGGCGCAGTGTGGGGTTAAAGACTCACGGCAGTGCTTTGCATTTAAAGTGTCCTCCACGTTCAGAGGCCCACATTGTCTTCTAGGTTGACATGGATATTCATAGAGTAAACGAGCAGGTCATAAATAGACTCTGGAATCGGTATAATCAATATACATATCTATAAATAAATAAATAAACAAACTCTGGAAAATTTAAGAAAGATCTAAGCCCATTGAGTAAAACATGAATTTAAGGCTGGCTGTCAGTTGTTTGGGGGGTAACTGTATTATTTCAACATTTTGACTGTATGCATCATAATGTTGTTTTGAAGATTTGAAGCCTTTATGCATAGCGCATTACAAAGATAATTATAATGTATGCTGTAATGCATTATATCTTTTCATAAATAACTGTGCCGAACTTAAAATGCACTATAATGTTTTAAACTAATCATATGATGCATTACAAAGCATAATTAATGCATTAAAACAAATTTATAATGCATTACACAGAGGCTTCAATAAAGTGTTACCTTACTTTTTATTATACGTGGACCAATTTTATATTAGGTGACCTGTAATACTTACATTTAAATTAATCATATGGTATAATCCACTTATTGTGTACATAAA
The DNA here is from genome assembly GCA_032357475.1 of Enteromius thamalakanensis. Taxonomy (NCBI): domain Eukaryota; kingdom Metazoa; phylum Chordata; class Actinopteri; order Cypriniformes; family Cyprinidae; genus Enteromius; species Enteromius thamalakanensis. The sequence continues at coordinate 13,150,886 of JAUCMT010000026.1, forward strand.
TGTTTTCACATTGCACAAGAAATATGTATATGTATGTACATATTTTTATTAGTAAGTGTGACTTTCCTTTTTTTTATTTTTATCCCTGTGACAGAAATGTACTTTCATAAAAATTAAATAGTCCTTTTAAGAAAATGCAGTTTAAACCCAGCTGGGCAGCTTAGATGCATAAAGCACAAAGCGAAACTTAGCTTTTAATAATTTAGATATTAACAATGTAACTGGTGAGTTCTAGTCACAGATCACCCGGTATGAGTTAGGTAACATTTCTACATTTCTCCTCAGGCACATTCAATAATGAGCAGCATCTGGATAAAATATGCACACACATACCGTACACACACGCACACACAAACTAATGATGAATAGCCTACTTAATCTCTATGTGGAATTCAATTATCTGCTTATTGCTATCACCGAATCAGTGTTTGTACAGATATAAGTGCTCATTATAATGCCTAAATGAGTCTCTCAATCGATTATAAAAAGAGATCCAAAAGAGAGACTTAACAGATGGAAGATGTACATCACAGTCAATAAAAAGCTCATTGAAAGGCTACAGACCAAAATAAAAGGCATCTTACCGATGAAGTAGGACAGCAGGATGGCCAGCAGGGCGGCAGCAGCGATCGCCGACAGGGCGGCACATTTCCAGCTGCAGTACTTGGACGGCTTCTTTAACTTGAAGGCGCTTCTGGAGAAGGTGTTTCTGGGTAGGAGCCGCGGTGGAGGAGAGTATACTGTGCCGGACGTCAAAGGGTAACCCGGAGATGAGCTGCTAAAGAGAGGAGTGGTCCCTGAAGAGGTCTTAAACAGGAAATGCCTGCAGAAAAGAGAAAGATAAATAGCGCTTTTAGTATTTCAAGGTATTTCATCCCTGGTATCGAATCTTCTTACTGCATGTGTGTTAGTGTGTGCTGTGTTGACCGCTGAGTGTCGCAGGCACGTGTTGGGGGTGAAGGACAGTGTCTGCAGCGCCTCAGTGTGGAGCAGGAGACATATGGCACACCAACACACGGCACCGCAGGCCCGTCCCAGCCCACCGAGGGACACTTACACAACAAAGTCACTCAATAATTCAAAAGCCTCCCCTCCTTTTAGGTACAACAAACACATACTGTACAGAGACACACACTTCACCGAGACCATCCGCAGTGGTTTGATTTTCTGGTACGGGGTCATTTCCGCCGAGCTGATGAAAAGAAAAAATCTAGACAGGAGGATATTGCTGTGTACTTCACAGTGAGATTAATCATTACAGCCTCATAAACGGACTCTTGGCGCAGACAAACAGGATGTGATTTGTTAATATCCAGCCTCAGCACCGAGACTATACCGTGAGACAGAACGCACTCAGAGATAATCAGCGTTAAGCTTGCAAAAACATCATAAATGCAGTTCATAGACCGCAGAGCCATGTAACAACAGTCTGGCAGGATTCCACAGAATGGTTTTCACTACAGTGCGCAAATCTGAAAGATCTAACAAATGCCTCACAAATCACTTTTACCTCTGACTAGCTTTAAAAACAGAGTTGTTCCCAAAACACTCCTGCTACCCTTGCCTCCCATTGTTTGGATTCTGCCCTAAAGGTTGACATAAATAGAAGATCTTTCTTTCTTTCTATGGATGCACGTATATATGCATTTATTTATTTACTTATCAGAAGACATCTATTATTTCACGAGCGCAGTTTTTTTCCCCTTTTTTATAAAATCTCATGTCATTATTGGGTATAATAACTACGTAAGAAACAGTTTGTGTTGCAATTTTTGGAAAAATGCTAAATATTTGACATTTTTATTGAAAATAATATTTTTGTAGACTAAAAAATGCCTTTTAGTTGTTTATTTGTGCCAATTAAGTTTTATTATTATTTTGTCATATCAGCTTTATATTTAATACATACAGTGTATACAAAATAAATACAAACATTACATAAAATCCATCATATTTATATGTACAGTATGTGTATACAGTATATGTTTATATATATAGACAACCACACACACAATTCTGTAAACATTAATATAATAAGAAACATTTATTGTACTTTTTATGATTAAAATATTCTTCTATTCTATAGAAGTCCTCCTTCAAAGTTTGTCCTGATGGAAATAAATTGCTATTGACATTAAAATATTATTGGCATTGGTAAAACCGGCTAAAATTAATAATGACATGTATCACATGTATTTTAGACATACAGTTTAGCCCAAATTAAACACCGTTACGTTGTTATGTATTCTATTTCTGAAATGTAAAAATAAATAAGGAGTAGACACTGTTTTTACAATAAATGCATACAGTAAATACAAAAAGTCATAAACGGCATTTTGATAAAAAAAAAAAAACTTTGAATGCTTAAGTGAGAATGAGAGCTGTATTAGGAGTTTCTCTATGCGGTGCTTCGTGTAGAAAGAAATTCAGACAGGAGGTTGAGTAAATGATGACAGAATTAATATTTATTGATATTTAACACTGGGGGAAAAAAATGATACTTTACCTTTAAGAAATGACATCACTCTGAAAGTAAGTGTCAGAGCGGTCTCTCTGGTGTCACACTGGTATTCTCCAGTCTCTCTTCTGTGCTGCTCTCATTAGCGGTGATACTCGCTAACATAGCCTTAATGCTACAATAGATTATTGATGAAACTTGTACAATTTAGCATTGTACTTAAATAATTTAGCAGTTAATTACTGCTCTGAGCCCCATGCTGGTGTTTCCTGCCCTACAAATGAGGACTTGTTTCACACAAAGCCCGGCAGCACGGATACAGTTTTAAAAAGAGATGTAGTGTAAAATGGATCAGCCACGGTCACGTTGCTGTTGTGATTAGCGAGGGGTCGTGGGGTTTGTCGTGTTTTATCAGGTCCCGTTCTCTATTAACAACAAATCGAGAGGCTGAGAGCTTTTCTGCGGTCAGGTATCTGCTTGAGAGGCTTGTCTCTGGACTGCCCCCCACACCCTACCCCCAGAAACAGCCGTCCCTCATACCTCTAACCTACGAGGGAAACGGCCACAGGCTGCTCACTCCTGTGATCTTTAATAGCCTCTTTCCACAAGATGCCTTCCAATATCTCTGGACACGTTCCAGCGGCGGATTCCATTTCCAGAGCTGATTTTTGTACCGTCGTGCTCCAGCCCTTCCATTACCCCCATCTCTTATCGGCCTATCCCCATACATCCCTCTGTCATCCCACACTCACCCATGGATAGACAGAATGAACCCCCCGGAATCTGGCCTGATGGGACTACTAGGGAAAAGCCTAACAAACCCATCAACGAGGGATTATAAGATTTAACCTACAGTCCTACAGTAACCTGGCTGGCTTTTAAAAAATTAGTCGACCTAATAATTCCATGACTCATTTATAAAGTCACTTGTTTTATTTTTTAATGAATCTGTCTTGAATGAATACATAAACTATAAACAATGTATCTGCATTTAGAAGAGCATTCCATCAGAATATGCTAACTATGTTAACCGTATTGTTATATGATAGAAATAGCATGAATGGCACTAAAGTATCATATTCTGAATTAACTGATTCTGAGTCAGTTGTTTAGTTCTGGACTGAACCAATGTTTTAAATGCAATTTATTATTAAATAAATCGCTCAAAAGGACAGTCACTTGTTTTGACTGTCAAAAACCAAACCGAAACAAAACAGGTAGACTGTATGCCAGCACTCACAACAAAGACACCCCATTAGTTCTTACATTTAATTTGTCCTATAAATACAATCTGATTCCTTAAAATAACCCACTTCTCTAAGGCATGATTCCATAACCACCACATCTGTCTCTCGCCACAAGCCTTTAGGGAAAATAAACCTCAGAAGAAAAGAAAAAGAAAAAAAAAGAGAGGTCTGTCCTTCACAAAAGGAGAGATGGAGAGAGTGAGAGCAGGTTGATAAACGTAATGAATGGTAATAAATGATAATAATGCAGCAGTATAATGAATGGAGGCCACATGGAGGATTCCACACCGTGGCTTTACATAACAAAGCTGTTTTTCCCCAGCTGAGGGTGACATCCACGCTGCCTTAGGCCTCACTGACTCACACACGCATGTCTAACACATACACACAGTAGTGTGCAAACACATGCAGAGCTTGAATAATTGTGTGCACGAACCAGGAAGCTCGGTCAACAGTGGGAAAAAGTGGAATCTCGCATTTCCTTCGTATTCACATTCGCTCTCTGTAATATTCTTTCCACCCTTCTTGCTTCCCCAATTGATGGTGTGATGCCACAGGCGGCATCTCCACCTCCAGCTTCATGCCTTCATGTGAACCCGTGTCGTCTTCCTTCACGTCTTTCTGTCAGGTGCGACCGTGCACAAACTGTAAAGGGAAGCTTGCAGGTTACAGGTAAGCAGTAATCAGGCCTGCGACGAGCAGAAGAGTGACGGGAAGGAAGCAGAAGTTCACGTCTAAAAATACAGCTTCGCTTCCTGCGGACCGCCTCCGTGTCATTCCGCCACTGTCTGAAGTCGGCGACTCGCAAGGTCAAGTCAGTCACTTAAATGCCAAATCATTTTTACCCACGCAGAAGGTTGCAGCCACTAATTTGCCAGCTGACAGGGGTGACGGAGGGAAATTAATTAAGGTCATTTTGGAAGCGTGTGCGCTCGAGTTGAAGTGTAACTCATAGCTATTGGCTGAATCTCTATTGAAAGCTCATTTCATCTCGGGTTGGTAAGGGGAAGCCGAATGCGGATGGAGTGGCTTAATTGTGAAATGAAATTAAAATGCTTGATTTACACAGCGTGCTTAATTGACAGTGATTTATGTCGAGCATTGTTTGGGAGGGAAGCTGGGGGACGAGTTGAAGCCAACTGAGATGATGGGAGACGTGAGAGAGAGAAAGAGAGAGAGATGAGGCCAGACCGGGGGGTGGACAGGAAATAAAGAGAGGCCAGATTGAGCCCAAAAAAGGAGTGCTGACAGGGTGGGGTTATGCAGAGGACAGTCTGGAGGCAATGGCAGTTTTGCACTTTTCAAAGTCCACAGGGACTAAGAAACCTGGGACATAACGATCTGAGGAAGTGAGAGGAGGACAGAAAGACGAAAAAAAGAGAAGAAGAGAAGACAAATCAGGATGAAGCTAGATGAAGAAACAAAAAATAAGCCAAGAGGAGATGAATCAGGTAAGACGATGAGGAGAAGAGCAGAGAGAAGACAAGGAATGATGAAAAATGTGGAAAGACGAGAACTTAGGAGATGAGATAAGAGAAAATAAGTACTGTAGGGAAATGAGATTGGACACAGGACAAGAGAAAACTCTGATGAAACAAAGGCACTGAATAGAAGAGATTAGTTGAGGAAAAAAGCTTGAGATGAGACTTGATGATATGAGCAGGTGTGGAGATGAAGACAGGACAGGTGTCAAGACAAGAGGTTAGGTGACGAGAGGAAAAGAGATAAAATAAAGAGAAGAGGAATCAAGAGGTAGGAACATAGGGGATACAGAATAGGAAATGGGCTAAATGAGCTAGAGGATATCAGTTTACGAAAGAAACCATAAGATGAGACACAAAGAGAAACAAAGACATCTAAAGAGGCAACAGAGGAGTCGAAACGAGGATCAATGAGGAGTGGTAGAAAAATAAAAGGAGAAAAACAAGAGAGGAAAAGAGACAAAGAAAGGAGATAAATTCAGGTACTTTCAGTAAGTTCTCTGCAGTCGCTGATGAAGTCATTGTTGAGGTCATTGTATGTGTCGTGTGCAAGAGCTGATTAATGACCATGTTTCAGTCAGACAGGTGTGTGTTCTCACCTGTGTGTGTGTGTGCCACTGAGCCTTGTTAAATATGCATTGCTGAAAACGGCCCCTGCCACTCATTAGTTGTGACAGCCCCAGAAGACCCCTCATCACCAAACATGTAGTTAGTGTCAGACACCAGTGTTTATTTATTCATTTTTAACTTTCCATTTCCAGATCTATCCCTCATTTAACTGTCTGATCTCACACTCGCTGCCCACACGCCTCTGATTGACACCCTCATTATATACATCACTTTTCTACTTTAAATAACCAACATCAGCACCTATCAAGACAGGTAAGTGACCGCGGTCATGAAATAACTCTATGTGCATGCTGTAATAGGAGTAAAATACTTTTTTAACTGCCTTTTCTTTTTTGGAGCGCCCACATCCCAACACCCAGCATGAGAACAGACATTTCACCTGAAGTTTCTACCTGACCTGAATCACACTTTGTTCAGCTTTGGTAAACTTTGCTTCTCTCCACATTCTCCTCCTGCAAACCAACTATAGGCGATGGGTAGTCTAAACACCAAAACAAAGATCTCCAAAAACTTTTCTAATTATGTTTGCTGGGATTGCTGTGCCATATCCAGAATTTGATCTGCGTGCGGCACGAGCAGAGAGAGGGCCCATAAATCTTCAGCGAGCTGCGGGCACCTGTATTCTGATTGGCTCCCGTTAGGATAACAAATTGGCCTCGGAGCACAGCTGAGAATTTAAATCTGCCCCACACAGATACCTTGGCAACCACTGATGAAGTATGAGAGAGAAAGAGAAAGAGGGGGAGGGGTAAGAAAAAAAAAAAAAAGAGGCAGAGAGAGGCAGAGTTTTGCATTGTTCACTTCTCAGTCTGAGCTCAGGAACTCAAACAATTTTTGGACAATTTTCCTGCTTTTATTCTCCCTTAAAAGCTGCTTCTACAACGTGAAATTGCAAAGCAATTCTCCTTGCCACTTTTTCTTAAAAAAAAAAAAAAATGAATAAATAAAACTTGTAAGCTAAATGCATTTTCCTGAAGGACAAAAATGTAGAACTTGCTACTAAACATGCAATAAAGGCCAATCGTAATACAGTATGCACATAGTATAGTGGCATCATTGAGCCATCAGATTTACTGTCTGCATTTTCACAGGTTAAAACCAGAGATTTCATTAGAAATCCTAAACCGGAACCACACGAGGGCAAAAAAAGAGGCAGATTTCACATCCCTGTGTTGGCCATTAGAGAACTGAATCAGTTAAAAGGATTTGACTTCAGAACTCAATACACTACTGAAAATAAACAGTAAAGATGACTATATATATGTTATAGGTTTTGTTCATGGATTTTCATTTCTTTCATTTTTGAGTCATGTGATCTTCTCATGTGCTTCCTAGTCTTCGTGCGTCATGTTGGTACAAATGTCTTGTCAGGTGAATTTCAGTTCTGTCTTGTGATTGGTGCTTCGGTCCTTGTGTAAGCGCTCATGTTTTCTTTGCCTCATCTAGCTTTGTTGTTGTAACCCACTATTGGTGAGTTTTGTCTTTTCTGTTAATGTTCAGGTCATGTTGAGTCTATTCTAGTCCATGTCACGGTTTTGATTTTGGTTGATTTGTATCTGATTCCTATTTATCTTTAAAACTACATTTGGGTTCTTAACCTCAAATCGCTTTTAGTGGCCCATATGTTACAGGCCTGTGAAATCTGGCTGAAATCTAGCTAATGAAGCCACATATTTATTGCCATTAAGATTTGTAATAAAAAAAGCTTTCAAATGATTCTTTTAATGCACCTAATGTGTTACTTTGCACATTTAGTACCTTCCCTTAGTAGTCAGAAATAGGACATTTTAAGTCATTGTGATATTTTTACACTAAACTTTATGTAAACTTAAACACAAACACCACAATGTCTTGTATCACAAAATCTAGTCAAATGATCTGACATGCTAAAAATATATAAGTCTGTACATGAAGTGGTTGTGCTGAAAAGTGTGAAAGAAAATAAAAAGCATGAGTGAGACCGCAACCGCTATAATTAAACATTCACAAGAATGATCCTCGGAGGTCAAAAATTACATTGCCCATAGCCAACGGAGGTGAAATGATGCAGAATGGATGCTGCAACATCAAATAACCGCAGAGACATCTGGTTCAAGGAGTTCATGGACCTGTGAATGTGTGCACAGCATATCGCACAAGTCAAATTGAATCTCTGATATCTGCACAAACAGACAAATCAAATTCTCTCGTGGCGCACGGACCCAAACTGCACTTTAAGAAGTTGACACAGGACCCTGCTGCAAACACACACAAAAACAAACACCAGCCGGGCCGTAACCGCAACACACACCTCCAAAAACATCCCCCACACCGTGCATGCGAAAGCACTCCTCTTTGGCTCAATTGTGAAATTGCGACCTGCTTTGGAATCTAATTTGAGTGTGCACGAGTCTGTATGGAAGGAGAAGAGAGCAGCTCGAGGCGTCCTGAGATGAGAACAAAATTGAAGCAGGCATCAGCTGGTGAAGATGCTTCACTCCATGATTGGAAATAAGCCTTCACAGGACCGAGCCATCTTCAGTCATTTATGCTGCCGAAAACCGATTCCACCCTCCTCCTTGTTTTCCGATCTCTCCCTCTCACTCCTTCCCAACCGAAGCAATCTCTCCGATCCCCCCCACCCCTCTCTCCTCTTCCTCTACCTTTCTGACAACAGCATACTTTGGCAATCAATCTTGCGGTACTGGCAGCTGTGCAGGCACCTCTCAGAGAGATGCTTGCTTTTCTACTTTAGCAGGAAAGGCCTGACCTATAAAATAACAGAATTTACATAGAAGACACACATACACACCGAGTTGAGCGGCCCTGTCTAAACGGCTCAGGGTGTTAATCTGTAGGTGGAATATTCAGGGTAATCAATCTAAACCTCTTTAAAAGCCATCCACCTAAAGAGAAACAGGCATGACCTCCAGTTCCAAGAAGGAAAGAAAAATATTCTTTGCTTTTAAATGTCATGCTACTCACTCTTTCTCAATCACAAGACCATCTGGATGACCACACTGAGAGATTACATTGCCATACATCTCTATCTGAGATTAGCCTTCTATATGAGGGGTCATTTTAGACAAAAAGTTGTGAGAGATGTATTTTACCACTATGCTGGTCAGAGATGCCACAAACAAATATTACACACTTTGGAAGTCTACTGGGTCTAATGGATTCACAAAACAAAAAAACTAAACTAATGAACTAAACTAAACCACTAAATTTATGAAAATAGTATGTTTAATAAAATGCATGATTAATTTATTACAAACCCGATTCCAAAAAAGTTGGGACACTGTACAAATTGTGAATAAAATCCGAATTCAATGATGGGAAAGTTCCAAATGTCAATATTTTATTTAGTATAGAACATAGATGACATGTTAAATGTTTAAACTGAGAAAATGAATCATTTTAAGGGAAAAATAAGTTGATTTTAAATTAAATGGCATCAACACATTTAAAAAAAAGTTGAGACAAGGCCATGTTTACCACTGGGAGGAATCCCCTCTTCTTTTTACAACAGTCTGCAAACGTCTGGGGACTGAGGAGACTAGTTTCTCAAGTTTAGGAATCGGTCCCGTTCTAATACAGGCTTCTAGCTGCTCAACTCTCTTAAATCTTCTTTGTTGCATCTTTCTCTTTATAATGCATCAAATGTTTTCTATGGGTGAAAGATCTGGACTGCAGGCTGGCCATTTCAGTACCTGGATCCTTCTTAATTGATGTAGTATGTGGTCTGGCATTGTCATGTTGGAAAAGGATATTATGCACTGTAGATGTTGATAACTTCAAACTCTTTGCAATTTATCGCTAAGAAACTCCTTTCTGATATTGCTCCACTGTTATTTGGCGCAGCATTGGGGAAACTGGTGATCCTCTGCCCATCTTGACCTCTAAGAGACACTGCCACTCTGAGAGACACTCTTTTTATACAAAATCATGTTGCCAATTGACTTAAATGAAAAATTTGTCCTTCATCTGTTCCTTATATATACATTTGACTCTTCCAGCCTCTTATTGCTACCTGTCCCAACTTTTTTTAATAATGTGTAGCTGTCTTGAAATCCAAAATCAGCCAATATTTGGCCTGAAATTTCAAAATGTCTCATTTTCAGCATTTGCTATGTCATCTTCTATCGTAAATAAAATCTAAAAATGGTAAATTATTGCATTTTTTATTCACAATTTGTACAAATTTGTGCCAACTTTTTTGGAATCGGGTTTGTAGTTAAAAAAAAAATACAAATAACACAAAAAATATTTTAAGTACTTAAGAACTTAATAAAATAACTAAATGAATCCCTATTTAATATATTTAATAATTAGTTCATAGTTCAGTAATATACCTGCAAAATGTTTTATGAATATTCTAAAACAAATTCACAGACTGCCTGTATTTATAAAAAAAAAGAAAAAAAGATAAAAAAAAAACTTTGAAAATAAACAATATTCAATTTGGAAAAAGTCAAAGCCAGGCCATTAACAAACAAACAAATGGGCAGAAGACAGGAAAAACATGAAGTGAAGAGAAAATGATCGGTTCATTCTATTGTAACCAGTGTCATTCTCACCTCCCAACTTACTATACACTGCACAGAGCAGCACTCACAAATAAACTTATTTGTCTGTGAAACTAGAAAAGTGCAGACCAAAAGCTTCTCCTGAAACACTCACGAGCATGGCTTCACAGGAGGCTGCTGTTGCATCACAAGGTTGGAGATTTACCTCCAAACTTTCTCTCTTTGGTTATAAAACTGCAGAGGTGGATTTGGTCAGTGTTTTTCTCCTGTAGAGGGAGAGGCAGGCAGTGTCTGAAAATGCTCTCTCTGTTGCTTTTGATACAAAAATAAAAATAGGCCTATTAACTTTAGTGTGTCGGCTTAGTGCTGTGTGACCCAGAGGCAAGAGGATATGAGCCTCTGCAGACACAGACTCCTCGAGCCCTCATCTCTCCACACGCCTGTCTGTCCATGTGACATTCTGTGCTATTTACACAGCTGAACACATCTCTGATCTACTCAGCTACTTAATGTGCTGGATCCCGTTTTAAGCATAAAATGGCAGATTTTTTTTTTTTACATATGCAATTTCATTTTTAAAATTGCCTTTTATATTCTTATAGGGATCATTATCTTCCCCCTGAAGTCAAATTATAACAATTGTCAAGGTTTCTTGCACCAAAAAGTTAATTTAGCTTCACATGACCATTTTCTATCCATTAAGGGGTGTTTGCGCTGACAGTCCAGAAAAAAAACAAATGACTGATGATTTATTATCAATGAAAGTGTTTGAAATTTACCCAGCAATTCTGTATGAAAAGTGGACCACAAACCTCCAGAGATAAAACTAATGTATTACACAGTATAAATGTGGCAGCGGAATTAAACAAACTGTCCTGTACCTCAAAATAAACAGAATTGCATTATTACTTTACAAAAGAGGGGGCAAGTAAAAATAATTTAAAGGAATCTCAGTGGACAACATACAAACACAAAACTATAATTTGTAATAAACAATTTTAAATCCAAAATTTAATTTTTAATCTAATACCAAAATGTTCATTTCAAAGTTTAATGTTTATTCTAGAAATATGGTAACAATAACTTTAAGATATTTTTATCCATTATTTCTTGAGTTATTACACTATTTCTCAGAACAAAATGTCTTAAATTCTCAAAATACAATGACAAAAAATAGTATTATTATAATAAATATAAAATAATACATATTATTCTTAAAAAAAATTTGTCATGATGTTTTATCTCTCTCTCTCTCTCTCTCACTCTATATATATATATATATATATCTATATCTATATCTATATATATATTAATATATTAATTAGAGTCCAGGTGAAGAATAAATACATATATTTATGTACACCTATATATATATATATATATATATATATACACATATATGGACTCTAATCCACTTCCAGTACTTATAGCTAATATTATATAATATACAATAATACATAATATTACCCAAAATACTGGAAGTGGATTAGAGCCCAGGTGAATATATATGTATATATAAATAAATAATAATGTATGTGTTTATTTATTCTTCACCTGCACTCTAATCGATTTCTAGGGTATTTTAAAGGGATTTTTCAAAAAGACTTTCTTTAGCACCTAATTTTATGAAATGTAAAAGAGCCTGTGGATCAGTCTCAGACCATATTGAAGTGAACAGACACTTGAGGATTCCACAGAGAATGCTTACAAACCCGCCTGTTGCCCAGGAATGGTGTGTATAACGCCGGTCGATGCCAGCACAGATCCTGGGTGGTCTACTGGTGGTCCAATCTGCACTCGTGAGTTCTCTATATCACACATGCTCGCCACACTTCAGAGCCTCCACAAATGCTATGAGTAATGCAGTTAATGAATGTGAATATATTGGAAATGAGTTTGTGAATTACACGTGCGTGTGTGTGACAGGTGGCCCATCTGCATTGACAGAACCCCAATTAAAAAGCTGCAGTGAGAGGGGCGGGGCCTGCAAGCAGGGGAAAGAGGAGAGGGGCCAGAGTTTGGGCCAGCTTCCTGGCTTGGTGAGGTTTGGATTGGTGTGAGGAGTGTGGTTCTGTAACAGCAGATGGCAGGCTTAGTGCTGCTGGGTAGTCCTGATGGCTTCAGTACAGGAGCCCATTCTAACACACCTGAGCATCCACGAACAGCGGGCCTTCGTTTTAGGGCCTCTTCTTAATTTCGTGAGCAAATGAGGAAGGATTGTGTGACAATTATCCAGTGCCAGTTAGCTGTCTAAATATTACCCAGCCATAAAGCCGATGGATATTACACACAATGGCAACTTCCAGTGATTTATGACGACAGCACAGAGAACCGAAGGACGGAATGCAATGCTGGAACTCACTGGAGGTTCTCCACGAGAATAGTTTCAGAAATATCATCATTTGTCACCTGTCAGCTTAAGTGATGCTTAACAAAGCCTTTATAACTTCATTTATAGAAGAATTTATTAATGCATTTACAACTAGAGCAATTTATAGTCTACTTATACACACACACACACACACCAAACTGAAGTTTGGAAGTCTCTTATATGCTCATCAAGACTTGCATCTTTGTATTAAAAATACAGTAATATTGTGGAATATTAAGATGTTTTCTATTTGAATATATTTTAAAAGCTCATTTATTCCTGCAATGACAAAGCTTAATTTTCAGCATCATTACTGCAGTTTTCAATCTCAAGCAATCCTTCAGAAACTATTCTAATCTGCTGAAAAAAGCATAAAGGATGTCAAAAAAAAGAAAAAAAAAAGGTTAGTGTGTGTGTGAATGTGCAAATAATGAAATATGCTTTGAGGTGTAGCGTTAATTCAAATTAAAATCCAGTGAAATGTGAGAATGACTAATTAAACACGGCACAATTTGTATTTATTAGCATATGAGCATAAACTATTTGAAATAACGAAGCTTAATAAATTGCATCTTAACTTTAAACATTATAAACAATTTTTTTAATGGCAAGATCATGAACAAAACATAACGCTAGGTTGTCTGCGCTGATGTTACATTCTATTGTACATTGTAGCTGTTTCTCATTTTTCCCCACAGAGTTTTCAACCTTCAGGGGGTCCTGAGGGCATTCCAGGGGGTCCATGCAGAAAATAAATAAAACATAAAGAGCTGAAATTCGGATGGCATTTTTATTAACTAATTTCTAAATAAAGATCTATTTGCATTTTATAATCAGTTTAATGTTCTTAATGAACGTTATTATAAAGTGTTAGAGAAAAAATTAGCATTTTAATACTGGGAGTCCTTATTTCGGCTTAAAGTCTGACTGGGGGGATGCCTCTGGATCTGTAAAGATTGAAGAGCCCTGATGCAGACCCCAAAAACATCTTGTGGGTAAATTCTGATGAAGACGGTGTCGGTGGGTGTGTCCACATAATCAGCAGCACAAAGAAGCCAATCAACGCCAGAGGTCACAGGCGTATCGTCAGTGTCTGTGCGCGTCACAGGGTGACCCTGAACTGAACAAAACCTTGTCACTCTCCAATCCTGTACACAGCAGTCCCTAAGAACTCATGTCTGAGAGCTGCATGGCCCATGCTGACATACAGGACAGCCTATCAGCCCTGCTTTAATTACAGCCAGTCAGGAACCTGCACTTCCAACAGGCCTGAGACCTGTCCTGGTGAATTATACATGCAGCCCGGCCTCATGAATAGTGTATGGGAGTATGCTGCTTCTCTGATCTGGGAACAGAGGAGGTGACCCTCTGCCCAGCAAGAGAAACATACAGATAAAAGAAAGAGAGAGAGAGTGTGTGAATGAGAAAGCTGAGGCACAGGGGTGAGTGTATGTGTACGCATGAGAGACAGAGCATTTGTATTTGAGGGAAATATGAATGCTAATACTATAAAAGCACTGCATGCATAATACATTGTGCATGTGTGATCTGGAAGCACACTCTAGTGTATGTTTATTTATTGAGCATAAAAAAATGTCACATACCATAGTACTAAATATTAGCAAGCACAGAAATAGAGGAAAATAGGTACTGTAAAAACTGTACCTTTCAAACATTCAAGAAAAGAACTTAGCAAGGACAGATTTATAAATATTAAATATATTTAGAACATAAAAAAAGTTTTTTTTTTAATATTTATAATGAAAAGAAATGTTTCTTGAATACTAAATCAGAATGCTTATAAAAAGGAAAGCAACTTACACCACTTCTTTAAAAAACAATCAAACAAACAGCTTTGCATAATCTGGGCGTCCGAGCTGTCAGTTTATTCAAACATTGACTGGATCTGTTGAAGCTATTAAAGTGTGCTGACCCAAAAATCTTTTAAAAACCTGGGCCAAGTTTAAACCAGTAACCAATCATCAAAACTGGCAAAACTTGACATTATTATGTAATCAAAATAAATATTATTTTCTTAAATGATGTCAAGTTACTTTTATGTATTTGCACTAGACACGGTTTTCAAATAAGTTAAAAACAATACCTTTTAACCTATTTACTTGCAATTTCATAAAAATACAGAATTAAATGCAGAAATAGATTAAAAAAGTTTTCAAATGACTAGACCTGTCAAAATACCAAAATTGCTTCCACCCAACAAATTACGCTCGTAGAATTTTAATAAAAACAACTCTTTGGATTGAGACACAATTTCTGTCACATCGCACTCAATAATCTTGCTCCCTGTGGGGCACAAAGAGATTGTTTTGTCAGAATTAGGATATAACCTGCTATTTAAATGCTCCTTTCTGTGAGAAATGTGTTTCTAGCTGCTGTCTTTTTTCCACTGTCTGACAAAAACTCTCATTTATTTCCATTTATACGATTAGGTTCTCCCAACTGAGCGTCTAAAATATAAGTTACCCATTGTTAATTTCTTAATTACACATGCCTGCGTTTCCCAAAAGCATTGTTAACCAATTGTACTACAGGCAGGTTCTGTCAGTAACGACTCCAAATGTGTGGTGTGCAAAAACTGGACGCTGACCTGGTCTCCAATGGGACGTTGCTGTTGAGCACCCAGCTGTCCTGCAGCTGCACTGACTCGGGTGTGGTGGGCCCTTCGCCCGGGACGGATGGAGGGGCGTGGATGGGGTTGCGTCGGCCACTCAGCGTGTTGCGGTTGAGCGAGTTAGCAGAGGACTGGTGGTGGGACAGCGTCTGGTGGTTGTGCGGTGGAGGGATGGGCGGACGCAGGGTGGACTGGCTGTGATGGTTTGGAGCTCCTGGGGAAAAGAAAAATGAGTGAAAAACCCTTTCATCAGGCTGTCAATCAATTATCAATTGGCAATGTCAAAAACTGTGTTAAGCGATGCAGGAAATGCGAACGCACTAACGGCACTGTGAGGATGAAGTGCAATCAGAATAAACATCAAATCAGGGACGAAAGGACGCTCTTGGTGATGACAGCCTGCCAAAGCTGTTTGTGTTGTTATTCTTTCTTTCCGAATTCACATGCAGACGTTCCGAGGCGGCAGGAAGCCCCTAAAACACTCAACCACCCAGCTTGTTAAGACGCTTGTCAGACAGGAAACTCCTGTCTTCTCTTTTTAAGCTGCGCCGGCGTTGCTGGATGCTGTGTTTTCGTACCTCATGAAGCAGCATTAATTGACGTTGTTTGGCTCAGTGTAATCCTTAATGCTGCTTGAATTCGGTGCATGAATCTGCAGGAAGCACCGGCTCTGTTAGACTCTTTTACCGTGAAACATTTTGTACACGGACACAACTGCGGAGCGAGGCTGTTCACTTTTTGGCTGCTTTGTATGAGGTAACCTGTGGTGCTCGGAAACGTCTGGCATGTAATTTTAAAGCAAAAAGAAAACAAATCTCTCTATCATGTTACATTTATTACTCTTGTCTATCAGAGGAAAACTGAAAGAGAGCGGGGAGGAGGCCAGGCAAGAAGCTTCAAACATGCTCCTAATAATGTTTTCCCATGAAACACGGGGTAATGCAATAAAGATGAACCTCCCAGTCCAAGTTTTCTTCCCACCAGCACCTAAAACCATTTCTATTTTCTCAGCCTGCCCATCTCATGCTTGTTGATCCATGACAGTTGCCTGAGAGCGAACTCCTCGGCCTGATCCCTTGTCTATTGCTGTCAGTATACGAGCAGATGGGCTGAAGAAATACATGAATCAGGCCTACGAAGAGACTCCCATGCTTACTGCACCGCAAAAAAGTGAGTTCCTGAGTGTTTTGTTTTATTTTCCAGTACAAACATCTGAAAATCATGACACACCCCAATCAAGACTTAAATCTTCAATCAAGACACACCCCAAAATTAAATATCACCATGTACTCTCCATTTTCTGAAAAAAAATATGTGAAAATGTAGTTTTTGCATAAAACAAGAGCAAATGTTTGGCAACGGCATTAGAACAATTTTAATAACTACACTAAAAACTGAAACTAGTACTTATTAGCTATACCACAGTACTATTAAAGGTTAAAAAAAAGGTAGCACTTTTTTGATAGCACTTTTTCCCCCTCATATACATACTAAGTACTTATTATAGTAATATAATGACACAAAACTAACTACTAACACAGAACCTATCCCTAAACTTCACCTCAAGACTGCACCCCCCCATGTAGTTACCTTACATGACTAGTTTTAGTAGTATTCATTTCTTGTGTAAGTACATTTAAGTACTGGAAAATAGTGCAAACACTTTTTTATAGTGTCATTTTGCTAATGACTAACAGTTAGCTTTAAAAAAGCCCTAAAAAAAACGTATAAATGTAAATCTAAATAGAGTGGCCTTTGTCTATGCATGAGATTCTTATTTTGTACACAGAAAATTAGATTTGTAGCAAGCTTCTATATTCATCAGCGATATAACCAAAGACTTTTGTGTTTTCTGTTTGCTTGGCCTCTGTTTAGTAAGTGTTTGCTGTGCGAGATGCTAAATCTGCCACAGTTAAAAAGCCTCTTGCACTCTCTCTCCTCTTATCCTCTTCTTTTCTTTTTAAACACAAGACCGTGCATGCGCCAAGGACTGCGAGAGAAGGACGTGTATGTGCGGGGGATTAAATTCATGAACGGAGTTTATTGACAAACAGAACGTCAAGAGTTTGTTCTTACAAACTAAATCCAACCAAAGGAAAACAGATCAAGTGTGTGTGTGTAAGTAGAGTGGATCAGTGCTGGCCTGACCATGTAATCTGCTGTTTCTCGCTGTATTACAATGGCAACAGTGCTGGATCAAACATGGAATAAGTGTAAAGCCGGTCCCTGAGTGCTGGGAATTGGGAGAGCTCATGGCGCTCAGGCACAGTGGGGTGGGTGATGGGGACTAAAGATCACTGCGGACTGATCTGAGCTCAGTGGTCCCATCTAGAGGTGACACGCTCAGACTCTGATCTAGAATCAGTTGATATTCAATGGAATATACTGTGAAAAATGCATGAGGGTGAGCAAATGAGAACAGAATTTTTTATTTTTGTGTAAACTATCCCTTTAAAAAACACCTAGGATAAAATTATTTAGATTTAAATGGGTTACGCAACAATTATAATACACCATAATTGTGACTTTTTACCTGATGACATGTCAGGTTTGACTTTGTCATACATACACGCAATTTACTTTGGTTTTATGGTTTTCCAAAGCATTTTTCTTAAGGGCTTTCATAGGAAAACATGATTAGATTTTCAGTAGCCTTCTGCATTCAAGGTTATGATATTTGGAATTTCATTTAATTGATTTTATACACTGACAGTTCTGCAACAAGTATTAACTTCACATAAAATGAACTTTACCTGCCAGACAGAGCACTTACTCACACATGGACACTATGGAAACTTTCTAGATTAAGGGGGTGATGCAATTTACCCCCGTCACATCTTAACCCACTACATTCTGTTTCTTCCACGTTTGCAGAATATAACTATAAAAGTGAATCTGCAGTGCTAAGGTGAAGTAAAGTTTAGTTGCTGTCTCTCATTAGCTCTATAGGTGTGCTGGAAATAGGTCTGGACATTGTTAACTTCTGTTTAAGGGTACTTTTGTTTGTAACACTATGTATGGCTGTCTGGGGCCACAAGATGAATGCCTCTTTCTCCTCTAGAGGCATGATCCCTGTGGCTGAAGTAAAAGTGCTCGTCAGCATGCTGCTATAACAGTGAATTCTGGGAGACGTGGCCTGATTTTGGGCCCAGGTGCAGGGTGAGAGAGGGCAGTGTACAGATGTTCAATGTGGAGGGAGGGGGGTGACCTCTTAACCTCAGAGAGACATTTAGCATCTGCCAATACACATTTAAATACTCTCCTGAGGATGTGTACACAAACCTACGGTAACACACACATAAATATACACGGACAGTAACATAAATAAAACCTTAAATGTCTGTTGGGAAGTTTGGGGGGTAACTACATAAACTCTGTTACTGCTGTTCAGTAGTAGCTTCTGTGCGAGGACACTTTCGTGCCATTTATCGCGTCATAGCACAATTCAAACGTGTGGGGTTGGCATGATTAAAGGAATCGGTTATGCTAAAACTGCTTTTATTTGATAAAAGACATCAAAAATAAAAGTTTTAAAAAGTCTATTATATATGTATATATAAATGCACACACGTACAGTATATATTTTCAAAATATGTGCATGTTTATACATTGATATTTTTATATTTAATATTATATATAAATATATTTAATATATAAATATAATATATTTTTTATATTAAATTTATATAATAAATATATATTTTCATAATAAATATACACCATACACACACATATATATTATGTAAACAAAAATATTTTGGATGCCTTAATCACAATTAATCATTTGACAGCAGAAATATCAAGCATTTATTTATTTATTTATTTATTTCTATTTTTGTATACGTTTATTGTAATTTATTCATGTGAGGCAAAGCTGAATTTCTAGCATCAGTTATCTGTGTCCCATGCCCCTTTAGAAATCATTTTTATGATGTGCTTTTCAGGACTCTGATGAATAAAGTCTGAAGGACAGCATTTCTTTGATACATTTTGAACATTATAATCATGTTTTTACTGTCGCAATTTAATGTGCCCTTGCTGAATAAAGGTATCAATTTCTTTATATATTATGCACATTTTAATTAATTGCCTTAGATCTGACATTTATCTAACGGACCCCAAACTTTTGAAATGTATTCAGTACAAAACAGCTTTTCACTGCTTCCAACATCTCTAAGGAGAATTAAAGTAAACGTTATGACAAGTACGATGATTACACTTACTCTAAGTCAACATAGATATATGACGGTCAATTTATAGAGTTTGCCCTGTTGCTTGTTTACTGTGACGAAACAATAAACACAGCACCACTGAACAAGACAAATTATAGTTCAAACTACTCCCAGTTGTCAAGAGGACATTTTTATGAATCAGAGATAAGATATCCTGCACCCGCTCAATAGAGCGTCTACTTATCAGTCCACTATTTTTTATGTTTAATATTCATGGTTAAATAACAGCATTACACAGATTATTATTATTTTTACAAATCCTTTCATGCTTTTACATGCATAACTGGCTTGAAAAAAATGAAAAAAGGTTGTTTTCCTAAAGCTGGAGAAAACAACAAATGTAAAAGCCACTTGTGGTTGAGGCGAAACACTGTAGGCTCCGCTGTCAGCCCTTTCTAGACTGATGAAAAGGTTGTTTTCATATTCATGAAGAAGCATTCCTCATTCGTAAACCTCTGCGCGCATCATCAACTTTTATCCCACATCGACTGTGAAATGGCTGTGTCGAGGCTCTGTGTGTGTCTGTGTGAGGGTAAAAATTCACAGCCGCAGCGCACAATACTCTTTACTCTAGGACAGTGGCTCCCAACACCGTTCCCCCAACACTGCACATGACAGACTCACACAGCCTTACATACTTATTTTAAGAATGACTAATTGAAGGTTCACTTCAGAGGAAAATTAAGGTTCTTTGTGCATTCATCTTTTAATGAAACAAATTGATGCCTATGTATAAACAGACTGACCGATGCACATGTATTATTCTGGGAACTGTGTTAAAACTGAGGTAATACTTTTGCTCGGATGCAATATACAACTGAACCGTCTGCACAAATTGTCAGGCAGTCATGTAGCAAGGACACACTCAAGGAGAAAGCTAAAATCCAATCCCTTTGTTTGGCTAGAGTTAAACCAACAACAGCACACAGACACCAACACAAATTGAAATAAAACGCTGGACATTAGAGGCAGAAACCATAGGAGTGTGAACATAAACGTCAATTTGGGATGATATAGGAGATCGGAGAGAGGCCCAGGACCACAGGAGGTAAAAGAGAGTGTGATTTTAGTGGAAAACGCTTGTGAATAAATAAAAGAAGGTAATTAGGAAACAGCCACTGAGACCTCCTACTATACACTTACACAACCAACCCATCCCAAGCATCTTCACTGATAACACGGTGGTTTTCCTTCTCGCTACTGAGAGTGCCAAGATTCAACTCTTGGCAGATCGCAGCGAGGCTAGACGATGCAATATTCGTCTCATCCCAGCAGAGGGCCAGCCAAGTATAGCTGCCTGTTCACGTATGCTGTAAACGACAGTAATAAAACAGAAGACGAAGGCCATATAATCACATACAAATAGAATATATTTTACAAACAAAAGACCAAAGTTTGGCATGGTACAGTTACCACCTTCTGGTAGATACTGAAACTGCATCTGGCTACAAAAAGCATCTTAAAAAACAGATAGTGGTCCTTGATTCTAATTGGTTGAGCCAAGTAACTCTATAAGCATACACTTGAGCCAGTGTGTATGTTGCTGTGACTGTGTTGCTCGGCAACCGTTTCTGAGGGACTACATTGTTTGTGGGAATATAATGTTATTGTTAATATCGCTACATTTAATTTGCTTTGTTTAAGCGTTCCACATCATGCCTAACAACACTTTATTAAAAATAAAATTATTTCTTATACCTCAGAAGAATCCAAAATGTTCTTTGTGGTGAAAAGAAGGCTCTTCAGATAAAAACCTTTGTCTGAACGGCTCTTTGTGAAACCAAAAATGGTTCTTCTATGAACCTTTATTCTTTGAACACCCCTTAGCTGTTATAAATTCCCTGTAAACCACAGCTTCTTGGGGCTTATTGCTTTATTCCTCCACTGATGACCCTTCTAGAGTAGCCCATTTTAAAGTCATTAAGCCATTTTGATTAGTCACATGGCATTTGTGGCTCAGATGATTGGCTCAAAACTTCCTGGCAGTAGGAATGAAAGGCTATTAGCAAAGATCACATTGCATTATTCGCATATCCTAAACCAGCCCACCAACTGTCATCAAAATAAACAGGACTGCTAATACAGCGGATATATCCTAGCTATAGCTTTCTCCAGGTATTCCAGAGCGCTTTGTTTACAACACTGCCATATGAATATTGTTGTTTTGAACACTGCAGCCGTATTAATTTGCAACTAAAGTGTGTTATTCTGCACTCAACATTCCAGCAAAAATATGATATGACATCATTAATAGCAACTTCTAGCAAACAGAATAATAAAACTTTCCGGCACGGACGAGCCAATCAATAGATACATAATTTATAAAGGAAGACGGATAGTAGACTTTTTGCTTCCAAATGCATAAAGCACACTTCTAACTTTTACTCACACACAGTAATGTGATCTGACAGTACTCACGGTTGCGTGCCAACATACTCACGGGCTAAGAGAGCTACGCATTAGTTTACTGGAAACATGTACAACCCCTACAACATAAGTACCAAAGCATTGAGGACTGTGTGTGTGTGTGTGTGTGTGTGTGTGTGCGTGCGCGTCTAAAAACACTGAAAGCATAGTGGAGTTTTGTGCCAGTCTCAATAGCGCAGCATGGAGGTCATCTAACTTGACACAGATCCAAACCTACATGGTTCAGCTCGCTCTCACTAAAAGCAGATCCCCACACACAGTCCGGCGTGCCTGAGGTTAGCACTTAAACCCACCCCCTGCTCTTTCTGGGACTGTGCCTGTGCCGGGTAGAGCGGAGCGGAGGCGCTGAGCAGGATGCAATTGGCTTTCAGTACACTGCATTAGTTTCACAGTGGAGCTCCGGAGGCCCACTGGCAGCGGGAACAGAAAGCCACCATGTTTGTTTTCCAGGCCCAGCCTTAGTGAAAATGTTTATTGATATTTTCTGTGGTTCAGAGCAAGTGTTGGATGCTGAGGAAGGATGCCCGCACAGCAGCCGCAGCCAAAAGGAGCAGTAGGCGTCAGGACTTCTGCTTTCTTTCAGAGACTCTCACATGAGCAGCCACTGGCCTAAAAAACTCTGAGAACATTCAAACGGTTTCGTAAAGCCTGTGCCATCTTCAGCTCAAACTGACTTGCAAAGCGTTTGTAAACCACTTGATCATAAGAGTGAAACATATTGGATACACTCTTTGTAACCTAATCAAACTCTAAACTTTACTCTAAAACAAATACTCACAATCTAGGTTTTTTTTTCAAGATCTTAGTGCATTATTTTCTTTTCCCTGCTGTAGATTTGCCTAATTGTGTTCTTCATCAGAACACGAACATGCTAATATAAAAACAATAATTATAAAAAAGCAATTATGCAACAGTACACCCTTAATTACCACTACAAAATTAGCTTTTAAATGTAGGTGTCAAGTCTAAGCTAACGGTTTCCTCAAAACGATCACTCAAAATGACTCTCAAACAAACTGGATGGCTAAAATGAATTGCCTTCCCTATGCTACTTTCGTTCAACCCCTTGTAATACATTCTGTATATTTTACTAACATGCTAATATGAAAACAATAACTAAATGAATAAATAATAATAAAACTCATGCAACAACACGTTCTTAATTACCACAGCATAAAATTAAATTAGCTTTAAAAGGCACTGTCAAGTCTAAAGGAAATACAGCTTCTCCAAAATGATAATACTTATATTAATATGAATTGCAGACTCATTGAATGTAGTGATCTCTCATCTCTTACAAAGACAGGCACCAGCTCCCTCAGAGCAAAAAGACTGGTCTGGAGGTCATGCTGTTGAACTCCTGGACGTTTATGCTGGGGTTTAATTAAAACGCAGCTTGGTTGGTGGTAACAGAAGTAAATGCAAGCTGTATGCTGGGCTCCGAACGAAACATTTCTCTCGCATTCAGCCTCTTTGGCCCAATCCCCTCCTGTAATGAGCAATAATAACAGTCTGAGAGAAGAGTCATCAAATCAGCCTGAAAATAAACAGGCTTTTGAAACCCCACTCTAAAACCCACCCACACACAAACACACACGGCCCTCTGTTCTCAACACAAAAGCTTAAATACCCTAATACAAAAACAATAACTTAAAAAAACAATTATGCAACAGCACGTCTTTAATTACTACTGCAAAACAGCATAACATTAGCTTTAAGGGGGCATCCAGTCCAAACTAAATTGTTTCAACAGAATTTCTTCAAAGCACACGGTGATTAAAAATTCATTGCATTAGGATCTACGGCTGATTTCACTGGCAGGAGTATGTGACTTTGGAAGCTGCTAAAAATAGCTATCCGACACTCTCCATTTATAATAAATGGATAGAGACGCAAACACAAGAGCTTCGTACACACACCTCTTTCCAGGAGCTCTCTTTAGAAAGAAACCCAATGTTAAAAATGCTTCAATGTTGTGCAAACACATCGACCATAAATCACAATTTCAACAAATCAAAATAATGGGATCTGCATACTTTTTTAGGGGGCAGTATGACTGATTTCAGCAATGACAATAAGCAGGAATGTCACTTGAGCAGCTAATCAACATTAGAATGATTACTGAAGGCCCATGTGAAAATTCAGCTTTGCCATCACAGGAAGAAATTAATAGTGCCCCTATTGACCTTTTTTGCAGTGTGTAACAGTGAATGAAAACATCCTGCAATGTTTTAAATCTGAAAATGCACATGTGTAAAGATATCTCTCAAAAGAAAGAGTTGACTGTGAATCACTGAAACGAGTTTCATGTTGATGTCATAGTGATACATTAGCATACTCCCCGCCCACTTGCCGATCTATTTAAATTGGTTCTGAATGAAAATGCAAATTCATTCTTTGCCACTGGTTTAAATGAAATCGAGCAATCACTGGAGGTGTTTGGAAAAATTCATCTTTAGGGAGTCGTTAAACAAAAAAGGTCAAATTAAATGGATATTATAAATAAATGAAAGTGTTTTTGACCTTGCATACATTTCAGCCTGTGATTTGGAAGTCCCAAAATTAAAATATTAGTTTTATAATCCATAATAAAATACTTTGAAAACTTTATTTTAAATGTAATATTTCATAAAATTATTGTTTTGGATGAAATGGTGAACTCCAAATTTTGGACGGTAGTAGATTTATTTAAAATACGGTGTTTGACTTAATTTCAGACACATTTGTGTTGAAAAGAAACATTTCATTGCATTTCTAAGAGAGCTCTCTTTAACACAGCCAGACTGCCAGTCACAGAGCCTCGCTGACAGCTGCAATAGCTCAAGTAATGACTGTGGCACCGTGTGCATGCCACCAGTGTCACTGCTACCCACTGGCAGAGACGCAGTCCAGCTGTGCAACATAAACCACTGGAGCACAGACCCGCAATAAACACCAAGCAGAAATATAGAGATTCACTCCACTATCTCCAAATCCGAAGCTTTTATGTATTTAAATTCAAAACCAACCAGTAATAAACACACTTACCAGACACTCAAAAACATCTACTCAGAGCACTTGGCCAGACATTTCAATTCCTGCACAGCAATCACCCTCAACAAACACGCAGGACATTTAATTGGGCTTGGTCTCACGCAAAAACACACATTTCCAATCTCAATCCAACACCCCAAGAAGTAAAACACACACACTCTGAAGCTAAACACTCTCAGACTTGTACACAAAATCCAAGCTCGAGGCAACATGATAATAAGCCAATTATTTAGTGCTTTATTTTCAGGCTAATTGCGAGCTTTGAAACTCCTTAGAGCTGAATGTGTCATCAGATCAAGGAAATGCAAACTATATGACAAACTTGCAAAGAATATGAAATATGAATAATTATTTGCAAGCATCTGATATTCAAAGTAGTTGTTTTTCCAAATGCGATCAAGACCCGTGCATTACAAAAACAATGAATGGCATTTGTCAGAGCCGAAAAAAAAGTGTCTTATATAGCTGATTAGAATATAGAAATATACAGATATTTTCTCCCAAATTAAAATTGCAGCTTGATTAGGGCATCTATATTCCAGAATTTAATATAGCATCAAAGTGATGAAAGAACAAGAGAACTAATAATTGTACTATAATTTCACTATAAAAGCGATTATCATCATCGCTATTGTCGCTTTTCTGTTGTGTAGATGTTAACATATTTCCAATTATCAGAGATTATATATAAAAAAAATCTATTTTTGCAATTTTTTTTCAGCAAACGCAAAGCTCAGAGAGAGAGAAAAAAAAAAAAAAACGAGAATACTAACAGGCCCAATAAAGCTATTAGTGGTCACCTTGTCTACACTCTCGAATTTTTGATCTTTTCTCATCCATAATCCTTCTGCCGCGTCGTTCTAGAGCCGTGGAGCTGGCAGTGTTGGAGTGAATTTATTTACAGCGTGGTTAGTCTGCAAATGATTGATGTTGCTGCAGCAAACAGTAAACCAATTAGAGGCATGATGTAATGTCATTTTAAAAGGTTTATAATCGCGTTGCTTCTGAACTCGGGCCCCTGATCAGACGTAATAAAGATTTATAGCAGATCAAAGGAGAGGCTAATGCCATTAACAATAGATTATATTCCAGCAGAAATTACATTAACAACTTTTTTTCCTCCTCTCCTCTAAATATATCCCCTGGATTGCAGATTTGGACACGGGGCAAAGTTTGGAGGACTGTGCAGCGTGCGGAGGATTAATTACTCTCAATGAGCACAGCTGTACTAAGACGACTCACACACACACCCAGGTTCAGTCTGACCTGTTATAGTGAGGTTCTACACAGCCCATGAAAGTGTAATAAGTCACCATAACATAACTGCTTCATATGTTGTGCCCTTGTGGAAAACCAATGCTGCTTAATTTTTGTATCCATTTATTGTCACCTTGAGCTCAACTAGTCATAAATATAATCTATTCCTATAACATAAATGACCTTTTTAAGGGACAACAGCTAACACTATGTCCTAACCAGGGTGTAAACATGACAAAATGACAAATGATAAACGATAAACCCAATCTCTTCCATGTTGTGGGACATTCATACAGGCCTTGTTAAGACAGCAGCAATCCCCTCAAACCCTTCCAAGCTACACCAATTTAGTTTTTTACAATGTGACCCTCAAAAAAGGCCCTGCTATGAAATCTGATTTTTTTTACTCCAAGCCTAATCCACTGTTTTATTGAAGTGAACCTAAGTTTGCATCGTTAGAATGCTATTTTACTATTATTATATATGATAGTATTTGTACAATATTGCAGTATTTGTTCACATTTTTAATTACTTTTTATTTTTGTTTTTATTTGGATTTTAATGTGTTTTGTATTTTTTTATGTGTTTTTTTTTTACATTTAACATTCATTTATATGTTGGCCAATTTTAATAATTAATAATAATAATAATTATTACTAATTTTTATTTTATTTTATTTGCAGTAACAACAGCAACAAAAAATAATAATTTATAAAAAATTTATATTTAATTCAATTTTAGTTGCAATATAATTTCTATTTTTTGTTGTTTTTTAAAAAGACTCTTATCTAATATTTTTTATTTATTTAATTTTTATTTAATATTTCTCAGCCTTATTTAAAAAAAAAAGCCTAAAAATAAATATCAGATATGGATGTTTAAGAATGGCCAAAATAAAAATACAAATCTAAGACAAATCTTAAAAAAAGAAAAAAGAAAAGAAAAGAAAAATTCTCTGAACTGTGTCAGAAACTATGGATTTTCATGGGGAGTTGTCATGATAAAAAGTAGTCACTGGTAATGTTCTGAATGACTCATTTTGTTAATTATGTTGAACTTAGTGTTTGGAAGTATTATTTTCACAATGGACAATAATACAGGACACAGAAAATGAGTAAGATGATAATGGGGGCATCAGCTAATGAGATGTTAGTGGGATGGGCTTACCAGTGGGGGGCTGAGCCCGGAGCAGGTATGAGTTGGGGGAGATTTGGTCCTCTGGGTGGGGCTCCAGCATGGTGTGGGAGGAGCTGCTGTCCAGCAAGGGCACCTGACACTCCCGTATGATAGGGGGGGCTGGATGGAGGGGGACGGGTGGAGGAGAAGGAGCAGGGGGCAGGAGGCTGGAGGAGGCGGTGGAGGGAGGGAGGGGACGACCTGAGGAATGGACAGATAAAAGGAGGAGACAAACTTGTTATGATCATGTGACATGACAGAGGGCAGATAGACATACAACATCTAAACATTCTACAGCAAGCAGACAGCATTGAATCAAATGACATTAATGCACTCGTTTCTGTGATAATAAGGCACTCGTGATCAATTACATTCAAACGACTTCAATGACAATCTTTGAAGTCAACATGAAATGGCTTTTACAACCCATTTTACTTTTGTAACATTTATGTGTTTCCATGTGAAACATGAAATTTAATACAAAAAAATTAGATTTTATCCATCAGGAATTGACTGGATCATGAAAAGTGTCTGTTTCATACTAGAATGCGTTCAAAATGTGAGTTTGAAGAGGGTTACGGAGGACTACGCCCCTCCTAAAACACCTTGGGAACCCATTTCTGAAGAGGCTTTTTACTTGATATGTGGAGGCTGAAGATTAAGTTCACCCTTGAGAACATTATTATGCATCCCAATAGTAATACTTCCACAAATGTATCGTAATTTACGGTTATTGCCATAAACTTTATTATATTAACCGGGAAGCTTTTACAAAGGCTCCATTGCTTACAACAGTAGGCTAAAACAACACACAAGTATCTATCAGACTGTTGGTTAATATTATTTATTAATATAAAGTTGTTTCAAAGGCAGAGCATGTTTTGTCATTTCGATGAGTGATCATAAAACCTTTTTTTTTTTAAACATTAAAAAATTATACTAAAACATTTACATTAAAAATGTAAATAGAGTCAATTTTGATGAAGGATTCTAAATACGTTTTTCTCTTTAGAACGAAATGCACTGATAAAATGTTTTCAGAAACATAGTAAATAGGGTCAATTTTGATTTCACACTGACCTTAACCGTAACGGCCCCCATTGATGTTCACGTCGTACAATGTGCTCATAAAATGATTCCCATAAAATGAGCTCCAAGGTGTTTCTCGTAAAAGCAAGCTATGAGGTCACAAAGTAAATTTACGGCGCAAGTTATCCGTGCCCATAAATGCATGCAAAATTTACGCGCTCACACCTGTGCATAGATAACGTTCACGGGCTGAAATGACATCATGCTCAGGGTGCATTGACGATATACAAACAACAGCGCCCGCGACAGAAGCAAATAGTCAGAGTGTTCATGTACACGTGTGTGTGTTTGTGAGTTATGGAGTGCTTGGACTGCAGAACAGCAGACAGGAAGTGCTGCACTCAGCATTTTTTTGTCCAGTAAAACTCCACGCTGGGAGCATTGCATGAGCACATTTACACAGAAACACAGTCTACTTCATCACTGTAATACAGATGTTTTGGATGTGATTTCCCAACAGGATCCTGTAATAGAACCATATGCATGCGCTATATGACAATAAAGAGCTTGCAGTTATGAAGTGCATGTCATTTTTTTGCGCTGCGAGCAATTGCACGAGGGGAGCTGGGCAAAGTCATTGGGCAAAGTTTTTTTTTTTTTCTTTCTTTTTTTAAAAGGGTCATATGCAGTCAGTCCTCATAAAGGCGGAGGAATTAGGAGGCTATTACCTGCCTTAATTACTGCTGCAAAGACAGCACTGAGGGAAAAGACAACGCTCGCTATAATCTGAGACGACTGAGCGGCGCTCTTTTATGATTCATATCAGTAAAACTAAAATGACAATGTATTGGCCATCGTTTTAATTGGGATCAAACGAAGACTGTGCACTTTCTGTCTTTTAAGAGTCGTTTTAACTTCAAAAAGAAACATGGTACACAAACAGATTATCACGCACATACACACAGCTCCTCTTTCATCTTCCTTTCATCGCATCAAGCCCTGACTGCCTGTTAGCAGGAACGGAAGAAAGCGAGAGGGTGAAGAGGTGCTTTTGTAGAAGACCTTGAATGCAGAAAGTCTATGAGCACAGCTGACTCAACTTCCCTCTTCAGCGCTCGTCCTCCCGCTCCCCATGACTCCTTTGTCAGTGCAGTATGCGGTCATTCAGGGATATTGAGTCGAGCTTGCTGGCTGAGCTTTGTGTTATTGATTTGGTTCAGTGCTGCCCTGTGCCAGAAACACACCTCTATTCACACACTACTGTAACTCACGAAACACAGGGCCCTATTGAACTCAGCTTATTTGATTTTTTCAGACTTTATGTTTTTTTAATATGGTTTCTAGATTTTAATTCAGGTAGTCTTAGTAATGATTTTCTTAGTTTATTTGGTGTTTAAAATTAGCATTAAATATTAAATTAAATTATGTGACGGCGGAAGTGAACTTTCTCCACCCTTCAGTGTCACAAGAGCCTTCAGAAATTCTTCTAATGCTGATTTGCTGCTCAAGAAATAATTATTATCATCAATGTTAAAAACAGTTGCGCTGCTTTTTGTGGAAGCCGTTACTTTATTTCACAATGTTTTGATTCACAAATTATTATCATCAACATAATTTATTTAAAATAGGATTTTTTTTTTGTAACAATATAAAAGTCTTTACTGAGATTTTTGATACATTTAATGTGCCAAATAAACTTTATGGCCCAGTTTCACAGACAAGGCTCAGTCTCAGTCCAGGATTAGGCTATAGTTCAATTAGGAGAATTCATTATTTTTTATATACATGCCTTAGAAAAAGGCATTACTGGCGTGCATCTTAAGACAAAACAAAGGCCCTGACATGTTTTAAGATCAGTCAGTGCAGGTTTCCTTTGGTTGAAACAGCTCAGATTTACATTTTAGTGTAGTATTAGGGTTAAGCCTTGTCTGTGAAACTGGGGGTAAATGTATCAAAAATGTAAGTAAAGACTTTTATATTGTTGCAAAAAAAATCCTATTTTAAATAAATGCTGTTGATGTGCCAAATAAACATATTAATTTCTCTTTTTGACTCCAAATTTTGAAACTGTAAAGTCTGAAAATTAAAAACTGAAATAAAAAGTATATATTTAAATTTTTAATGTTAGCTACTTCAGCTTAAAAACATTTAAAAATAAATATTTTTATGTATTAGTTTAAAATAGGAACTCGAGACCATATGTCTTGCATAATCTTTTTTTTTTTTACGCAAACATCAAGATCAATGTTGCTCACTTTGTGCTGAATAATATATATATATATATACAGTATATATATAATAAATAAAGCTTACATGTTGTCCAGTAATATGTTATAAGTAGCTGAAATAAGCACTAATGTCAAGGCATGTCAAAACATCTCAAGAGCCCCAGAATAAACTTAGACCCCAGAGGTTTAAAGTTTTTTTTTGGTTGTTGTTGTTATGTCCTCATGATCTGTAGAAGAGGGATGCATATAATATATAAGGAAATATAGCGGGCTGATTGGATTGCTTGTTAAGCAGACCCCAGAGACATGGGGCAGAGGACAGTTAAATAATAAAGAGTAAGACGAGGAAGGATATGTTTACCGTCAGCATTTCATAAAAGCATCTACGGCATATGCATCTGAGAACAAGCAAATGGGATGAGAGAAACAACGAGAGAGAGAGAGATATGGGGATCTTCACTAATGCACAGAGGAGATGAATAAACACTGAAAAGCTCAGCGAATATGCAGATGAAAGAGCGAGAGGTTAAGTGTGCTGCTGGCTGATTAGCTTGACTTCTAAAGAGATGGATGAAGAATTCGACCATAAAAATACAGTACGACAGAGCTGCATATGGGTATCTGAGGACAGAAGAGCAGCAGGAATTCTGGGAAGCTGTACTTTCCAAACAGTAGACAGAAGCAGCGTACTGTATGCACAAATGAGTTATTTCACAGAATAGTATTTGGTAAGTCTCTAGGAATATTTGAAGCAGTTCAGAGGCAAAATGTTTATTGTCACTGAACTCATTGTAAGAAGCACACACTATTCATCAAACACAAACCATGACACCATTTTCAATGGACCATTGCTTCAATAATGAGAGTATTTATGGCACTGGACAAGAGAAGCCTGTGTGTGTATATGCATGCATGTGTGTTGGGGGTTATTAAATTTTTAAATCACTTTAATTACAAAAAAAGGAAAAATTGCATTAGGTGGCCAAAAGCAATTATAGGAAACTTAATCTCCTTTGCAATTAGGCTCAGGGGCATTTTTTAACTATTGTAATTTATTTTTGCTACATTTCTATAAAGGTCAGTATAAATTGCTTTGTGTTATTAGAACAAAGGCTCGTTAGAAGGGGGCTGAGGGGGGGCACCTGTTCCTCTAGATGATTCTTCTCCTTTACTGTCCTTCCTAAATTCCCGTCATCTCTCCGGGAGAGGATGTGCTACTGTGGATCTGCCGGTCTGATATGACCTTGAGCGTCGCTGCTTTGGCCCCAGCTAAAACTATTTTTAAAACACTATCCCAACAAGAAGACAACTTTTGATTTCCCGAAGACGAGAAACTTTGTGCTACTTGAAATGTTCCACAAATTACACTTTAAAATAAAGCTTTGAGTATATGTTTCATTTTATTTCTAAGAAAAACTATTTTAATACAACTATTAATAATGTAAACAACAGTTTGGGAAAAGCACGTTTTTTGTTGATTCTTCTAAACTTTCAATCTGTCAAAGAATCGTTAATAAACGTAACCACAATTTCCACAAAAATACGATGATGATAATACAAAATGTTTCTTGAGCCCAGCATATATTGTCAAGTCAGTACATTAGAATGATTTATGAACAATCACACTGAAGACTGAAGTACTTGCTGCTGAAAATCCACAAATAAATTACATTTGAATGTGTATTTTAAAAAGGAAAAAGTTTTAATATGCAATATGCAAATGGTATTTAGTATTTTCTGGAACGTTTTGTGTATCGGAAATCTTTGTGAAAAATATGTTTGCCAAATCAATGCCGAACTGTATTTCTTCTATCCCTCACGGGTTTGATTTTATTACCCTAAAATAAAATATTCCGTCTACTCTGACTGAGGTCTATGAGCATCAGTTGTGTGCCTTTCCACATTGACTGGTCTCCTAGAGCTAAAAAGAGCTGTCAGCCGTACTTTGCGTTCAGTCTCTCATTATCCAGTGTTTCTCGAAAGCCGTTGCTTTTGGCTTCACTCCATTTTGACAAATCTCGATTTGAAAAAAGTTTGTGGACAGAATACATGAAAGTGCATTGCGACGCTTGGTTTCACACAGCTCATAATTCATAAAGTTTAAGCTCGTCCAATGCCTTGTGTTTTGATTGCTGCTGAGTCTAACTTTTCCATCACTTGTTGGAGCCTCTGGGTAAGTGCGCTCAGAAAATTACATTATGTAATGTAATACCATTATGTGAAACTCATTTGGATAGATTCACGCATTACGGGATAGAAGCGGACATGCCACTGACTGAAGCGTTCCTGTCGTCAAACGCTCACCAATACGCTTGCAGACGCACCCTAATACCACAGACCGGGTCTAGCTGCGGCACTGTATCTCTCCACCCATCTGGCCAGTGAGGAGACGGCAAGCCAAAGAGGCCAAAAAGCTCAGGAAGAGACAGCTGGAGCCCAGTCAGATGGAAAGTGACAAATTACCGCCCTAATGAGAGCCATTCATCATTTCTCCCAAACTCTCTCCCTCCCTCTATTTTCATCAACAACGCACCTACACGTTTAGCTCGACCGTCATCCAACACCTGCATTCAAACATGCTGAAGATGGAGAGGAAACAGAGGCGGATTTGACCTCAGAAAATAAGAAATGCAACACATAGTTTAACTTACAGGTGTGCAAGAGGAAATGAGAAGAACAGAGAAAAAGTAGGATGGAAAACAGATGTGAAATTCCCGAAATACCCCAGAGTTACTAAACTGCATGACAACGTGAGATACCTCAGAAAATGTTATTTTTTAAAACAATAAAATGGAAACTAACTATATCGTAATAAAACGGTTAAACGTGATGATAAATACATTCTTGTATATAAAACAGTTATTGTGCTCGTGCTATGGATTTATATTTATTTATCAGAGCACAGTAAAACACTTCTTGTGGGAAAAGTTGAAATTGTACAGTTGAGTCTCATGCGAAAAACAATGAACAGAAATTCTGCCATTTAATCACCCTCTTGTTGTTTTAAACCTGCATGACTGGCTTTCTTCTTTGGAAAATAAAATAAGGTTTTTTTTTTCAGAACTGTCAAATGAAACCAAAAGCAAAGCTAAAAACAAATTAATAACACATTCTTCCACAGAAGAAAGTTTGGAATGACACAAGGGTGATTAAAAATAAGTGTTGGGCTGCCTATTCAAATGTTCAGAAGTCCTTTACATGAAACACATTGAAATAAGTCACTCATGCTTCCATAGAGTACTACTGTATGTAGGTAGCCCACTAGCTTAGGAACAGAGCTGACAGGTGACAGGAAGCCGAGGGACAGTGACGTGGATGCCATGTGATCCAGGACAGGAGGCCATCTTATGCCCGCTGCTGCTAAGATGGCAGCCGCCAGGCCCGCGTCTGTCTCTGCCAGAGAATTTTGAGGGCAGACTGTCGGGATGCTCTGTGATTGGCTCTGTTTTCTCATTCTGATGTTGTGTCTTGTCGACCAGGCTGACAGGATCCTAATCTTTACAACCACTAAGCTCAGTCAGGCCTGTCAAAACACCAACGCCCATTTCACACCATCAGCCAATGCTAATGGCAGAGCATGAGTTCAATAATCACGCGCACACATAAGCACTGGCACAATCCTGTTCCCGTCATCCTAGTTTATTCAGCTGAAAATATCAAAGCACCAAACGTACTGTAAGCTTCCCACAATTAAGAAAGTTAGCTTTTCTCATCTTAAAAGTGACATTACAGTTACGCTTCTACCCTCGCAAAACCCTTTGATGTTGAACTTCAAGCCTCTATTCTCTTTTAGCTCAGAGCTCCTTTAAAATCCTGCTCATTTCTTTTTTTTTTGTCTGTCTGAGAATGACTTCAGGAAATGCAAGACAAATCATTCAGCGTAAGGGGACGGAATGCAGCTCACACCAACATGGCTCCTCTTCACTTTAAGGGAGGATCAGCAGAAAACCTGAACTGTAATGAATCTGGTGAGTCCAGGTGTGTTGAGGGCCACTGCCGCTTCTCTTTTGTTATTTTTCTTTGCAACACATCTCGCTTTGTGTTCAACATGGTACAGTCACTCATAAGCCAGATCAAAGTAACTTTTGAGAAACTTTTAGTTTCATTCTGAAGCTTCAGTTTGTGAAACTGGCTATTAAGGGATTGAGTAAACTAAAAAAAGTGAAGGTACATCATTTAAATACTGTTTTAATGCGCTTACTTAAATCAACAATAAAAAAAAATACATTCAGGACATGCAAAAATATGCGGCAGTGTTGTGTACTTTAAATTAAAAACTACTGTACTGATTTCTGGGCATAAAAACATTTGGTGTCCAAAGTCATTAAATTTTCAGCTTTTTTTTTCCAAATGGTTTTATATTGTTTTTATTAATTGTTATGAATTACAACATGCTACAGTCCATAACAATATAAAAAATTATTTAAAAAGTGACTTAAATAGCTGAAAATCATGATTTCTTCTGAGTGTATTTTTTCTATCATGTATCAATGTGCAATTAAAATATTTTATAGTAATTTAATTTATAAAAGCCATAAATAGTTATCTGAATTCTATTACAATATATGTAGCTGTCTAAACTTTGTTACCAAACCATATTTTGCCTTTAAATCGGTGGAATTATCTCTCAGAATTGTGTTAACTACAGGAAATGATGTCACTTTCACTCACTGATAAGATCTGAATCACTGAAAAGTATCTGTGCCCTCTCTGAGAAAGTATTCTAATCTAAAAACTTCTTACACCAAGAGTTATTTTGTAGAACGTCAACTCTGTTACCACAATGTCAAAGGAAATCAGAATTTATTACTGGTCTCACATTGGGTTGTTTAAAGCTCATTAGTTTTCATTAATGTCATGTATTCCTAGCATTTATGCCAGCAAGTGGAGTTTTTGGAAGAAAAAAAATAATAAAACTGTCAATTCTGTTACACTGTTGTCATCATTGTTACTCTACGTTGGTAACAGTGTTTGACTTTGGACACCAAATGTACCCGCAATTATAGACTCACCCATATATATATATTCCCCCTCTAGAAAATACTGTATATTAGAGGGGAAAACTCAAATGTTGGCTAGGCAAAAAATAAAAAAATAACTAAAATTAAAAAATAAATAAAACTTAAAA
This sequence comes from Enteromius thamalakanensis, assembly GCA_032357475.1. NCBI lineage: Eukaryota > Metazoa > Chordata > Actinopteri > Cypriniformes > Cyprinidae > Enteromius > Enteromius thamalakanensis. Next base: position 13,186,723 of record JAUCMT010000026.1, read on the forward strand.
CCAAAAGTTATAAACTTTATAAATATTAAAAAAGTAATACAATTACAAAATTTCCTAACATGTAATAACCCCCCCCAAAAAAATACAAAAAATAAAATGTAAGATATTAATAAATATTGAGCATATAAATATCACTAGTACAATATGTGTGTAAGTTTGAAGGAATAAGCATTTCTGGGTGAACTATTTCTTTAAATAGGCTTCTGTTTGTTTCCTCTTTAACATGTCAGCATCCTAAATGCTCTATAATGATAGCAATTCATCATCTATTCAACGCTATGCTTATTTACTGTTTGGGCCATGTACTGCAGCTCTTTACACAGGACACTGCACTTTGATTCATGATCACTGACTTCAACACGTCCTCCACCGATCACAGGTGTCAGTGTGTCCTGCTCCGCCAGACCATGATGGTACTGTGTGAACAAGTGCACTGAGGACAAAAATCACACACACACACACATTCCCTCATTGTCAATTAGGCTCAGGCCTCTGTCCGCTCTCTGCACGTCATTTCCATATAAATTACATCCATGTTGTCTTTCTGGATTGATGATACTGTTATGAATTCCACAAGTTTTACCTTACAGAAGAGAGATGGAATAAATAACCTCCATCACTCAACAACTCCACCTCTGAGCCCACAGATACACTGATATATGCACTTGTTCAGCCTCCTAAAAATTAGCTTAATATTTGGCCTTGCAAAACATTGCATCATGAAAAATATTAGCAAAATATATAACAAAGAGGACAACCATCTGTGTCCTTGATCTGCACAATCAAGGTCCTCTAACCCAGACATTCACCCCTCATAGTGTTTTTACCAGCAATTCACTGTACTTCACTAACAACAAATGTTGAGTTTGTTGACTATAAGACTTACAAGACAATTATATAATTACACAGTAAGATTACTGAATATTAGAATTTATATATATATATATATATATTTAGAAAGAATGTAAGTCGCTTTGATATATCCTTCTTACAATTCTTGTTACATGCATCAAAAAGGAAAGAAAACTGCACTCATCAAGAGATTTCATGGGTGCTTAATGCGGCCAAGAAGCAGAGTACGTTGAGCGGCATTTTAAATGAGAGAGATATTGCTATAAAGTAAGAAGAACACGGCAATGCTTGTCATTTCACTCCCAGAACAAGTCTTACAATATTCATAAAAAGCTTTTTGGCAACCGCACACATCCATAAGCAACGCTACACTTGTTTATTTACAAGGCTAGAAAAAAAAAAAGCTTTAAAACACTGCGTTAAAAAGTAAAATCTAGTCTGACATCGTGAGGACATGTCGTCAACCTCATTCCCCCCATGAAAAATAAACTTTTCCGCTGACACACACTCTTGCATTTAGCTCAAGGAAGAAGTTCATGAGATGATGAGCTGACACAGAGGCAGAAGCTTTAGGGCCAAACTGAAGAGTGGAGCGGCTGATATGAGGCAGTGACATCATAAACTTGCAACCTTGGCTAGGGTAACTGCAGAAATGATGTCACTGCCTCTTTACATCCTCGTCACTGTCATTTCTTCTGCCTAGAATGAACTTTACACCTGTTGCTGCAGGGCACTGCTCTAAATAGATATTATAGAGTCAGCATCATACACACACTTCCTAAAGGAAGAATCAGTGGTTTCAGGCCAGCAAAAGAATAGGATAAACATCAGAGCAGATTTGGAGAAATGTAGCCTTCCATCAGCTGCTCACCAATGGTGAATGGGAGTACAATAATTTACATTAACAGCTGCATGGTAAAAAACAAAACAAAAAAACTAAACTATCATTGACACATTTAAACTTTTTAACAAAATACATTTTCTTCTCGCATCAAAATCCACCACCATATTTGTTTTGGACTGTTTTCACTCATAAACATGTTTTTTCAACAGGTGAAAGCCATAATATGGATACAAAAAATATTACTTTGTTTATTACAAACACACAACTTTTCACTTTAAAAAAAATCGACTGGAGTCATGCAGATTGCTTTTCGGACTCTCAATCTGACGGCACCCATTCACTGCAAATGATTCACTGGTAAGCAAGGGATGTAATGTTACATTTCTCCAAATCTGTTCTGATTAAGAAACAAACTAATCTATATCTTGAATGCTTTGATGATAAACATTAAATAAACCAACGAATCAAAGGCTGAGCACACACACAAAAAAATAGATAAACAATTAAATAATTACAAGAAGATCAATCTAAAGGCTAGGATACACTACATGGCTTGTAGACTTGGCCCTCATAAATTTGCAGACTTTGTAAATGGTTACAGAGGAAAAACTGGTCATTACAAATGAACTGACTGAGAATCATGGAGTTAGCACACATCGAACCAAAATCACCCACAAAACAAAGTATGAATGGAGTCGAGCACAGCAGGTTCTCCTCACTCATATCAGCTGTTCGTGTGAAATATATAAATTGCTAATTATATTCCAGCCGACTCTCTTTGATGTCTGTGACTCTGATAGAAGCAAGTCTATTTTTAGCAATTAAGCTCAGAAAAACTTCTGTCTTCCCATCCTCCCCTTTCCCTACCTCAAAAGCCTCTGTCTCCTCATCTTTCTAACCCGGCCTCCTCCACTGTGAGGTCTTTCCCATACTGAAGATCAAAGTGTTTGGAAAAATAAATAAATAAATGATTTCTCTCTCTACTCAAGATAACAGCCTTCCTCCAAATCCACTTTGCTACTAAATCACAACTATCACTGTTGACTTGTTTGTTTGTATTTTTGGAGCGTGTGCTTCTGAGCATACTCGTCTTTTTCACCTTTTTGCACTCCGTCGCTCACTCTTGTCACACTTCAGACTTGTGAAGTGTTGTATTTTTTTCTTCTTCTTCATGCCACCGTCAGAATGATGTGATATATTTATGTCATATTACCATGGCTTTAAAGAGTAACAGAATTTAGTATTTTACATGTTAGATTACTTGTTAATGGATACTTAAAGGAATAGTTCAACCCCCTCCAGTGACGTTTTGGGGGAACTATCCCTTTAAGTGTTTAAAATATATATATATATTTACACACACACACACACAAACAATTATAATAATTATTTTGCATGACTATATTCTACATCTCACATTGTTTGAATGTATTTCCATATTCATGTACTACGCTGTACTAGTAATTTGATGTAAACTATGGTAATATTTTGTTCCAGTCATGTATACATCTCGTTTCTCTTAAGTGTGAACAACAGATGCAAATGAGAAGTATTTATAGACGTGACAAGGCCGTGTGTAAGAGTCACAGTGGGCTGTTTTCCTACCTCACACACACACTCAGGGGCTGTGGTTTGAAATGCTACTATGAGGTAAATTCATCAGCCCTTTGCATCAGCTGACCCTGAGGAGAGAGAGCGTGTCCCTGTGCTCGAGTGTTTGGATGAACCCTAAACACCTGATGCAACCGCTCCAGTGTAATACCTGACATTACATCACACACACTTACTGCACAACCACAAACCATGACATCAAACAAATGATACGGGGAATTATGAATGAAATCATAATCGCCACACCTCGCTCTTTCTCTCTCACTCTTTACTAAATCATTTACGATGAAGGAGAGTCTCTGCTTTCTATGAGTTGAAAATGAGATTTTTAATTACTGCATGACCTGGGGTATATTAGCAACATATTAATGTGCGTCATTAACCCAGTGGTAACTAACCCCGTCAGCTCATTAACTAAATGTGATTGGACCTGAGTGAGCACAGGCGAAGCTCCAGCTCTCATCACAACCACCTGTGATGATAGCGAACATCCACTAATTAGAGAACTTTGAATATGCACACGCTGTTATCTTGTGGTCAGAAGAGCAAATACACAAGGTCTTTATGAAGCGAGAGCACGTCATTACCCGAAGGAAAATATGCCGGTTTTAGTCAATAATTACGTTTAATCATACAGCATTGCAAATAATAAATCTGCTTTTTGCATGAGCCATGAATAATTCATGAAGTAGATTTACCTGTAAACATGCTATTCACCTACTTCAAAAGCTACACAGATATATTTAAGTAACATTTTTATGAAACCAATTCAGAAGAGGTCAACTGAATGAATATACTTTACTCTTAAATAAATATTATAACAATTATAAGGCTTGGTTTGCATTTGGATATATTTTATAATATGATTTATTATTGTGATTACAAAGCTGTATTTCCAGCATCATTACTCCTGCCTTCAATGTCACATGTTCCTTCAGAAACCACTGTCATATAAATATCTGGTACTCAAGTAACATTTCTTCTTCTTAGTGCCAGTTGCGCTGCTTTTTAGGATTCTTGGATGAATAAAAAGTTCACATGAACAGCATTTATTATTTGTTCACAGCATTAGATACAATTATGTAAATTACAACTGCAACTTTTGATCAAGTTAATGCATGCTTACTTAATATAGAATCTTAATGACCATTTTTAAAAGGTAGTATGTGTGTTAACCCTGTGTGCAATATGCATTATTACTTTTAATGCATGATACTTTTTAAAGCCTTTTAGTATAATGCAATGTTTTCAAATAGGATGCATCATGAATCATATTAACAGGCTTAATAATAAGTAAACTGTACCTTCACCTACATGCATCCTGAATCTATTTAAGGCATCTAATATGGTCTAATTTAGATTTTATATTGTATCCCCTAATAATGCAAAGAATTGTGTATTACACACATGCTCACAGGTTCATGTGAATACCCGCACATTCATGCTCTCTCTCTCTCACTCGCACACACTCACACACATACACATCGTGAACAGATGGCTGTGTACATTGGTAGATAGGGTGCTTAATAAATGCACCTGCACACCTGATCTCTCCACAATATATCGAGTCATTCTGAACAGCTTTCATGTCAGAATAAATGCACTAGAGACCGTATTTGACCTTGCGAAAGCCAAACAGGGTAGAACTCAATAAGTCTCCCACAATTCTTCCTCACAAACACACTCTCCAACTGACCTCACAATCAATACATTCACAGAGTGTTTCACCAAAATCAATGCTGTGACCATATAGAAATGATCCTATAGTCTGAGGCCATACCTAAAGTAAAGAGAGACTTACCTTCTCCTGTCTCCATACTGCAGCAGTCAGCTTTATTTCACACGTCCATGACAGGAGGACACCATGTCTGTCAGAATGCCTGTCTCATTGATTCATTCACACTAGGAGACACACTTACAGTCTCACTGTGCTTCTGTCAGTGTCCCACTTCCACAGAGACTTCAGCTAAGAGTGAGGAGCTAAAGGAACTCCCCCCCTCTCTCTCGCTCTCTCTCTCTCTCCTCCCTCCTCCTCTCTTGGGTCCAGTTCCTGCATGTTGTGCCATTAGTAAAGGGTGTCCGTAGAGCCGGGACGGATGCTTTTTATCTGCGTTTGGAAGATGCCAGTTGCATTTCGTTTGTAAGGACTTCCAGAGGTTTTCAAAATGCCCTTCTTATTTTTGTATTTTTTGCAAGCTCAACATCTTATTTTCACATCAGGCTTCGTCTTCCAGCGTGCCTCCGTCCATCTCTCTGAGGAGGGAAGCTGTGAAGACAAGCATCACATTCACACCCGGCTATGACCTGATGTAGCAGGCACAGCTACGAAAGCACTTAAGAGAGCCGTTCTGTCAGCGCTTACGAGGTATAGACACCATACATTAAACAGAGTGCTTTAAATGAGCGCAAGGGCCTGAGTGGAGATGAGACGGACAATAATGTCTTGGAGATTCACCACAAAAGCTCTTCAGGTTCATTCCGCCTAGTTGCAGCCTCAGACGGCACATCCACTGACCGCCACAGTACACTGACTGACCGTCTGATGCATACTAAACACAAATTTCAATGCACTTTCATGATTCCGCAAGTTGTAATCTAATTGTATGGCTTGATCTGCCTGGAAACACATTTACAAGGTAACAGGTTGGGTGTTACGCCCCGTGGCTCGAAAAGGACGTAACAAAAAGTGGGGACACACAAGAGAGTGCAATTAGAATACAAAATTTATTAAATCAAGCAAAACTATAAAGAAAACAATGATGTAGCATGAAGTCGTCAGTAATCAGTAATGTAGAAGCAAGTGCATGTATGTGAGTGTAATGTACCATAGCAATGTTGTATGCAGGAAAATAAAATAAAGGAACAAAGTTCAAAGCTGAAAGCAAGTCCAAAAATGCGGTTCCCCCGAGCAGTCACCCAACTACTCTTTAAAAAGGGACAGGTTACAGCAGGTGTCCTCAATCCCTTCTGGGAACAATCAGCTGGAGGGTGGAACCATTATAGAGAGAACACAGGGGCCGTCACATTGGGAAAAAAATAAAAGAGTGCTCTAAAACTACTGATAAATTTTAAGTTTGACCAAGTTAGTCACAACCAATATACATTAAATTACCTAAAATTATAAGTGTTAAAAGGACAGGAATTATACCGTCATTATACTGCTATTTAAATTTTGTAAAAATAAATAAATAAATAAAATAAATGAATCACTATAAAAATAAATAATAATAATAATAATAATAATAAGTATTATTATTATTATTTTAACAGAATTTTGTAGTGGAAACAAAATTATAATAATTCTGATGATGATAATTATAATAATATTGTTATTCAAAATTATTATTTTACACATGATTTTAGACTAAACATTATTATTATTATTATTATTACTATTATTATTGATACTACTACTAACTATTACTATTATTATTATTTTATAGTAATAGTTGTAGTAGTAGTATTTTTTCAAGCTGGTCTATCATTGTGATTTTATTTTGATTATTTATGATAAAGCAATTTGATTACTTTAGAACAAATTTATATATATATATATATATATATAT
>JAUCMT010000026.1:13193695-13206261 GCA_032357475.1 Enteromius thamalakanensis
GAGCCTACGCATGATTCTTTATGTGCCTGAGTGCAGAAGAGTCTCAGGTGCAGCGAGTGGGATCTCACCCTCATCACTTCACAAAGACAGGTGGATTGGAGAGCCAGGGGGTTTAGGAGACAGTCTGTTACACCAGTGACCCCCAAAGAGCCTACCTGCGCACTGAGCCAATCCTCATGCCCAACACACAGGCACAAGCACACACACATTAGACATTCACATAGATTGATGGAAACAGCAGTTGTGCTGCTGGACAACAGTCTATAACACAATTTGTGACCATTGCCGATGCTCTGAGGGTTTCGCCTGTCTGCCGAAATGCTCTTTTGAGGGTCACAGCGGTAGACGAGACTAACAGATGGTCTCTCAGCCCACACTCAATGAGCAAAGTGACCACCAACAGGAACGGCTACAGAGAAGAGAATGAACGAATGCCATTCAGTCCCAACCTTGTCCCCCCCCCGTTAATAAATAAAATACCCCATCTGAAATGGCACTATTTTTCATCGGATTCATTTAGAAGGAGAAGTGTCTCATTTCTGGCAGATAGGCTGGAGAGAAATGAATACTAGGGATAAATCGGTGGTGATGTTAACCTCCAGCACAAGTTGACCTTTTGCACCTACCCCAAAATAAACATTGGAAAAAAATAAATAAATAAAAATAGAATTGGCTAATAGAATGGCTAAGTGCAAATATGAAAATAAACAAGCTATAACAGCTAAAAAACACAATGCTTTTCTGTAGTATCAAGCCTCAAACGTAAACTATACATCGTATTGATTTCTTATTTAAATAAAAAATATGCATAGTTTTATAATGCTTTAAAAACTAGAATCAAAACAATGCAAAAACCCTTAAGATAACATTTAGGAAGAAAAGAAGACATCTTAAGCACACAGAATAATATAAGTGGATTTTGAACGATTAATTGCAGCTTTGAACGATTATGTAATTGTGGAATCCATAATTGTAATTGCGATTAGAAATTCAATTAATTGCGCAGCCCTAATAACAACAGTGTTTTCTGTCTCGGAGCAAAATCGAAAAACAAACAACACCCCAATTGTTAGCATAATTACTTATTTCCTATCAAAGTAATCTAGACAAAAAGTGCTGTTATTATCGCAATGCATCGCAGAAAAAAATATTGCAATGTCAGTTTTTCTCCCCCCCCAACATCATGCAGCCCTAACACATGCTCATGATGTTTGTTCAGAGAATGTCACAGCACAAACATAGGCTTCTCTCTGTAAATTGCTTTTATCCCTACACGTGTGTGAGTGTGTGTGTGTTTTGTCAGGCAGATCAAACAGAGTTTTTACGGAGAGGCATGAAAGCGAGATGGGCGGGTGTGCGTTTGATGCGAGGTTGAGCAGTCTGCTGAATGGCTGCCAGCGTTCTATCAGCAGCCCAGCACACTGCCAATCGGCCGTGAAGGCTTGGAAAAGTGCAGCATCTGTGGGTTAATTCATCTGTTTGTGTGTGACCTGATAGACTGTGAGGCTCTGACGGCACAATACTTACACAGCTTTTCTTTTTCTGTCTACGTGGGTGAAACGAGATTAGACAAGTAAAGCCTGCGTATATATGTAACAGTATTAATAAAACCTCATTAAACATTTAATTAAATAAATTTATTGTATCGTATGAGCCATTAAACAAATTATTCATGGCATTTCTTTAACTAACAGTTAGCTATTTTTATAATAACGGTTTTATTTTTTGTTTATTTTTCTTAATTAATTTTATTAGCATGACTATCATTTGTAATTGAACTATTATTTATTTTATTTTATATACAGAAAAAAAACTATTAATTCAACACAACGCCAAAGTGATTCTAAATACATAAAAAGAACACTAAATGCAATCAAAGTGTCCACTTTAAGTTTTCAAACAACTTTCCGTAACAATACAATGTAAAAAAAACTTCACTATTCAAAATAAAAGATATATTTATAACAACATAATTATTCTAACATGTACTAATTAAATATATATAAAAGAAATGATCTTAAATAGAGTCTTTTTAATAACATCTATTTAATCTGGTATGAATATGCATGATATTGTTACACTGAACAGTGACAATGAGCTGTAAAATCATGAAAAAATGTAAATGTTTCATAAAAAAATGCATGCATGTATAAGAAAAAAGAGTTTAGATGCAACAGAAGAAGAGATGAACCATCTGGACCTAAGTTGTGGAAGACCTGGATTTGCATACAAGGTGGTGCTGAACACTCACTGAATTGTCAGCCCTGGCCTGAACCACCTCAGAGTGTCAGAGGCAGCTCGATGTCATTAACATCTGTGTAAATGAAACACTGCATTAAAGTTTGCTGCTGCCTTGTTCTCTTTCAGCTGTGCATACAAATCCACACAGAAAGCGAAAAAGAAAAAATAACTTTTTGTGATTGTGATTCCTGTGTAAATTCATGTAAATATATACTGCCTGTGAGCCACATTAAAATATATATATTTTTTTTTTGTGAATTTAAACTTTAAAGGTTCGGCTATGAACTGTGGAGAAAACACATCTGTGGAGTTTCAGGTTCACACACACACACTCCTATTTACATCGCGTCTCCTGATCGCACTCCATACTACTCTGACGAAGTAGTAGCTGTAGATCTCAGGTTAAGCACCTCGATCAGAGGAGCCGGTCTCTGCTGCATTGATCTGACAGCAAGCCTTTAGCGTAATAGGTTTGCGTAGCCCTGCCGAGAAGCGTTCTGGAATGAAAAACCTTTAAACGCTCCATTCCAACCCTGAGAAGAAATACGCTCCATCTCCATGCATCTGTCAGACGGGATGTTACAAAAAACTGCAAAGTCACACACACACACACCATGCAGCACCCCTTTAAAACAGTCAAGTCACGTGCCAACCTATCCTGAGCCGAAACTAGCATGACAGCAGCATCGGCGGTATGCACGAGTTCTCATCTGACGAGATTCCCTCAGGGAAACGGCTCTTTTAGATCTCGCAGACATGCAGCTGGCTCAGAGACGGTGCTGCAGACGGGATCATTAAACCCCCCCCATTTCCTAATCTGTCCCTTCAACCCACCATTACACCCTTCCTACGGCCCGCCGTCTTCTTACACACACACATACACACGTACCGTCTGCGCTATCCGTCATCATCGAGGCAAAACACGGCCCCCTGCAGCAGCACTAATGCAACGCAGAGGCCAATTAGCAGAGCTTCCTGACCAATCAGCACGCAGATCCTTTCCAAAGACTAATACGGCTTGATTGATAGGGGCTTCTCTCTCGGTAGATAACCACTCATTACACGCTCGATCCGTGTGTGCGGCAGAGGCCGGAGTGGGATGTTGCACATAAGGATGCTCGCTCTCGAACGGCGCGCTGCCGTCGTAGCCTACACAACAGACAGCCACTCCACAAGTGCTTAACTCACAGAGTCAAGCACGCTTATTAGCAATTACTTCTCTTTGTGCGTGTGTGGATATCCAGGCGTTTTTTTCATTCCCCTTTTTCTCTTACAGAGTGGCGTGTCATCTGTACAAACCAATTTCATTAATTAAACAATGAATTCTTGTATTAATGAAATGCAAACAAAGAACAGAGCTCAACATTCACAGTGCCATCAAAAAGAACAATATTGACTAGATCTCAATGAGTAAGATGCCCATATCCTCTTGTTTGCTGTCCAGCACAGCGCAAGGCCAAGGTCACGGGTTTGATTCTCAAAGAATGTACGTGCTGATAAAATATTTAATTGGATTTTTTTTTTTTTTTTGCATAATGCATAAATGAAAAAGCAAATTTATTTGATATTTAGCAGACATATAAATGTGACCCTGGATCACAAAGCCAGCCATCAGGGACAGTTTTGCAAAATGTACACATTATCTAAAAGCTGTATAAATAAGATTTCCATTTACAGTATGTATGGTTTGTGACGATAGGACAATATTTGGTGGAAATACAACTATTTGAAAAGCAGGAATCTGTTCACCCCAAAATTAAAATCTTGTAATTAATTACTCACCCTCATGTCATTCCAAACCTGTTTTAGAGAGTATCACAACGCAAGTGTACGATTCCTCTAGGCGTAAACAGCCACAGATTACATACACGTGTGCGTGCTTTCTCCTGGATCTAAAAGCTTGCGTATGCTTAGCTTTGGGATACTGGAAGATGTAAGTCAGGGGAGAAGGATGGTGGAGTTAAATTATGTTATTTTTTTTTATTTTGCGCAAAAAAAGTATTCTTGTAGATTCGCAAAATTGAAGTTGAGCCACTGATGTCACATGGACTGTTTTACAGATGTTTTTACTACATACCTATCATCAAAGGTTTTACAGGTTTTGAAACAACATGAGGGTGAGTAATTAATGACAGAATTTTCTTTTTTGAGTGAACTAACCCTTGACGGTTTTGTGGTCCAGGGTCACAAATCTTTTGAATTAAACCAATTTGAATATGTCAACATGACTACCATCATACAAAGGTCAACGCGTTTGAGTTGAGCTCATCAGAAGTAGTCTCGACAAACTTTCTGTCATTATACACAAGCTAGCAAGACATACACTCAAAACAAGAGGATGAAAGTTGTTGGAACAAGATGCTTGTCACAGTCTGTAAATGTCAATTTGCTTGCATGGGTTTATGTCTGACTGTAACCTTTTTAATAAGGCAGATGTGTTGGTGTAATTAGCATGAGTTGCTCATGGTATCTAGGTATTCCTCACTATGAACAGGTGTAAAGATGAAAAATATTTTTATCTAGGAGGCAAGACGAGGAAAACAACTCTAAACAAGTATTGAATTAAGTTGTATTCACAACACATTTAATGGTCATAAATTGCATAGAGAAGTTATGCATAGGGTGTGTGTGTGGGGGGGGGTAGATAGAAACTGAATGGAAATAATCAGATCATGTATACCATTCTTCTTCTTTAAACAATTTATATTTTTATGAGGCTAGGGTGTGTTAAATAAAACATTAAGGACATATATAATGTTACAAATAGTGATACTGCAGACTAGAGTAATGATGCTGAAAATGTAGCTTTGCTATCACAGGAATAAATTATATTCTTAAACATATTCAAAATGTAATTGTCTTTCATATCAGTTCACATCACAGCCATAAACCGAAATCTAATATTTGCTATGTTGGTCTGAGGCGGGTTATTCTAGAGAGCCCAGAGATGAAGATAAGTCATTAATATTTTTGCTCTGCTTTCCCAGGAGAAAAATACTGTTTGTTGTGAGATAGATTTATGATAATGTGTATATGTGCTAAAGGTCAGCTTTTAGGAGTACACTAGCATATAGATGGCTTGAGAGCCAATAGACATGGACTAAAAGCCACAAAAATCAAATTTAGGGATTTCATGGGACCTTAAATATTTGTTTTATCCTGACCAATGCAGCCGTGATTATGCCAGCAGAAAAAGATCATTTCAGAGATGGAATAAGTCAGTAAGTTTAGAAGGAAGAGGATGAGGAAAAAAAAATAATGCATGGTTTAGGTTATATGTATGCTAGTTGATGATTTTACACATCTGTGTGTGTTCACATGAGCTTCACATCATAGTTCTGATATTTAAGGAGCTTCGATTCTTAACTGCGGTCTGAGGTTGAGCCGTCTGACAGGGAGAAGCAGGGGTCTTTGCTTGATAAGACCCTCTGTATGGTAGGGGTCAGTGTGAGATAAGAGTCAGTGTGTGTTAAAGGTCAGCGTGTGCTAAGGGTCTTTGTGCAGGTTTGTCATGCCAAATCCAGTCTTCTCTACCAACACACACACACTCACACACACTCACACACGGAACCAAATCAAGCTCTTCTATCATTTCTGCTCCCTCTCATCTCTTCCCAGCACAGGGAACAAAAGGACAAAGAGAATAAGAGACAAACCAGGCTCTTTCTGTGCTCTCATAAAGGTCTCAGCGAGCTTTGATGGTGCTGTTTCAGCGAAGGTGGGTGGGCTGAACTCAAAGTTGAAGTATGAAAAAATATATAGAACAACAACAAAAACAAAACATTGCAATATAAGTGTGAGGGTGGAGTAGTCCTCCCAGAAAGCTTTATGACTGGTAGTATTGTCCCTTTGATAGAGGTGGTCGATTGCTTTGGTCCGAAACTGCCTGTACTGTATATCTTCTGTCATCGCAGCACAAATAAAATGAAAATATGACTTGTGTTTGACACAGAAACACACCCACTCACTGCGCTCTGTCTAAACAACATCATCAAACAGTGGTTTTTAAATGTCATATCAAATGTATGGACTAAAACAAAATATAATACTAATAATACTACTACTAATAATAATATATTAGTGCTGTCAAATGATTAACTCAGATTAATCGCAATTCTTTTTTTAAAAACAAACACATGAACATATTTAAATACACACACACACACACACACATACATACATATATACATACATACATATATACATACATACACATATATATATATTGGGTGCAAATAATTGTGATTAATTGCAATAGAGATTTTAGAAGAAGGGATAATTAGAGATACAGAAGTAATAATTCACGCTAATTGAAATTTCTTTCACAATTCACCCTTACTCTGAATGGCAAGATATAATCTTAAAATTGCGATTTGGAGAAGAAAATTCTGAATTCTGAGATAAGGAGTAATAATTACCATTTTAAGTTTTTATTTTATGGCAGAATCGAGCCTTAATAATGACTGGGACCTGTCAAGCTTCAAAAATCAACATAGATCTAAAAAAGAGCTCCTATAAGTACTCCTTATAATGCTATGTCAAACATTTTATGTTTATGAACTGGTCAAAATTAAATCGCATATTGTTTATACAGTACACTGATCATTATATGCTTTTGTTGTAAGAGGTAGGAAGAGTTGAGACTGCATTTTACAATATGACATTGTGCAATAAAGTAAATGGTAAAAAAAGAACAAAAAAGACCTTTATAACAGCAGCTATAGTTAAACACATTTACAATGATGACAAATAATAATAATAAAAAAAGTGCTTGAGAAATGCAACTGAATTTAGTATAGTAGTGACTGATAAAATCCTAATATAGGGGTGAAGGCGGACAAAAACCAGGGCAAGTTTGGTCTGTCACAGTGCTGCTTTTTGATCACAGAAATCTCAGTCTGCTCTCTCTAGTCTCGAGGGCCTAAAGGAGAGTGAGTCTGGATCAGGTCACACCTCTGCGGCCCCTGAGACTCACCCGGTAAAAGCCTTTTTTCAGAGTTGTAAATACAATATTTAATGGAAGTAAAAGCCTACTGTAAGTGTTGTTTCGCATGTTTTACACTCATTGCTTTCTTGACTTTGTCTAGTACAGGTCAGCTTTTCGCGTTTAGCCTTATGACCTCTTTTTTTAAGAAAGCATATATTTAAAAGTACAAAAGGCTCTATTACACAAGCTGAGAAATAACTGTGCTGCAGTGACAAGACGAGTCATATTTAACAGAAGTAGGGAATATAATTAGATGCATTCATCAAAGACAGGCTCATTTAATGAGTAACCTGATGAGGAGAGAGACAAGTTGAAACCACACACACCTCTAAAAATAAACGGCAAGACAAACTTTTATGTCTTTCACTCACAGGTGCTGCTTGACCTGTTCAAGTTTTTCAATATGGCCCCTCACACCCACAGAGACAGCGACAGAATCTACTTGTCAAGGCATATTTGCTATCAATCAATCAATCAATCAATCAATAAACCCACAAACACTTAAAATGGGCAATCACCCCTTTTATGGGCAATGAAAGGTTCATATGAAATCCCCAACAGGATGACATGCATTCAAGGTCAAAAAACACTTGGAATTCATAAAAAAAATTACTTGTTTCAACAATTCAGAGTTGACTTTTCTCTTGAGAGTCAATAACTTTATACACAGACAGACAGACAGACAGACAGACACACAGACAGACAGACAGACAGACAGATAGATAGATGGATAGAATGGTTCTTTCTGAGTCCTAGGCATGACCTAAAATAGTAATACATATCAAACAGACTGTACTATCTATCTAATTTTCATTCACATCAAACTGAATTACTTCCCTGCTCTCACAGACTCCACAGTTACCCAGAGGTGAAGAACATGGGTTGTGCATGTGAACAGCTGTTCAACAACCCCACAGCAAATGGACCCTGAAGCCTCCACAACCCTTCTGGTTCGACACTCATCACATCAGTCCCCTCCTCTACCCTCTCCATCAGGGCAGAGTCCATATTGTGCTGCTGTCCTCTAAGCACTGTTCTGCCTCTCACACAGCCCGCAGGGTGCCTTCAGCACACAAGCACACATGCATACATGCACGCACACACGCTTTGTGCACATGATGACTAGCCCCTTCATGTGCTGTCATCTCAAGAACGACAGTGCGGATTTGGCTTGATGAAAGTCTAAAAGGGTCTGTAAAAGAGAACTAGGGGTGATAGCGCTCAAAATGCTGAAATACTCAGATATATCGTAGCAAATTTTAGTTAAGAAGATGGCTTTGTGAGTGTGCTTGTTTGTTTGAATACATTATGCATGTGTCTGTCTTTTGCACTTCTGTCATACACTCAAGTGTGCAGACTTTTCGAATCTAATTAGCAAAATGTGGTCCATTTGCAGAAAAACAACCCCAAAGCATGATCCCAGATCTCTGCAGGTCATTCACTAGGTCCCCCCGTGTGGTTCTGGGATTTTTGCTCACAGTTCTTGTGTTCATTTTGACCCCACGGGTTGAGATCTTGCATGGAGCCCCAGATCGAGAAAGATTATCAGTGGTCTTGTATGTCCTCCATTTTCTAATAATTTCTCCCACAGAAGATTTCTGCACACCAAGCTGCTTACCTATTGCTGATTCAGTCTTTCCAGCCTGGTGCAGGTCTACAATTTTGTTTCTGGTGTCCTTTGACAGCTCTTTGATCATGGCCATAGCGGAGTTTGGAGTGTGAGTGTTTGAGGTTGTGGACAGCTGTCTTTTATACTGATAACGAGTTCAAACAGATGCCATTAATACAGGTAATTAGTGGAGGACAGAGGAGCCTCTTAAAGAAGCAGTTACAGGTCTGAGAAATCTGAAATTTGTGATTTTCTGGATTTTTTTTCCACATTTTGTCTTTCATAAATAAGGTATACCTATGATGACAATTACAGGCCTCTCTCATACTTTTTTGCCTCATTGTATTTCTTTATTTTATTTTATTTATTAATTTTTTAAAATAACAATACTGAAACGTGCATGTACTTCCTTGCTAGACCAGCATGAATATCCCTGCTTGAGTGGAAGGATGGATTATGACTCAGGCTAATAGGGCCAGAGCCCTGGGACCTCTGACTGCCAGGGGCCTCGAGCTGAAAGCCCCACAGTGCCCTGGTACCTAGAAACAAGGCACTGATTAAGAAAAATTTATACAGGCAATCAGAACTTGAATGTATGCCAATGACTGCTGGCACTAGGTGAAATTCATACATATCGTTGTCACCTTTGTGTTGAGAACACAATTGTGACTATTTCTCACAGTTGCTACATCTACTTGTCAAGGCATAATTGTACCAAGTTGGAATTAGAAGTTGTAATTCTCGTTGTTTAGTTGTAATGTTCAGAAATCTGGAATTTTTATGGGAAAAAACATGCATCAGCTCAGAAATGCAGAATGTAAAGTAGCAATTAATTGTAACGGTGCAAAAGTCGCCAGATAGAAGCTACTATAGTGTCCTCTATGGCAAAAACAGTATGTGGGCTGACAAAAAGGGGCCTTTAAAATAGGCTTTCACCCCAGGCTCTCGCAGGACAATAATCCATCCTATCAGATATTGCTATATGTATGCACCCAAAAGTGTGAGATTGCGGTACACAACATTCCCGCCAAAAAAAAATCTGTGACACATCATCCTTGCCATGTGACAAAAATCAAGCCTCTATTGTTACCATGGAAACGCATATATTTCTCACATATTCTACACAGATCCATTTTGATCGGCTTTGACTGTGGTCACAATGAATTTTCCACTTTCTTTTTCCACTTTTCACCATCTGGAAGCTTCAAGAGCATGGCTTGCATCAGAGAAAAGGCCTGCGGCCTTTCCTTTGCATGGGAAGATGTATCAGTGGAAGTGAATATAGGAAAAACTAGGTTCACAGGAGTGTTTCATTAACTGTGCATTAGTTTAAGGGGACAGACTATTCATATGGTCTAGAGTGTTCAAATGATGGGGTAGCAATGGCTATTCATCTTCAGCGAGGAAGTAAATAACTCATTGATTTAGAAGGAAGGTGAACGGACTAATCCATTGATTGGCAGTGAGGTGAGGGTGGTCAACCAGTCAACCAGAGCCAAGGACTTTGGAGTCGACCATTAATTGGTAGTTGGTGGGCTGTAATCCACAAATCATCTAGGATAAGGGTCACTGGAACAAATCACTGATTGCAAACAAAGGCATATGTATGTACATTCACTGCAGAAATCCTAAAGAAACCTAGATCTGTAAATCCTGAAGAAAATCTGTTATGTTTAGGTTGTAGAGTTTTGTTTTATGAAGTCAATGTAAAGTCACTGAACAATGCTAAGATGGCTGTGAATATTTTAATATATGCAACACCGATAATAAGGTTTGATTTTCAAATAAATGTAAGACAGATTAATTAAAATTTTGAACGCTGAACATGCAGCAAAAAAAAAAAAAAAAAACTATTAAAACTTATATTTTCTAGAAGGAAATTTATATTTTTATTTAGCAAGGATACATTAAATTGATCAAAAGTGACAGAACACTTACATTTTTACAAAAACATATTTTATTAGACCTTGTTCTTTTTAAGAATCCTAAAAAAAAATTAAGCAGCAAATGATTCATCATTGATATGTAAATAGTATAAATTTAATAATTTATACTATTATAATTATAATTAATATATTATAAATAAATAATAAATATATTAAAGTTATATATAAAGCAAAGTAACATAAAATGATTTATAATTATTATAAAATAAATTATTTGACACAAATTGTTTTCTTTATTGTATATATTATTGGAAATAAATTATAATCTTTATTTTAAATAATTGAGGCTGACTTGACAATAGAAGTCATCTGCTGCAATCATGAATATGCATACATTTAGTGTAAACCAGCAATTAAAGTTTTAATGATGATTTAGTGATATTTCTCTTACACAGCTGCATTTATTCAACTTCACAGAAGGCCTTTATTAACCACCCAGATCTGGGCCTTTTATGATAGATGTATGTACTTTATTGGATCTCAGCGGCCATTTACTTAGGCTTGGAAGAGCCAGGACTTATATATATATATATATATCCCCATAACTCCGATTGTATTCACCTGAAAGAAGTAATACATACCTATGATGGCTTGAGAGCGAGTAAACCATGAAGTCATTTTTATTTTAGATTAAACTAGCCCTTTAATACTTTGGGGTTACAAGTTTAAAAAGATCCAGATCAGAATGGATCAGAAATATCAACACATCGGCCTTGCAAGACTGTAATAAGAAAATACTATTGTAAATACATCAAAGCCGATGGCTTTTAAGCAAGCAGCAGTAAAGCTACCTGAAGAAAATACACTGAACTGTGTTCTTATAGTCTGTAAGCTTTTTTTTTTTTTTTTTTTTTATAAAGAGAACCACTTTATGATCTTGATTAATTGTTGAATTGAAATGAATAAACTGAATAGAGGCCTGAGGCTGAAGGATATCGGGGTCATTCTTCATATCTTTAAAAAGGAAGGCATTAAGCCAAATTGTTACACACAAACATCTCAGTAGTGAAGGTCTAACATAGTTAAACAGAGCAACAAGCTGTACCCGTTTTAAAAAGTGTGAGCTCAGCGGAGCCGAGGAACCGCATAGGTGACCAGCCAATCCCGTTTATTTGGGATGGGGCGGAGAGGAGTGACCTATTGATCGTGAACACAAAGGAAGGAGCCAACGGGAAGGCAAGCCTCATGGATTGCCAGGATGGAGCTGTGGAGTGTGCAATTGATCCTGAATTGGAATTGATTAAATTGTGGTTGCCAGAACAATAGTTTAACTGACACTTAGTGACAGATAGAGAATGAGAGAAGTAGAGAAGGAAGAGGGAAGAGAAGAAAACAAACTCTGATGAGTCAAAAAGACAAAGTGCAAGACGATCTACACCATTAGCAAAATTATAGAGCTGCTGTCTCTTCTAGCTCAAACTAGCCTCACGTTAGAGCTCTCAGATGCCACACTGCAAGACTTGAAATTCAAGCAAATAAGGGGAATGGAAAGGATCAGATGTGAAGTTCAAGCACTCCATCTTGTCACACTATGATATTTCACATTCTCAATCTCAGATTTCAATTAATTTACACCAAAGGTTACCAACACTTTTCTAGCATGCATACTGGTAAAACCTGGTTTGAGATCTGGACGAATACTCTTCAGGTGTGTGCATTTCCCAAACAAGCAAGAAAAAGCCAAAGAAACTGTGAGAGAGTAAAAAACAGTGACGCATTTGGAAGCGTGAGCCGGCTCCCCATGTCTCCTCCATATTTTTTCAGGTACGTGTTGGGGGGGGGG
>JAUCMT010000026.1:13206679-13221892 GCA_032357475.1 Enteromius thamalakanensis
TAATTGCTTGCTGTTTTCCCCACTTGTACGTCGCTTTGGATAAAAGCGTCTGCTAAATGAATAAATGTAAATGTAAACTTTCGTCACTTCAGACCCTTGTAAACAGTTAAATTGAGAAGGGTGCCCTGTTTGGAGAATGGTTCTTGAGCGTTTATCGAACACACCGTGGCAGACATCTGTTTCTCTGTATCTTTCTCTTCACTGCACAAAGTTTGATGCCCACTTATTAAGAGCCGTCATCTGTTGTATTTCTGTAGCGTTTAGCACCCTCAGCGAAACAGAGCTTCTTGTAAATTGAACAACAAAGGTGTTAATGCAGGTTTTTATATTTATATTCTGTCATTATGCGAGTTTTTGTAACGCAAAGCATGCCTATTAGAGGGTCTAACGATTGAGACAAGGCCTATTTAAATGAGAATATCGGCATTCTCACTGCACCTTTTCTGCTGAACAATGTGCTTTCGATCAATGGCGCGTTCTCATTTGATATCAATAAATTGACTTGCATCTGTCTCAATGTGCAAATTAAGCATATTGGATCATCTGTTTTTCCTGCTGTAAATCTCATCTCATCCCATCTCCTTTAGGGATAAGACTAGATCCACTTCGGAGGTGAGAATTAAAATGGATTCATGGACTCGCATGTAACTTCACCCCTGGTGACACGGTAAGTAAGCGACAGAAAGTAGCTTCTTTGGAAAACCAGACAGCGGGAGAATTAAATCAGGTAGACGCCTGGGCTGCAGCCTACCGGAGAGAGAGCAAAACCATGCTTCATTTGTCCACTCAATATTTCCAATGTCAGATTTTGTTGTAAGATCAGCTCTGAAGGTGCTCAGCTGAATAACGGCTTTTTCTTTTCGTCATTGTTCTTTTCTCTCCTTTTTAATTTTAGTCCTTACACATTTGATTCAACAGATGCCCAATTACTAGAGTTGATGCATCAGTGTTTTTTTTAACCCAAAGATGCAGGTGTCACCAAGGGAACGTTTCATGTGAAGACTTTGCTATATTCCCTGAGGGTTTGCAACAGGCGCCCTATTGCCATGGGAACTGCAGAAGCATTTGAACGAAGGTTACCTGTGATTGGTTCATGCATTTGTAAACGATACTGGTCTTGTTACTGGTAACATCCCATCACAGCATTGTTTCACTAAAAAATGTACTTCTGGAACTCTTATCACGCGATATCTTTCTAGTGATGTGTTATACTATTAAAGCAGTAATTTAGTCCAGGAAAAAAATTTAAATATAATAAAAGATGATTATTTTATCCAACATCACACTGTTCCAAATATATTTTTTTTCTTTGCCAATAAATTTGGTAAATTATTACAATAAATGAGGACTGAGGCTTTCAAGCTTCAAAATTATGAGACAAAAATCTATTTATACTGTGTTTTTCAGATCTTCTTCAAACAATTACATCAAAGTAAAAGTGATATTAATTTGTGAAAAAATTAGTCTCATATCATCAGCGAATCAGATGATTCAGTTCACACCATTTACAAAGCTCATAGAATCAGTTCTGTTTAATTTACTATATATTAATTCTGATAACACTGCACAGGAATAAATAATAAGTTCAGTTGGCTGTTCCTCACACAAATCCATCCCATGTTGTTGGAAAGACTTCAAAAATAAAATGCAAAAAGCACAGTTATGTTGCTTTTGAACACATTTTAAAGGATTCAGCTATGGTTTCATTCATTTGTCATTATACCGCCCAGTATATTCTACAAAAGCTCACCTTTCACGTTCGGAAAAAAAAAAAAAAAAGTCATATGGATTTGGAACACCATAAGGATTTTTATTTGTGTGTGAACTATCTCTTTAAATACAGTCCTTCATTTTGGCCTCTTCCGCAAACACATAAAAAAAATGATCAGTCCTGCCAAACACACACTATCACCCTTAATCAAAGAGAAACAATCCTTTTCATACGCTCGCTAAGTCACAAAGATTGCTAAATCCAATTAGGTAACGATTAGCTTATTGACTGGTCATGGTGGGTTTAGACGAACCAAAGCTAGACCCTGGGAGAGATGGGACCCCACAAACAACAACAGGTGGGAGAGATCACAGGTGAATCTATGCCAGGTCTTGCTGCAGAGGCCGCTAATGAATGAAAGAAGACCAATTTGAGGATGCTTTGACACATATAATGACACACACACACAGGCACACAAGCATAGGCTTGCCAACAGGATACAACACAGACTCAGACTGCAGGGCCTCCGTTAGAGCCTGGAGAGGCACGATCGATGAAGCCGCGTGCCGTGCAGATCAATCTGGATTAGAACACTGGCGGGAGGCACCACGAGGCCCCCCCTCATCCTGCAGTGAGAGTATGTGGCCAGCAGGGGGCTCACAGAAGAGCCCTCAGGGAGAATCCTGAGTGTGAGATGGAACCATGGGAGCTTGGATGAATATTGATAGGATTTAAAAGCAAAGCAGAAAGAGTTCTGGGTTTAAAAGAGGCCGAAATCTTCAGCTTAAGCCACCCTTTGCAACAAGAAAATCCATCCGTAAGAAAAGTGGGTGGGTGGCATGTCCAAATTCACAGTGGTTTCACGGGAAAATGTATAAATCAAAGTAAAGCAATTTAGGCTGAAAAATTCAATTGCTAAATGCGATATGTATTGGTGACAAACGGTTGTGTCAAGAGATATAAATGAATGGCAGGAGAGAGGTTTAAGCATGACTTGAAGAGGCTAAAGATCTCAGATGTCCATCCTCACCGCTTTCCTGGAAAACGGCAGGAGGTTTGTGCCAGTTTGGTCACCTTGAGAGGAAGAAGAGGAGGGTGGCGGCTATCTGGGAGATTTTAGACACACTGCTGGGGTTCTGATAAGCCAGTAAAGATGATGAGTGTTAAGAGAGGCTCTGCTGGATGGAGACTCCTGCTCACCCTGCTAATAGGCACATCTGCTAGCTTGCCAGTACGTCTGAGCATCACACTGATGCAGTTATGCCCACCTGCCAAGCCCTGCAGGGGGCCACACTGAGCCGACAGAGACTGGCCCGCAGCACACCAGGGTGGGCATCCCATCATGCCTCCGGGCTGTGAGGAAGATCTTTAAGCAGGCGAGGACTGAATAATAATGGAGCCATGTAACTTCTGAGAGCTTCTGAAAACAAAAGTCTCAGGGCCTGATTTGGGAAACCGATCAGATCCTTCTGGTAGGTTGAGATGAATGTGATGTGAGGCTTTACGCAGACATACTGGAGACAATTCTGGAATAACAATTCTGTAACAACTTATAAGACTGCACACAAGAAAAAAACAAAACACAAAAACAAAGCATTGTTGTGCCAGAGGGGGAAGTAAACATTCATCTATACCATCTATCACCACAACTACAAATATACTCCATCTTTATGCCACACTGCTGGCGAAATTTGCACAAGACCTGTTTTCTTAACCTTTTATGCTGTCTGGCTCGCTCCAAGTCCACATCTCCTTTTCTTTCTCTCTATCGCTCTTATCTCCAGCAGTGTTGTCAAAATGACCAGACCGGAGCACTGTGACCATTACACCCTGATACTCTCGTTAATTAACAAACCCGAAGATTCTGGCAAAACAAACAGAATCAGAGCATCGGCTTCACTGCAAGAATCTGAAATGCACGCAATGGAGGGATATTCAAGGGAAGGAGGAATGCTGAGAGTAGGTGTGAAAGAAATGCCAACTTGAAATGCCAAGAATAAAAGCCCACTATTATCACAAGTCAAATCAGCTATATGGTACACTGTGAAAACATTATGTCGCAATGTAAGCGTATGTTAGCCATGATACAGTATAACCCCTAATAATGTAATGACAGCTGAAAGCTGTCTGAAGCTGTTACCTGGGATTACTGTTAGCCAGATGGCTTTGCCGCTGTAATTAATTAGCACTGTGACTGCTGAGCAATCCTTCAGGGTCTAGAAGGACATCACAAACCAGACTTGGCCTCAGACGATACCGCCCACAGACTATTCGTGGAGCTTCTGATACATATTGAATATTAGAAAATGGCAAGAGCTGACTAAAATCACCTATTTAGCTCGGCTGTTGGGAGTGGTAACGTATTTTATCTGTTCATCAAGTTGATAGGAAAGGTATACCATAAAAAAATAATAATACAATTGTAATACACCACTGGTTTGGATAAGAAAATGTAATGTAAATAATAAACCTTTTTGAATTATAAGGACAGGGTAATTGTCTATTGATTAATAGATGATGATTTATAATAAAAATAATAATAATAGATGATTATGGTACATTGAATTACAATCCAACTGACATTGAAGGAAAACCAAGAGTCTCTTTAAAAATAAAAGACTGTACACACAAACAACTAAAGTAAACAAATACAATTCCAATAACAGAATAGCTATACACAGTCTATATTCCACCGCTTCAACAAATTATTTAAATGAATTATTTAATAATAAAAATATATATTATGGTTATTTGAAGATTATATTATTATTATTTACACAATTTGTAATAAATACATTTGCCCCACATTTGTTCACAGGATCAAAAGAAAGAGACACAATCTTTAAATATTTCCAGACAATCAATAATAATTAAATGCTGCATTATCAAATGCACCAAAATCCCCCTAAAAGCTTTTAATTACAAATATTCAAAACACAATAGGAATTCAAAAGGAATATTTGAAAGAAAGAAAGAAAGAAACTACAAGTCTTGCAAGCTAATGGGAAAATTATATATTGGACTTGCAAGGTTCACAATGATTTTTTTATTAGTTTAGCAAAATATGCTAGTTATTGTCCTATCCCTTCCACAACTTTAAACTACATTTAACCATCATTTACTATTGCACTGTACCATCACTGCCTCCATTGCAATATCTATAGTATTTAGCATCCTCTATCACCCCTCCTAAGAGAAGTAAACAGGAGAACTGAACTCGGATGCATTAAAGGGCCAAAACCTAAACAAGTACTCATTATTATCGTTAGGTACATTCAAAACGCAATACACAAATTAAGCTGTCACTGCAAAACCATTTAGAATGGCGGACCAGGAGATGTGGAGCCCTTCACATCCCCTGATGGAAAACAGCAACGGCGCATTCTGCCGAGAAGGTAATTGTTCTAATAATTATACAACGCCCATGATAAATTGACTGAAAGTCCTGTTTTTTCACCAAACATTGAATCTAATTGGTTACAGAGTCTGTTAAAGAGCAATGATTAATGAGAGTTCATAATGTGCAGTCTCGTGATGGGGGGGCGAATGAAAGTCCTACACTTTCCTGGAGACACAATCTGCCACAATGGAGGAAAGAACTGACAACACGGAAACTAGCAAATCAATCAGACCTGGTGAGCAGCACTGATTGCACAGAGTCTCGTCTTCTGTTCTTCTAAGTCCCGATCGACCATCAGGGGCATTACGAGGATCTCCAAGTGTGTGTGTATGGTGTATGTCAATTTCCCTCCCTCCCTTTTTTTTCTTAATAACCAACACCATCAGATGGAGAAGAAACACACATTAAAAACAATAATGTTTGCCACTCATGCTATTTTTTTTAAATCCTCTGATTTGCAACTCCACATGGCAGCCAATGAGCTTTGTATTCACAAGGTCACCTCTGAACTGCTCCTTTCCATCTCGGAGGCACAGTGATTGTTTGCATCTGATGAAATCTCACCTCTTCCTCATCTGAATCTGCACGCCGCTGTCTGATGTCTCTTTTATATTCCTTATCATACAGCAGCTGCATTTTCTAATAGTATTTAGATGTCGAGTCCGAGGAAGTGGTTGATCCATTATCCACGGGAGGATGTCAGTTCTGCGAGTTTATACTGATGATCAGGGAGATGATTAGTCGTGTTAATATATTTAAGCAGTCTGTTCTGGGATCACGGAGACTATCTCGGAGTGAGAGAAAGCCAAATGGAATGCGGGCTGCTGTCTCTGCATAATTGGCTACAAATGAAAACTTTAAAATTCAATAAGAAAGCATTAGCCATGAATCCATGCTTCAAGACAACGCAAATAAGGCTTGGATCTGAAGGCAAAAGGAGTCTGTTGGGAAATATTCTTCAAATACAGGAAACCAAATTAGCAAACGGCAAAGTTAAGTGGTGAAAGGGTGTCCCGTGATGCAAAGGAATCTACCACTTTCGAATACTAACAACCACAACAAACATATCTCACACTAATTTCACCAACACGTGCTACGGGTTCAGTTCAGCAAGTACCTTTCTGAAGGCCAGGAAAGAGGGCCCTGATTCCTTTTTTGTTGCATCCGTGGACAGCAAGTTGAGGAATATTAAATAAAACGGTTAGAAATTCAATAATGCAGCCGGCAAGGCCAATAATTCACAAATAACAGAGGGCTTTGTCTCATATGTTGGCCGGAAGCCTCTGATAGGTGGGCAGTTAACTCGGGCACAATAAACAGGAGCAGGTGGATCGGGTTAATAGAGGCTAAACAGGAAATGGCTATCTATTTTACAAGCACACGGCTGGAAACACACAAATACATAAAACATGACAAAATATATTCCTTGAGGATCAGGATATTGAATTAAATTTGGACATATTCTGAGGGGTTGAGGTTCAATGGTAACTTACTGAATGGAATATCTCCGAAAGGGTCATCGAAATCATCCACATCATCATCAAGGTATGCTTCACCAGCATCATGGGGAAAAAAGGGAAAACAATGGAGACACAACAACAAGATGAATATAAAAGAAAACAAAAATTATGCACAGAAAAAAGAAAACACAAACACACTACATTATAGCACTAAGATGGAAAGCACTACCCAGGTAAGTGGTTTTCTACAGCTCTGTCTCATGTTTTATACAGGTTCATTTCTCACGAACGGCAAGATGTGACTATACGCCACAGGCCTGCATGTTGTTGAGCTCTCCTGTGGTCTCACCTCGGTAAAAAGATTAGAATGATTTCAGCAGCGGTGACTGAGTCTGACAAGTTTCTCTCCCTTTCTAATTTGCATCTGCCGCCGAGCCTCTCTCGCTTCCTGCCACATATTGATAATAGGAGCGGCAGGGCCTTGTTGCATCTCACTATTAGTTGTGTTATTTCCAGCAGATGAGAACATTACTCAAGGCACATCTTGTTATGCAGGCGGTGGGGGCCGAGACCCTGCTGAAGCAGCGTTGTAAATGGAGTTGAGAGTTTGAGGAGGCCTGGACTCTGACTGTGGCATTCATGCAAACCCTGGACTCAACAAAGCTAATAATTGAACCAAAAGCATTCGTAGCTCAGCCTCACTATTTACTGCGGTTAACGTCACTGCCTGGCTCACAACTCGACCCAGCAATCACGGAGAAGCTTTTTTAAAATTGTTAATAATTTTAGAATGAATTAATAAATTAATAACCTAAATAATACTGAATCCTGCTATACCACATACCAATACCACATTCAGCACAATGGGTTAGTGATTTTGTGCTTTTAAAAAAATCTGATAACTGAATGAATCAATTACACAGTTATAAAGGCAGTCGCTTGCTTTGTTACTGAATGAATCAATGTGTTTAAATGAATCGTTTGAATGAATGATTCCATGACTCACTCATGATATGTTTCTTAAATAAATAAGAGGTTTTGAATGAATCTTTTAAATTAAATTTCAATGACAGTTCAAATACAGCACACTTAGCCATAGAGGTGCAACACGCAGAAAGAAGAACTAATATAAAAGTAAATAAATAAATAAACAAACAATCAGCAGCTTAAGGAACTTTTATTTTCTGAATTATATTAAGTTAATTTAATTTAAAACAATCCAGTTAACAAGAAGTTAAGCATTATTAGTATTAGTAGAATGTTATTATTAGTGTTACTTTTATTAGTTATGCCCCAATACTTCAGCTCAGAATGGTGAAGTGAACTTTTAGATTAAGGTGGTTATTCAAGAAGAAAGAAAGAAGAAACTAGAGCAGAATATGGAAGAGACATCTGAATGGGCAGAATAGAAAGGGAGGATACCCCCTTTAATGTACAAGATGAAAAGGAAAGATGGTTTGGATGTTTGAGTGAGCAAACAGCTCTCATTTATGGTTAGTTGCACAGAGATAAGAGAAGTGGAGGTTCCCTCCATAAAAGGGGATTAGCCAGTCTAACCAGACAGCCCCCCTCACAAGAAACAACTAGAGCATCCCTACCTCCATTCATCTATGTCATCCCCCAGAACAATAGCTACCATCAGGGTAGTGGGTAAAGAAAGGACTGAAAACATACACAGAGCTTCAGTTACCAGGGTGTTTATATCTAACATATCTTCACTATTATCTCATTACTACCAATCAGTTCAATTAGTATAGCGCTTTTGATTGCATTAGACAATCTCAAAGAAGAGAAGATAAGAACACTTAAAAGGCAATAAAACGTTATGATTATGGCAGCAAACAGACTGATTCTAAAAGGGCAATGCTGTTTAGTGCTGTGGCTGATAATAAGACAAAGCTGTTTATTATCAGCATAGCTGTGAAACATTATGCTTCCTATGTTTACGATCTCAATTAGTGAGGGCACATAGATGAGGAAAAAAATAGGGTCAAAAACCGACCCCTGTGGAACACCATATGTAATGTTGAGATCTTCGATCTGCCCAAGTGTGAACAGTTGTATGCAGTGAGAGAGATCCAGTGAGAAGCACTGATCCAGAACATTACCCAAATACATCAACCTCAGTGCCACCTATTGAAAACAGACAGTATACATTTTGAGGAAAGGAAGAGAATAGTCTAGGGGAAAATGACCTGTAAAATAAAGAAATAAAAATCTGCCACGGTTAAGCTGACTGACGGCTTACAGCATAGGCCGTGGCAAAGCAGCAACAGGCCTGCTACTGCTACTTTAGCAGGAGAACAGCAGGAGAGCGATACATTACATTGCCTTTTTCATCACCAGAGAATGGTTATAATACACACTTAACCTACTGACCTGGTAAAAACATAAATAAAAACAGCACAACTGTATCATTCCACTGTACTGTGCATTAAGCACATGTATAAATAAAGGTTGCAAATAAAAAACAAGAGAGAAAGAATAAATAGCCAGGGGGCACAACAGTGAGGGTATTTCAACTGCGGAATCCAAATGCAACCTCTTGTCCTTTCTCTCTCTCCAGCTGACATTTTCAGACTTCATTATAAGTTGTAAACTCTGGCTTGCTAAATGAGCCTGCCTGCATCAGCACTGTGCTGAGCAGAGTATGATAAGTCATTATTGGTGAGCAAGTTCTCAATTAGCTGCGTGTTGTTGTAGTCAGCACGTTTTGAAAAAATGTTGGGTAATATTTTACTACTGTTATGGCTCCCATGGAGACACCCATAAGGGGCCGCAGAGCAAATCACAGCACAGGATGCAGAAGCTTTCAAGATATGTATGGCTTGGAGAGTAATAATTGGAATTTTTAATGGGTGTTGAATATGCTGAGATGAAGAGTGCAGTGGCCCATTCACCCAGTGTTGTTGTCATCGTGGGCAACATTGTCAGAGAAGAACTAATATTGTATGGCACTGATCAGCATTTGGAAGCAACTAACAGCAGTGCTACTAAATTAACTACATTTTTCAGCAATGAGACAGTAGAGTTTACAGCAACAAGCTAATTTTGCTTAGGACAGAGATTCCTAAACTTTTTGTAAGCCAACCCCACTTTACCTAAAATAGTTCTTATGCTCCATGATATATATTAAAGTTAAAATGACATATTTAAGGTTCTCTGACATTGGTTGACGGCCATATAAACTGCAACGTTATGCAATATATTGGTTTTATTTTTATTGTGTTTGTAAATGATTATTATTACATGATTCAATTATTAGTTATCCATTAATTATACTCTACTGAAGTTTGTGAACCCCAGTTAAGGAAACTATGGCTTTGCAGATGCAACATTGTTGTATTTTGAGATAATGTACATGACACTTTGTAAGCGGATTCGATAACCAAATACACTCTTTCTAAGCTGTGCAGATTTTGGATTCATTTTATTAAATCAGTTCTCTCAGACAGCTATGAATGAACAGGCTTAAAATAATATTTGCAGTGAAATGCTGCACTTCAAATTCGTATTTATACAATTTCTCTAGTTGTATTTAGCATACAGTAAGTGTATGTGTGCCATATATCATGATTTAGCCATTTTAAAATTTAGGTTAAATCTCGTAATTGGCTTTTATTCTAATAAATAAATAATTTTTTACGTAATGGTCAAGGTTACTTCCATATACAAAGTCTGCAAAAAGCAATCTGAAATGCATTTGCATCCACTTGCCTGCAGCAGGAGAAAATACACCACACTGCTTTGGTGTCTGAGAAAACGTAGTCTTTTGTATACACTTTCTCCGTCCCCAAGCTGCCGTCAACATGGCCATGGAGTGACCTTGATGAGCTCCTGGGTTCACAAAATGATGTGATTTGCACATTTATTAGAAACAGGATGGTGAAAGGATAAAGGTGAGGGTGCGGCCCACTGCTCCAGTAGAGGACATGGACGAATCAGAGCACCTGCTCTCACTGAGCACAACACCACGACTGAGAGCAGAAATCATAGCAGAACACTTCTTCCTCACCTCAGTAATATCCACAGCATAAGGCAATATTGCTCAAGAAATGCAGTATATACATATATATATACATATATATATATATATATATATATATATATATTTATTTATTGATTGATTTATTTATTTATATAGACGTTTTCATCTGCACACATGCACCGGGCGAAACCTCTCGTTTCTCGTATTTAAAGTACTTCCACCTTTTAATAAATCCATCTGATTTACGCAGCAATCATATTTTGCTTGTCCTCAAAAAAAAAATCTACTCTAGAAGGACTTAGCTGTTGTTATTGATTCTATTTGGTTGTCTACCAGAAATTAAGTTAAAAACCATGCATGCGCTGTAGCGTTTGTTTATGTTGTTGTCATTGAAACCGTTTATTACAACGACTCCGTGCGACATAAAAAAAGAGAAAAGTGCTGCACAGCAAAAACACGAAATTGCCATTGCACGAGTAGCAGAATTATTTAGATATTTAGATATATCTTTAATAGAGGGTTCTCCCTCCCAACTATTAATAACACCATGTTTGTTCAGCTAAGAATCCTTGTGATGTTTGGATAATCAATAATCACTTTTCTTCTTTTGTGTAGCTTTGGTTAGAGCTTGGCACAGGTCGTTCCAGACATAATTTAGAAAGGAACTGCACATTTATAAAGGGTGAGGTTTGTAATAACAGCTTGCCTAGTCCTGAGAGGCTCAGATGCTGAAGATCGATGCCATCAGGAGGTAAAGTAATGGAGAAAATAGAAGGAGGATGCCACACCCAGCGGTCCCACCCCAGTCATTCGATTCTTTATGAAGTGACTGAGGAAATAAATGGCAGCCAGGATCAATAATCCCCTTCACTGAATGATGGCAGCTCAAGCCAACACATTAAAAAGTGCTCTGTATGTTTAATATCTTCAGCCCTAAAGGCTCAAATCCAGCGTTGTCTCTTCTGTGTCTTTATTGAGTCAGAAACACAGTTATATTCATTGCTGGATTTGTCCTGCCTGCTGTTATTGCTCTGTTATAGGGAGCGCTCAGTGGAGTGCCGCTCGCTGACTCTGACGAGAGGAGAATTTGGCTCTTCTCCAATTCGGCTTCTTCTGCAACCCTGTGGAAATACGAGAGCCTTCAATATCCCAAAAATGCAATGCTAAGAAACCCAGCATGCAGGCGGAGAACTACAGTACGCAACCTGATTACCTCGAGCAACGCTGAAGTCTCATCCAAGCATAGGGGGCTTTTTACTATTCAACAGTGAGATGGGCTGTCACAAGGGGGGCAGGAATAAATGCCTTAAACAAAAGTGAAAAGTCCTTGGCGTTTAAATGAGTATAAACTGCACAGCTAAGAGTAAACCACCACGGGGCTGTCAGAGCCGCTCTGACGCACAATTCATCATTGGGCACTAATTCTCTAACAACATTACCAAGTCCTTCGCACTATACATTGTCACCAGCAAACTCAATCAACTTATTTAGACTCAAACATGAATCGCATTGGCTCTGGCCCCTGGAGGCCTGCCTTGGCTGCTGTAAACTACACTGTTACACTCACTGACTCTGAATTGATAACACTGACTAAAATTGTAGGATGAAAGGGAAATACAGTGAATATTATGTTGGTGTTCCAAATTAAACATGAAAAGAGTTGGGGGACACACTCTATGAGACGACTGAATGCAACCCGAACTCAACATCAATCCTGCTCGTATTGCACTTCATTTTTAATCAGTGCGTGCTTTTCTGAAAAAAATATATGAAGAAATAGCCAGTGTTCTCCAAATATCTGTTCTGTGCTGCATACTCAACTGTTCAAAACCATTAACAAAAGTATGGTTCCCTTTAACATATTTCGAATTAGCCTTAATCTAAGGTAGCAAATGTATCCTCCAAAGACAAAAAGTCAATTGCAGAATACATGGGCAAAGTAAAATGTAACTGTGTTACATAAACTACTATAAGATTGGTGGCTATTAGTGGGTTTTAAATAAATACTGAGATAAGACATAAAAAAACTTAAAATATAGTGTTTCAGTGAGTCATTCTTTTAACTGATTTGTTCAAATGGTGGATTAATTAAAAAAAGAAGCATGCGATAATCTGGAGAAACATGTAAATCTAAGATGTTAATGTAAGGCAAAAACACTTATGGCTCATTTATTGCTATCAACTAATTTTAATTAAGTTATAATCTAAATAACTTAAGACACACACTCTTTCTCTGTCAGCAGGAGGTGCTTTATGAGAGGTTTCCCCGGTAACGTCTGTAGACAAAGCAACTCTGAGCATACAAACGCTGCCATAAACGCAGAATGAAAAGAAAATTACATTTTCTAAAGACAGTCTTCCTTCATAAAAAACAGTGATATAAAAACACCCATGCCTCTGATTGATTTTTAAACGTGCATTACGTGCTCATATTTATTCAACAAAGCCTTTTAGAAAATCGGTTAGGTTTGATATCATGGCATGTTGCCACAAATAAATAAATGTATGGGAAACACATCCCACAGCACAATAACCTGAGACCAACTTCATTACTCATCATTAGCTGCATTTGTAACCTGCAACACTAACCGGACTGATGAACAAACCAGGCTTGTGCATGCGATGAAACGTGTCTATATATATATATATATATATATATATATATTGAAAGACAAAATCAATGCATCAATACAAATATAATTTTAACTATAATAACAGTCAATGTTTTGGTTTCTGTCATTGTGCTCAAAGAAAAATACAGTGAAATGACCACAGAAAAAAAATGAATAGACTGGGGGGGAAAGCGATAATAGATGTGTTCTCAAAAATAATAATAATACAATTGCTTTCAAGTCTGAGAAGAGAACATCAGGTGTCTGAGAAACCCTGGGCAATGCTAAATCACCATCTTTTGTCGAAAATCAAAGCTGAGAATTAGCACTGATGACTTCCATTACAACAGCGAATTAGAGCACATTGTAGACATCAAATGTTCCACAAAGTAATCAGCCCAGCAGCTGAACACTGCACTCCCACAATCAAACTTCTGTTTCTACAGTGCGCGATCATGTCTGACAAATTAACACAGACTTTGCGTATTTCTAAAAAAAAAAGAAAGGAAAGAAAGAGAAAGTGTTAGAAGAAAATGCACGCACAGCTGTTTTCTTTCTTTTTTTTTTTAATCCCAGCATTATTTGTAACAATAAAAGTCTTTATACAATGTGGCATTCACAATCATATCTGGCTGCATTGATGTAGGTGCAGCAGAGGCCACATACTGTTCAGTTAGCGAAGGAAATTGTGGGTTTTTGGTACGGCAAGAGTAAATTGGTCCTGATGTAGATAAAAGTGCCTTAAAATCACTATTGTTTTGCTCCCTTCGACACAATAACTCAGCAGGAGCAGTGAATGCGTATGTGTGTGCATGTGTGGGTCCTCTATTTTTAAGATAAATAGAGAGAGACGTAAAGATGAGAACCAGCGTTTAAAGTCTATAAAGAAGAGACATGTTGATTGGGCATGTTTAAATTTTCATATAAATCACAATGAGGTTTGAAGCTCTTTCGAATTGCAAGATCCCTAAAATATGATCTGTCTTTGTGCTTCCAAGCATCTATTAGAGAGTCTGTGTGTGTTTGTGTATCACGGGCTCAACTAACAGAGCATCCAGAGCTGACATTAGAACCAGCTTTGTCGACAGTAAATAACAATCACAGTATACACACACAGACTGTAGGGTGACAGACAGATGTTCGTCTCAGAAAGGTCAGGCAGCTAAATATAACTTTCATCTTCACCCCCCTTTATGATATATTGTGGTGTCTGATGGTTGGCCAGTGGGCAGCAGAAAAATCTACACAGCATTGAGATGAGAGAGGACGGTTAAGCTTAGATTTACTGGGGCCTGATTGATCGGCACACATAAAGGGCCCCTGCGTCAGCCTGGGTCTGTTTCATTAACTAAAGCTGCAATGTAATGAACCCAGCAATGGCAATCTTGACTCCAATATTCTACGGGAAGCAGAAAAAGGACAGAAGGGGACCTCTCAAGGGAGAGCTGTAAAAGGCGGGAATATTTCATGCTTGAATCAATGTCCACGCCGACTCTTATATCATCTAATGCATGTTTTAATCATTCGCTGAGATCAGTGTAATTCAGATGTGAGGTGCGGATTCTGCCGAAGAAATTTACAAGCGTGCTCTACATAGAGATTTTTACAAGCACGTCTGCTGGCTGACCGTAAATGTTCGGAAATGTTTGGGAAAAGCACAGCAGCTTGTCACTTTATTTGTTGGGTTGTTCAGATTTGTTGATGAGGTCTGCAAAAACAAAACAAAAAAAATTGCACATTTTAAACTACATTTATGTGAGTACTCAACCCTTTTCCTCTTAAGAAAACATCAAAATGAATGAATAAATACAGGTTTTGCTTATTTATTTATTGACATTTCAGGGAAAAATCTAATTAAATGTATTAAATTAATAGTAATTTAATGGTAGTTTTCTTATATTATATGATATTATATTATTATATTATATTATATTATATTATATTATATTATATTATATTATATTATATTATATTATATTATATTATTTATACAATTTATATAGAATTTTTTTAATCCTCATCATTGATCATTGTCTCACTTG
>JAUCMT010000026.1:13221992-13233957 GCA_032357475.1 Enteromius thamalakanensis
TATATTATATTATATTATATTATATTATATTATATTATATTATATTATATTATATTATATTATATTATATTATAGTGAAAGTAAAAAAAAATGCAATTGTATTCCAAACTAATACTACTGTGATAACACGCCATCAGCATCATACCTTTTCGTCTGGCACAAATGTGTGAGTTTGTTTACCTTCCATCAAATTACACTATGACATTTCCCTTCTTTACAACTTTAGTGGAGGAGGTCGATACGACCTTTGTGGAGATTCACAAAAAGCTTTTACTCAACCTCAGTTCTCAACAGTTCTGACAGAAAAGAGAGAGGCTTCTTCACAAATGATTTCATCCACTTCACTGTCAACCACCGGCCATATGGAAATCTGAATGTTGTTTATTGACGTCTTGTTTCTATTGAGTGTTAAGATAAGAGGTTAAACATTTGTAAAACACAGTGAGGAAAAAGCAGAAGTGAACCGAAGTTCGTGAGTAGCTGGTACTTAACTTGGAGTGGCCATTAGTCAATGTGTGTAAGAAATCATTTGCGAAAGCTGAAACGTTTCATTGACGGTCATTAGTTGTGCAATCAAACTCTCAATTTGAGTTCACCTTAAAGAAAGAATGAAATAAAACATTACTTCAATTCCACAGCTCTCCGACCAATCAGCATCCTTTTCTTGTGGCGCATGCAAAGTAGCGAAATACTCATTAAACACATCCTGCAAACACAATCCCCTTCATGCATCTGCACGGTGTTACTTTAGCCCACATGCAGTCAACTCATTTCAGCGAGTATCAAATAATTCCAGTCTCCTCTCTAAGATATGAATATCCCAGCATGCAACTTTGATTTCTCTCTTCTTCTACTGATGCTCTTTTCTTCCTTATTAACGAGACCTCTCCTGATGCTCCCATTACAGGATTGATTGCAGTTATTTGCAGAGAGCCTCATTCATACCATAATCTTCGGCACAAATCTCACTTGCGCTACATGTCTGCAAAAAGGGCCACGTTCGGTTCGGTTTAAAGCGAGTCCGCCCCCACGTTGTTGCAAATTTCGCATTAACCAAAGCATGATTCATGGTAACTCATTCAGAGTAAGTGGAGCTGTTAAAAAAAAAGAAAACAATTGCAGTTATTGTATTAATGAAATGTAATGGTCAGTCCCGCAATCCTCTGTTATGTGCTGCACGTCTGTGGTCATGGGCCTCCTACACAGGCAGACACACACAGCAGGGACACATTTAAGCTTCAAACTTAATTATCTTAAATGTCTTGTAACAGAAAACGAAGAAATCTTCAAGGAGAAAACACAATTTTTCCAAGTCCCCAACAAAGCTTCTTAAACGCTTAGTGACGCAGATCAGTGTGGGAGAATACAAATAATCCAGCAAACAAAAGCCGCCCGCTCTTCTCGCAGCATGGGGCGCCAAGGTGGCTTTGTTTACCGAACGTGATGCGAAACGCTGATCGCCGAACCGCTGCCAAACGCAACTCGCATGGGACTGCAACCGAATCATGGGATAATTTCTTATCTGGCTGGAGTACAAATACTTATGCAAACAAACATGCTGCAGAGTGCAGCAATGACAGACAACCTCATCTGGACATCCGGCCGCCAATTCACACCTCCACGAACGGCTGTGTTCACTTATAATACTGGCGATAAATACTACAGAGACAGCAGCAGGAAAAGACAGCACCCATGCAGTGTAATGGAGCCCCAGACACATAAAGATCACCTTTGCTCTGAGAGCCGTAGCATGTGGGCATTAATCAGTCGCTCGAATTGAAGAGGCTTCCAGTCATCCAGTGTGCTTAATAAGACAATCACCTGGCCTCATTATCCAGCTCCCTCTGCACCTCACCCGGCATCAAAAAGTAGTGAGGAGAATTTTCTAGGAGGATCACTTGGAAGAGATGCCATCAATAAGCAGCAAGAGTCGAATAAGGGTTTGTTTTAGAGGGAATCGAATTCTTTAATTTACTATTGACTCTTTTAAAGGGAGTTGACTATCTGTTGGCGTGCACAGCATGAATGAAGGTGCAAGTACAGTATGAAGGAAGCTTTTGTTATGATGTGCTGTACTAAATTACTGTAAACAAACGAATGCTTGCCGAATACAGTTCCTAGAAAAGACCTTTATTAATCTTTGGAAAACACAAATTAAGAAATGTATGAAACTATGTGAAATATACTGTATGAAATCGGAGCTTTCTGCTCCTGCATAGACACCAGCTGAACTGCAATGTTCAAAACTCAGAAAGGTAGTAACAACATTGCAAAAATTGTCCATTTGACATAATTCAACCATAATTTTACCAAGCTACGAGAATACTTTTTGTGAGCAAAGAAAACAAGAACAACAACTTTATTTAATGATTTCTTCCCTTTTGTGACACACATTTCCGAGAGTACACAACGTATGTGTGTCTATATTTTAACAGTAATTTGTGTTCTGATGATAAACAAAGGTCTTATGGATTTGGAACAACATGAAGGGGAGTAATTAATGGCAAAATTAAATTTTAAGGGGACCTATCACTTTATTGCTGCTTTATAATTAGGCTAAAATGACCTTAAAAATGCTTTGTGTTTGTTAAAACATATTTCTAAATGGCTAATGGTTAAAACGGCTTGGGCATCCTTTGAACTTCATTATCTGGAGACACCCAGGATTTGAAAGTAGTAATAGAGTAACGCAAAAACAAATATCGCAATTTTTTTTTTACTCTCGTATGAGGTGGTTTTTCAGGAAATTCAGAAAAAAGGGACATTTCACAAAACTGCAATGCATTTACAGGTCACGTGGCGGATGTAAACAATCATTCTTCAATGTATTATAACCTCCAAAAAACACTTAGTATGCTGCCGTTGAGTAAAAGTGGTTATCCCTGCCATTATTGCTTAGACAGTTTAAACTGCACATGTCTGATAGGGACACTGAAGCTGACTGCGGCCACTCGGTTGATGCTTGTGTTTATTTTAGCCACATCACACATGTTTCTGAAGTATCTCTCCGTGCTGCATCTGTGGACGCATACTGACGCCTTTGTATAAATTGATCAAAAATCCCGCCAAAATCCATTGCCATGAATTATCGCGAGCGGCAAATGTTTATGCTTTAGTCGCACAACATTGGTTAATGGAAATGCTTTGTATCTGCACCAATCTGTAATGGAAATGCGGCTATTAGTTATGATACTTCACATATCACTGTCATTATTATAAGACTTGGGCTGGCTGCATAAGTATCTACAGCAGTGAGGTGTTGGTGTGTCTACATCAAAAAACAGCAGCAATACTGAAGGGTTGGCAATACAGATGTTGTCTAATAACATGACAAAGTGTAGCGGCGGCACTGGACTATTAGCTCAGCAGAAACGTGGGAGGAAACGTCTCTACGCTGGTTTTAGAATTCAAAGAGGTGTGCAGAGCTGGCCGAACAGCGGTATATTGTTATTTTCTGCTCAACCTTCACTTTACAACAACTTTGTTTGTGCAATGACTTGCAGCAGGTTTCTTTCAGCAGTGTCTGACATGTTTAGGTTTCTTGTGGTGCAAAATCCATTAGAAGCAGTCAGACTGAAAGAAATTTCCAGAATTGTGAATGTGGGCTAGCTTTAACACAGCTTTAAAAATCTTATTTCATTGTTCCAAACAGATCTGCACAATAACTGGATTTGAACAGACAGTCTGAACAAGGTCTGAAAAGCAGTTTATGCAATAAGCCCCTGATTGATCAATATCACACTGTCTCAAATGACAATTTGAAATTTTCACACTGCAGCTGCTGCTAATAAATACAGTCAACTTTGAAGTAACAATGATTTTGTAAAAATAAGATAACTGTAGATGATCTAATGAGATGTGTTACTACCACAGCCCATACTGGCTACATGTCAGATATTCTTATTTATATGCACCAATGGCTTTTTTTTAAGAAATTAATCAAAGGTTGCAGTTAAGACACTGATAATGTTACAAGAGATTTTTATTTCCAACTAACGCTGCTATTTTGAAATTTCTATATTCATCAAAGACTCCCAGGTGAAAAAATATCATGACTTTCAGAGCATAAGATACTAAGATGGTGATATATATTGCACAACAGGAAGTAATTATTTTCATATTTATGTTTTTACTTCTCAACGGCAAACTCGTCAGACTCGAATAGTAAAGAAAATGCTGCATTATTTAAAAAAAATTGTGTGTATTTTACAAACTACTGTACTACATGTCTTGCCAAATCACATACTGAATAAGTTAAAACCGGCTCTAATTTAAATTCAAAAAGAGGTTCTCTATATTTCGTCTCAATAAATCTCAAGCATGGCATCGGAATAACTAAATTTTAACAGACTTTAAATAACAC
The DNA here is from genome assembly GCA_032357475.1 of Enteromius thamalakanensis. Taxonomy (NCBI): domain Eukaryota; kingdom Metazoa; phylum Chordata; class Actinopteri; order Cypriniformes; family Cyprinidae; genus Enteromius; species Enteromius thamalakanensis. The sequence continues at coordinate 13,226,356 of JAUCMT010000026.1, forward strand.
TAAACAAATAATTAAATCCCAGTGCCTTCACTAAAAGCTGCTTGTCTAAAGAACCCAGAAGAGCGGCTGCTATTTTTATCTCGACAACTTCTGACTCTGTGCCCAATCAGATATTGACTAGTATGCCCATGTCTAGACCTAACATCTCAAAAGCACAAATGGGTGTTTTTAGTCAAAGCGGGTGGTATACTTTGAAAGCTGCTTTTACGTCTGGGAGAGTATTTGGAAAGAGTCAGACAGAGGGTGATAATGGATGAAAATTTTCTTCTGACCCCATTCGCTCTCCCTTTGTGAGTGACACCTGTCTTTCAAAGTGATTGGTGCTTCTGACACATCCTTATAACAAGGCAAAAGAGGAAGATGAGAGAGAGAAGTATATTGAAGTGCATCGGCATGCACAAAGAAAAATTGTGCAAGAAAAAAGATAAGGGGCAAAGATAGGGGTGAGGCTTCAAAGCGTGTTAGAAGTGGAAAGACAGAAATGACAGATTTACTTGCTTCTATTTTGAACATACGCTTTCTTCCTTGTGAGAACACATCCACTGAAAGTAATATCCCGCTTCTAATTCAGTTCAGCTGCAAGAAAGCTTGATTTTCTCAAGCACAGACTCTCTAATGCATCAATCACACCCTATCTATGTACGTCTTTCATATGTATATGTATACATACAGTATAGCCACAAGCAACAATCCAAGAACATGTTTGGAGGGCATCATAGTTTAAATGGATGCATGAGGCCAGTTCTGGGTAAAATTATATTTATAGAATCACTGTACTTATAAGTAGACATTCACAGTGTTTGCCCAGTCATAATTTTGAATAATACCATCCGACCTTTGATAGGCTCTTAAGCCAAGATCAGACTGCATGATTTTCAAAGCAGTTACGTCACAGATGTTTTCACACTGCGTGACTATCTGGGGTAGCCTTCAGTCGCTGCGGTGTTCACACTGTATGATCAGTGACAGGGGGTTTCATAATGCATGACTTTACAACAGAAAGAATTGCCGACAACTTTGTCTCACTGCCAAACACACGCGAGAAGTGATATGGAAACAATGCGAGATCACGTGTGCAAGACTGAAGTTCTCATGTGAGACTGGGGTTATTAAAATAAGCTTGTCATACAAATTGCATGTGCGCTCATTTGCGCTCATTTGCAATGAAAGGAAGATTACGGACGAGGATAATTACCTTCTATTCCTTTTTAACTCCTCCCCCAACTTCCCGCTGCTCTGGATGTTGCTCTCATTGGCTGTAGGTTATCGGCGATGTTATTCAGTCAGAACACATTTCACACGGCATGATTCTGAATCGCCAACAGGTCAAGATATTTAGCATGCCAAATATCTCACGGGTATCGTCACGTCAGCGATTCTCTCAGATTGCGTCATTGATAGTTCACACTGTGTGATTGTCACTCGCGTGAACGAGCTCTAAGTTGCTTGTGATTTTAGGCGCTTGTCGGCGATTTCTCAAAACCTGTCGGCGAGTCAAAATCGGGGGGGAAAATCATGCAGTCTGAACTCGGCTTTAGCAGCCTGGTTTTGGGTATATGTTAGCCCTGCCATGAATAAGTTGTATGAAACATTTTTTCAACGAATCAGTCAAAATGAACTGAATTCGTAATAGCATAATACTGTTGGTATGAATTTACAGTATGTGACAGAAAAAAAAAATAATAATAATAGCAATTCAAGGAATAGCAATTGTTCATGTTCTATCTTTTATATGACAGAAATAACAATAATAGTTTGCCCATTACATACTGAATTACAAGAACTGCATGCCAAACTCATATTTCTACATTTTATATGGAAGAAACAGTAAAGTATGCCATTTGGCTACTAAATTATTATTTTGTTAACTATTTTATTGTAGAAATCTATTTTATTCAGATGTCATATTTTCTCTCATATAGCAGAATATGTAAGAGCAGTATGCTAGCTACTATTAAGAAAATTATAATGACTGCACATAACATATTAGGATATGGCAGAAGCATGCAGTAGTATGCTAGTATGCCAATATTACATTGAATTGATGTCTTTAAATATTTATAGTGTACTGTTGCTGATAGTAGTATGCCATAACATGCTGAACTCCTATTCTAGAATTTTATATGGCAGAAAAATGCAAAAATTTTATTGGTCCGCCAAACAAAACAAAAACAAAAAATATCACAACTCATACTGTATGTACTGTATCGACTGTGTATTGAATCTCAGATCATTACATTGCAAGGCAATGTATTTTTAAAATAAAAATAATTATATATATATATATATATAAAAACTCTGGAATTTTACGATTCCTCTGTGACTCACACATCCTGCACAGATTATCAGGCACAGCCTGGGCGACGTTTAATTGGGATTTCAGTGGGAATGAGGCATGGTGCCGCACTGAGAGACGGTGTCCAGCTCGCGTCCACTGCTGTCAGAGCAGACAGGCATGCGATCTGGTGACTGGCACATGCTGTGCCCACGCGCTTCCCGTGCCGTAAAAACCGAAGACGGCGCTAGGAAACAGCGGCCGGGAGATTAGCATGGCAATTATCTGTGAAGCAATTATCAGGAGGCGAGATGAAGACAACTGCCTTCCAAGGTGTTTCTTTATGTGTTTAATAGCTGTAGAGTAGTTTGATAAATTGTCAGAGCGAGTTTGTGCAATGCTAGAATTAACGGCTGACAGATCTGTTTGAGGTCTGATACAGTGAGAACTCAATTAATTAGTAGGAGTTTTTGTCTTTTCATTAACCTACTCTGACACTTTCTCCAAACTATGCTAAGATTTAAGATGCCACCAAATTAACAAAGAGTGTGGAATTGAGGAACATGTTGCTGAACTCCTGCCAGGAAAGGAACCGAGAGGCACTCAGTCGTCAACAATAACATCCATGCAGGCAGATGTGTGGAAAAATGCGTGGGGGGGTGGAGAAAGAAAAGCCACAGTGTTTTCGCTTGAACACATGTCCTTTGACGTTTTTAAAACTTCTTTCGGTGTATGAACCTTTTATATTAACAAAGGGTGACATGTCACGCTGTATCCAATCTATTTATGTACATCTTCAGTGGCAGATAAGCGTTAAAGTGCCGCAGTTTGACTAACAAATGCAGAGGTGCTTTGGAAAATGATTATCGATGCACAGTGACACCCAGGTAAGAGCAACTCAAAATGAAATTCATTCAGCTCTAAACGAATCATACAAATAAAAGTGAATGTTTTATCACGTTGCACATTTTTGGCATCTGTTCTCACACACCTTACACTCTAAACGCATTAAAGATTTCTGTCACATCCTCCGTTTCTCGTAAACACGGCACTCGCTCTTTGCTCTGCTAATTCTCGCATGCTATCTCTCACCTGATTCGTCGTCAGACTTGTTCTCATTCTCGGAGTCGGTGAGGGTGAGAGCTGAGTTCTCCCGGCTGGAGAGGCCAGAGCTGCGGCGGGACTTGATATCGTGGCCGGCCCACAGCTGGATGGCTCGCTCTGGTGAAATCGGGCCCTCGGGGTCAGAGTCTGCGTCGGAGCCGGCGCTCAGAGAGTAGCCGCGCTGCAAGAGACCGATCTCCGGGCAGTACGCGTTCTGATGCGGAGCCGGTTCACAAATGCCAAGCTCGGCTAGAGTAAAGTTCCCTAAAGTGGTAAAAACAAAGCACGACCTGTAAGTCGTCGATGCATATGGAGGGAATGGCCTGAGGCAGCTGTGAAGTGTGAAAAAAGTGATTTACACACACACACACACACTACTCACTACGGAGCTATACTAATCAAAAAAGTTAACCAACCAACTAATGAACTATTTTTAGACAGTGAATATACTGTAGCCTTTCTAATAGCATCTAAAATTACAAACCACCACAAATTGATACCAAGACAAAACACATATATTATGATAATGCCAGAACAGAATGATTTTAGATCAATTTAATAATAAAATATATATTTATTTTATAAAGAGAATTACAGTTTTTCCTCAGTTGCTTTGGTGCATTGCTTAGATCAGAAATGAAACGCTCAAAACTACTTGTCCAACCTCCACATCATCTAGCCACTTCTGCACAACATAAAAGTAGTTTTTCATTCTTTTGAACAAGTTACCATTGCTTGTTGCATGGTATAAATGGATAAATAACCAGAATAGGATCAAGGTCAACAGCTGAGAGGAAGAAGAGGAGTAAGGATGCTTGTTGGAAGAGGTAAAACAGAGGAAGACACAGAAGAGGTCAAGGACAGAGGCACATCTCAGATTAAAAAAGGGCCACTATTATGGACCATGTTGTCAATAATGGCCTTACAATGGCTGAAGAGTAAAGCTAAATATTAGGAGGTCAGCCATATATCCTCAAGAATTCAAACATTTTGAAACCGTGCCTTTCAGTCAATATCCCACATACAGTAACATGTACATTTGAAAGGATACAAGGCTTACATAAAAAGGGCAGTCTTCTTTATTTCTGTCCCCAGTTTTATTGACAGCATAACTAAACATTTTGACTATCTTGTTTGTGAACGATGACACAAGGAATGTTTTTTTTTTTTATTCCGACGGGTTTTTTTTACGTGCTGCTGTTTGTACAAATTATTTTGAGAATGCACACTTCTTTGCAAACGTGAAGATTTGAGAAATGCATCAAAGTGACTGAGAAAATTAGCATATTAGTTATTGATGTGGTATCACAGATCGTGAAATTTGGTATTGGTATCAACATCTGTCAATCATCTGCTGCTTTTCCTAGACACAAAAGGAGGAGCAGTGAGTGCTTATTTATTCTCATTTATACTTTCAAAAGTATATCAATAAATAAATAGCAAGTCTGATATGCACGCACGCATGCTTGTGTTCGAGAAAGTCTAAATGCACAATTATATTGCAATTACACTAGATCAAAATATTAACCAGTAATTCATTTACCATATAATTCAAATTGTCAGCTTCAAAGTCATTTACACAAAGTGCAATAACATGTACAAAACAAATCTTATGTACACAACCTCACAACCTACACACACACACACTTTTAAGGCATTATTCTTTGTAAAGCTGCTTTGGAAAAAATACCGAATGTTCTGTTAAAACCACTATACAAATAAATTGAATAGTACTGAATTGATTAATAAATTGATTGAATATATGAATTGATTGATATATTAAAGCCGAGACTCACAAAGCAAAAGGGGGCAGCAGGAGCCTGAGGTTTAACAGTTCAAATCAGTGGACGTCAGCTCAGACGTCAGGTTATGAGCGGTGCAGTGCTAAGGGGCATATTTTATCCTGCAGCTCTTTACCTGCTGTGATATTTCCCTCACCTCCTGCTTTGATGAGTGTGACTGTGCTCATGCACACACAAAACCTTGACTGTGCTCACCACATTCACAAAGGGCTGGACACAAGCACTAACTTCTATATACAGATATAGTGCACGTCATCCACATAAAAGCACATCAAACTAAATCAATAAACACAACGGAGTCCCAATTAAGGACAGGCTGTGGGAAAACAATTAAAGGATAAGGCATGCACGACCAATTTCTTCTCTCCAGTAATTAAAAGAGTCAATGCATGCCCTCCAATCAGCGGTAAATGGAGAAGCAATTTCATTCATTAACACTCTTTAAGACAGGAATCTTTACAGCAATGGGGATCGATACTGTTAAAATCAAGTGACCTTCATAGTTGCTTTATTCCAGACTATGTGGTAGATGGACATAAAACTCCTCTAAATTATAGTAGTTGGAAGATAATTATTCTTTTCTAGAAGACTTGCATGTTATGTTCCGACAACAACCACTAATATAACTACTACACACAGCTACAAAATAAGGTTTCTATGCTACAAACACAACTAGTACTGCTATCAGTCTACTGTAGCAGACCGTACTGTACCTGACATGAAGTAGCTCAGGAATGGGGAGAGATCCATGTACTCTGCGAGGGCAACAACAACACAAAACAACATCTTCAATTCCCGACAAAGCCGCATCTATACTCATACATTTATCACATCTAAATGACATATCGCACTTCTAACATTTCTTCCAAAACCTCACAAATTGGTTTTCCCCACCGTAGACTGTTTATTATTGCTTTTCAAAAGAGTGCACAAAAGAAGAAAACAGGTTGGTATATAACGTTTTTACGGCAAACTAAAACGAAAATGTCATTCCTAGGTTTGTAAGGGTGTATACAGCATGTAACATTTGTAAATGGTTATCATGAACAAATATAAAGAGGCTTAAAAAGAATTTAATCACACTTCAAATCAAATGAAACATCTATGAATGCTATTCGATTTAATATGAAATCGTAGATTAGACAGACAAACAAACATGCATATGCACAAAGACATACATCAAACGTTCGGTGGAGATCTGCAGACTGTGAAGAAACAGACCATCTTGTTCCCTTCTTATGTTGACACATTTCTAGTACAGCCAGATGGAAAAATACCATAGTAAACCAAAAGAATGGGCATCTATTTCTCAAACTGGGAATCATTCCCGGAGTGGGGACCGATCCCAAAAACACACTCAAAGCCTGTTTAAATCATAACTCCCAAAGGAGGTGGTCTTTCACAGAGAGAGCCGACAAAAACAAACCCACCATCTTCACGACCTTGTAATGCCATGGAAATGTCTCATAACTTCAATATGTTCTTTTAAAGTTCTCCAAAATACAACATATGTGGGTGTGTGTGTTTCTTCCACTTTTCTTAAACACTTCAGATGTTCATATTTTTACATTGGCTAGAGGATACAGTGCTTTTTACTACATAAAAACTCCTATTCTCTCGTGGGTTATCAATTACACACTTTTCATTACCTTTGATGATCTGGACTTGGATTTGATTGGGGATCATGCTTTTTCTTCTCAGCACACACTTCACTTCACAGCTGTGCTGTCGGTGACTGCAGTCAGAGCCACCGCGCTTCATATATTCTTGACCCCTTGGCTTTCTATTTCCTGTGCTCACTCTTCTCCTGACAGTGGTCTTCAAATAGTAAAGCTCAATTCTTACATGTCATGCATTTGCTGAAGTTACTAAACTGTTTCCTGCAGCTAGAAAAGTCAATGGTCTCTGAGGCAGTAAAACAATTTGTCCTTGTTCTGTAGTGGTCTAAAATGTCACAATTTTTATAATGAACTAATGTTTACCAGCCACAGCATCTGAAGATATACTGCTTACAGCTCATATTTTTCATTTTTTACAAATAAACTGCAACCTGTGCACAAACCTGTGATGTAGTTTAAAATGCATTTTTAATTGTTTTAATCATATTTACAGAATGGTATTACACTATAAATTAGATGTTAATACAGTATTCGACCCAAAATACATTGCACATAAAATATCATTATAAAGGTTTGGCATTTGGTACGATTTTTACAACATTTTATGACAAAAATTTCTAATGCTCACCAAGGCTGCATTTATTTGATCAAAAATACAGCAAAATAAACAATAATAATAATAATAATAATAATAATTAATAATAATAATAATACTATTATTACAATTTAAAATAGCTGCTCTCAATTATATATATGTATATATATATAATTATTAAATTTTTAATGTGTGTGTAAACCATAA
>JAUCMT010000026.1:13236154-13253883 GCA_032357475.1 Enteromius thamalakanensis
AAATTGTTTCTGCACCAATTTCTTTTCAGTGTACAGGGTTAATACAAGGAATATGAAGTGCGAATGAACCCTGATATAAGAAAAAGATGTATGAAGAGGGAAAGGAAATAAATAAAGGTCAGTCTGTTGGGTTCAAGGCATGGTAGAAGTGAATCGTGGGATTGTGGTGCCATTAATGAAATGACACCGCTGGCTCTGCGTCCCTCAAGGTATATCTACACCCAGGTCCATTCGTTTTCTCAACTCACGCACACACAACCACCACACCTTCAATCAGTCAGCACCCGTTCAGATTTGCCTCTTATTCAACACTCACTGTATTGTGCTCTCCAAGCAACTCGTTAATGCAGTGCTCTATAATTATATTGCTATGGAGACACAGTTGGGTTCTCCATCATTCGCTCGTGACTGCTACACCTACATTTGATAGAGATACAGATTTGCCATTATTGACTGATGGTTTACTGCTCTCCATGGGAAATCAACTCCTGTCACAGATACAAGTAACAGGTAACCCGTGTATTTATGTATCTATATACATATACATACTGTATATATATATATATATATATATATCAATAATTTATCAACATCCTTACACCAGTCTTCAGTGTCACATGTTCCTTCAGAAATGTGGTGACCAACATATTTATTTATTATCAATGCTGAAATCAGGTATGCTGCTGATTATTTTTGTGGAAACACAAATACATAAGTATTTTATTTTATATTAGGTTATTTGATAAAAACTAAATTTAGAAGAGCAGCATTTATTTAAAATTAAAAAAAAAAAAAAAAATATATATATATATATATATATATATATATATATAATTTCTTCACTGTAATTTTTTATATTAAATATTAAATTCTTTATATTAAATGGTTTTTATTTTGGCAGAACTGCATTTCAAACAAGCACTTTTACAACTAGTGCTGAAAAAAAGAAGTAAAATAACTACAGTAGATGCGTTTTCAGTGTAAAATGTCAAGATGTGACACGACTAGTTACTTTTAATACATAAACTGCATAATATTTTAACACCTTACTGTTAAAATAACGTCTCCCAGCACTGCAGATACCGAGCGGAAAGCACGGCTTCATTTTGGCTGAACGTGTGAGGATCACATCTAGCACGCTGTCTGATTCAGAGCCTCCTACCTGTCCCTATGACATCAGATCCTGCGTGGGGCGTGCTGGCGCTGTAGATGGTACATGCAATCATCGGTGGTCTCAGAAGGGCAGGGTGTTAATTGAGAGGGTTTACGCTCAGCAGTGGGCGTCCGGTGAGTTTTCTCAGCATACTTTGTTCCCAAGATGCATAGCACATCATTAGGGCCCCCATTAATGTTGGGACATGGAGTTAACAGCTAAGCAAAAACAGGGCCCTCAGTGTCAAACGCCCTGCCCCATGTGAGCCACCTGCGCTGCGCGGCCACTCAACACCTTTTAATTGGGCCGCAGAAATAGATCTGACCCCACTGGGAGCCATTTTGCTTCTCATAAAGCACCTGACATAAGCCCTTGGTATTAACACCACCACATATGCTGCTAAAACATGACATGTTTGAAGACCTGAAGGAAGCAGATCTAAATCTCTGGAGAGCGCTAAGAGGGTGAGTATATATTTTTTTGCCATTCGAGTTGGGGTCCCATCGGTGGCATCTGGTTAACAGTTTGTAAATTTGTGGTGACAACTTTATCGAAACATCTGTCTGCATTTGGCACTCCATTACACCCGTATAATAGCTTGAGTTGTATTTACTAATCAAACGAGAGAGCACCAAAACATATCTAATTTATAAGACCTTCTGTATTTCCCATTACACCACAAGCTCGCTGCTCATTACACAAAGTGTCATTTTAACCTCTAAAAAAAAAAACAAAAAAAAAAATTAAACATGAGAAATGTCTGAATGTTTTACGGAGAGTCTCCAGGCGCTGAGCAAGATGCTTTATAAGACTGGATTTGACAAAGTATTAAATACCCTGCGCTCAGCAGCGCAGTGCCATAATTGAACCCAAGGGCAAAAGCGCCCCAAATTGCAGCCACTTAACCACGCTATACTGTACCAAACATTTAATAATTAAAAGAATCCTTCCTACGGAGGGATAAAACAACAGCCTCGGAGATACAGGGAACGCCATCTGCAATTAGACACACAGCTTAGCCGGCTGGTGTCAGAAGAGGTGTCACAGCTGTCCAAACTGTGAGTTTAACCGGCATGTCATGAGTGCTATTAAGCACCAGCTGACCCCCTGATGGCCTTCAGGGCCCAGACTGCCCACTGAGTCTTGTCTTTTTTGGATATGTTGCCCTGGTACCACGGTAAGCTCCTTCATTAGATGTCTCAGCCACCCGCTGCGGCTGACATGGACAAAGGTAGGACTTGAAGGACCGAGACCCACAGGGACATAACTGGTAACCTATATTTAATTATTTACATCTGTGAGCTGTTTGCAGTTGCCAAGCAATGTATTAGCTTCAACAAGGAGCTCACAGGTTCTTATTTATAGTCATTTTACAGCAGCTTTGAATATCCATTTAGAAAAAAAGTCACTATTTTTAACCTTATCTTTATAAAAGGTAAAATGGCCCAATGCCAATCCTGTAAGATATACTAATTTTTAAGCTAGCTGTTTGTGAAGGGAATGACACTTTTCACATGTGTGCACACACAATAATGCAAATAAACAAATACAACTAATTTTAAAAATGCTGTTATATTTAGTAGTAGTAGTATAAATAGTTATTTGGACTAAATAACACCATGTGTACATATATGCACTTAAAATTAATGAATGATTCAGCCCTCACGGGAAATGAGATAAAAATGAAACAACGTTGGCTGTGATCATAACGTGCATTTGCCTTGAAAGATTCCAGAACAGATTAAAGGCTTTCAGCAAGAATATGCCATATTAAATTCTTAAAAGATTAAGTGACGTGTTAATGCAATTATTGTAAGCCTGCTGGAATATACGTACAACCTAAGATCAGCGGTGAGCCGAGACTGTACAAATACCAGATATGCATTGTTAAATGTATAATTGTTAAACACTAATTCTGAATACTAGGACAGAACACACATGGAACTTAAGAAACTCATACAAACTCATAATTAACTAAAATAAATAAATGCATACATATGTGTATAAGTTATAAATATATGTGTATATGTGTATAAGTAAATAAATGTTGGATTACTCACCTAAGTTTTTCACCCATGTTTGGGTGTAATCTCCTACTGTTTAAGCTTTTCACAAAATGCATGTTTTTCCTTGCCTATCACTCAATATGTGTCACACAGACAGATACAAAAATAATGTGTCAAAAATGTATCATGCGCTTCAGTGAGTTAATGAATTGAGACTACAGTATGATTGAAATGATTTTCAGCTTGATCTATTGAACTGGTTCCACCGTCAGACAGGAATATCTTTATGTGTTAAGATAAAGTATGTACTTGAAGTTTTTGTTTTGTTTATGTTGGAAATACGTGATGGAATTGACACATCAAAGTTTTGACCGAAAACAAGCACTTAAATACTTCAATTTATACATATATATATATATATATATATATATATATAAGACTAAATCAACATCACATATTATTTACATGCAGTACAAACTATTCTAATAATAATTTAAATAATAATAATGATAATCAAAAAAAGTGTTCTATTCAATTAAATATAAAAAAAATACAACTCCACTATGAAATATATAAAATAGAAGAAAAAACAGTTTTATAAATAATGTACAAATTGCGGTTCTGTTTTTTTTGTCAAATTAGTTTTTAGGGTAGTGAGGAAAATATATATATATATTTTTTTATATATAAAATGAAGATAAATCAAATGAAATGGTATATACTGTATGTGCTAAATCATAGTAACGAATCTAGTAACGAATAGCTCTTTTTAAGAAGTGCAAATTAAAATGTTGCTATTTGCTAAACTAATGTAAGGTACTATAATGGAGTTAAGGTTTTGTGCCATGTCCAAAGGATCGCTGTTTGAACATACTTCTGATGTTTTTGGGGTTAATTAAATACCTGAGGCATAAAAATCTTTGCCTTGAATTGAACTTCTTTGCTTGTATGCCCTGACAAGCAGTTACAGACAGAGGAGGCGTCTGAAGCTTCAGGGACACTTGAAACCAATTCCCAAGCCATCAATGAGCAAACAAGAAAACTCTCAGCTGTCTCAAGGTTGATGTGAAAAGAGTTTCAGGGTGTTCGAGAGAGTGGACGAGGCTACAGGGCAGTGAGAAATAGAATGTGACGAGGAAAGCGAGAGAGGGGGAGACTGCATTTAATCTCACAGTCTTTTATATTTAATACCCGCCAGGTTCTTTTGTTCTCCCTTTGATCTTTTCCTGCCGCGATTGATTGCGATACACCAACAAAGCACAGAATCAACAAAATAAAATAATCAATGAAATGCGTGACTTGACAGCTTATTCCACATCAAAACAGCAGCTGTGGGGGTGATGAGAAAGGGACGGAGCGGGAAAAGTCGAGTACAATGTCACAAACAAACTGCTGAGGGGCTCCTTAACAGAATATGACTAGCTCCTTCATGCGTCTCTCTCTGAATACTATCAGCTTGTTTAAGATATAGGAATTAGACGTTAGGCAGGGTGCCTTGGTCCTCCGAAATCCACAACAGAGCCTGGGACGTTTGGAACAAGAACCAACACACAAATCCAGGATCAAACTGGATCCAAACAAACACCCAGAGGGACCGCTAAAGCTCCTGATGTGAAACTCATTAGTTCGGCAACTAATTGTCATTCTGGGTGGCTTGACAAGTGATGACAGTCTATAAAAGCCCCAGATGCACATTTAATACAGTCAGGTAGAGCTGTCAATTGATTAAAAAGTAATTTTTTGTTTTACCATTTTGCTTATTTATTTCAATGTTTAATTAATTGCGCTAATTTAACAAATTAAATTAGCCTCCCTACACAAAAAAGTGTAGTCAATAGTGCAGTAGATGGTGTTGCGGGACAGGCCGTCTCTCCTGAAGGCCTGTGCAGACACAGATGTGCCTGTGTAGACGCAGATGTGCCCCTGCAGGGGTGTGAAGACATGGAGGGGCGGAGAGGGATGGAACATTCGATCTACTGCCCTACTGCTCACAGCTGGACCATACGCTTGAGAGCCACCAGTGAGCCAAAGAGCCCAGCTCAGTTTTCATTTTCACCTAAGAGGGGCCATTACTGAGACGCCTAACACATCTGTTTATAGAAATGAGTAGCCAGATCAATTATAATCAAAGCACGGGACACTAGGAATCTACCTCATCTCATCAATTCAATACTATGTCATTTACAACCATTTTGACTGATTGTGTGCAATTTTCCACTGTTCTGGCTAAAATGCCACTTCTAACAACTAATCGTAAATTAGGGATACTCCACACAACAATGGAAATTCTGGCTTTATTTACTTATTTACAATACCAATGCATTGTTTTATCTGTGGATATTTTGTTGATTATTAAACAGTTTCCTTGTCCAGTGACTGAACTGTATTCAACTGTGTTTTTTGTTTATACAATAAAAAGTCAATGGGAACTAAAATTGTTGGGTCACCAATATTCTTCAATATCTTATGTCCCACAGGCAAAACAAAAAAAAGCCATACATGTTTGGATGGACATGAGGGTAAATAAGTAAATAATAGCTGAACTTAAATGTATCCTTTTTTATCATTAATATAATTTTAAATATGTACATGCAGTTTGTATATTTTGAGTAATTATTTTAACATTTAATTGACTATTTCATTACAAATGTTAACTTTTTCATTTTTTCTCAATGGCACTGCTAAGATTTAATAATCCTAATGATCTTAAAATATACAACTTAAAAAACTGGCTGCAAAAAGTTATCAGGAATGTGCTGCTATTGAATGGACAATTTGTTAGGGTTTTTTATATACATAGATTATTATATCTTTTTCTTAATTTAACCAAGTTACAAATAAAACAATAACCATCTAAATCAGTACTTTTAAATTATACAAATGAATTGTCACATGCAGTATCAAAATAGATATTAAAATTATGATTTACTAAGAATTACATTTAATCAAATTAATGTTTTTTTGTTTGTTATTTATGTTATTTATTTAATATGTATGTATCCACATTTGAATGAAAAAGCAAGCTGATAGCAGCACAATTTCCATGCATCCCTAAAAGATACAAATTATATAGTATATACATATAAAAGTACTCCATGAATGCTTTAAGCACCGTATTAATGTTGTCTAATTGACAATCCTGACCTGAGAGCATGTCCTCATACCCCACAGATCAAAGAGACTTATAGAGTCGAGCATTAAGAGTCAAATCTACTCTCAGCGTGCTCTGAGGAGCATTAGGAGCATGCGGCGTCTATAAACACCAAATGGAGTCAGAGTAAAAAGGTTGGACTGTTCACTCGGACAGAAAATAACTCTCTTTAAAAAAGTTGAAAAGTAATATTTCGCTTCCTCTCCGTGCAAGCGGTAACGTGGGCCGTGATGACTATGTGAGTGAGCGGGAGAGAGCAGCGTAATTTGGCAGTGCCCTTTGAGTGCTGTTACATATGGCCCCTGCACGCTGTTAGTCTCCCGTGGCAACACTTCCCACGGATGCATCTGCAGTCAGTGAGCCGCTATCGACTTAAGTAGCAGAGCGCCATCAACCTGACGGCCACCAACTCTCTGCTTCTCCACAGCCGCTGCGCCTGTCAGTCTGTCTATCTTTCCTCCCTCCATCCAGTTCCCTACACCTTCCCATAATTCTTGCTCACTGTCGCTGTCACCGCACGTCCCCCAGGGACCACAGGCCACTCCACCCCGGGCTGCGAGAGCTCTAGGATCTGTTGTCAGTGGCTAAGTGCTGTGGCAAGAAACAGTTGAATGGAGGGAGAGAAAAGAGGCTGCAATCTCTCTGGCGGGTTTGTCTTCCTCTTTCGCTCGGTCTGGCTGTGATCAATGACATCGAGTTGGAATCCATTTGGGTGCAATCAATGCGGCACCGGCAGGGGCTCACGCAGAGGACGACTCACAAGCCTGACACTGCTTTTCTCAACGATGACCCATCCAAGGCTTCGCTCCGGATTCGTGGCAGCCAGTTCATTACGACGCCACAGAACACGCTCTCTCTTCCTGTTACTGCTTCCTTTTCCAGCCGGTCTCGGGTGAAGCAGGTTGACTTCTCTTATTAGTATCATCAAAGACTTTCAAAAAGGGACGTCAAACACAAAGATTAAACAAAGAGTCGAGTCTGAGCTAGTAAGCCAGTCGCGTTCAATCAAAGGCCTGCTGCTATTTTCGCATGCGTCTGCAGTTTGGCAGTGTGCCGAACATCCCTGCACAGACTCAGCAACAAGTCTACAGCCTGAGGCATGAAGTGGGTCGACCGGCGTAGGTTATAAGACGGCTAAGACTGAACAGGTGACGGCGGATCAGTGGCATCAGGCTGAGGGAACGTCTGCTGGGGATTGGTGACACGTTTGAAGCAGCAGGGGGCGGAATTGGAGGTACTTCCTGTAACTGAAATAACCGCTCTGAGATCGGATTGCATTTTTTTCTCAAGCAGCATACGTAAACACAAGGCTACTGGTGACATGGCCTGCAACTCAATACACTGTCCTGCTTTTGTGTTTCACACCTTCACTGTACAACATGTGTCATGTAGAAGCACAGATATCCATGCCCATAAACATCTAATCACACCTAACAGCCTAACATTTTCACTGCACATACTTTAAAATAAGAGGGTAATTCAGTGATGTTAGTTCTAACTGGGTGTGAATCATGATCTGATTTCAGAATGATTCCTGATACGTTTGAATTTGATCTCATTCTGCTGTGCAAAAGCAAAACACTGTGAATATAGACTGAACTATATAACTGTATAGAGTTACAGTATGCTGCATTTTTAGAGCAGAACTGTCATGAAAACTGAAGCACGCTGTTTTTATGTTCTGTTAATTTCTTTTTAATTTCACCCAAAAATGTTTCAAATCTGTATGAATTTTTTTGTTTTGTAGAAAGTTTGTAACCAGGCTGTTTTGGTTCACCATTGACTTTCATAGTAGGAACAAAAAAAATACAATGGAAGTGAAAAACAGCCTGGTTACAAATATTTTTTTTAAATATCTTCCTTTGTGTTTGGCAGATTCATGCAGATTTTGAACTACTCGAGAATTTTCATTTTTTGGTGAACAATTGCTTAAGATGGCTCTTTACATTTAGAACAAACGGTAACAACTTTAGAATAGGTAACACTTGATAACTATTAACTAAGACTTCTGCCTCAATAAATTCTTAATTTGCTATTTATTAATAGTTAGTAACTTGTTAACTTTATGTATAGGGTAGGGTCAAGGGTGTACAAAAAGATAATGTAAAATAAGGCATTAATATGTGCTTAATAACATAGCACTTAATAAAAGGCTAATATTCTAGTAATAGTAATATTCTTATAGGTGTAACTGTAAAATGAAGTGTTACCGAACAATCTACAAGTTATAAACAAAACCCTACCTAACCTCTTAAGACCCTGCATCCTCGTATTATATTTTATATTTTATACATGTCCTCATGCAATGACACCGGGTCTAAAAGCATGTTCATTATGCAATTTGGGAGACATAACAAATTAATTATTAATTATTAAATATTATTAATAGTATTACGAAAATCTGGTCAGTTATTACTGCCATTATTACACATTGTTTTGCACTAAAAGTTGCCCCAAAAACACATTAATATGCTAATTAGATTTCGTTTATCCATTTATGACCATTTTACACACATCTTGCAAAAAGAAAAATGGTATTTCGAATCATTCTGTTATAACATAGTTGAGAATCATCTTTATATGAAGTTAAAAATCTTTTTTTTTTTTGTATATGCATGTTCATTCATGTCTATGCAATTTTTTTTTTTTTATATTATTTTGTAACGCTATAAACAATTTAAAGACATTAAAAAAACAAAAACTTTTTTTTTTCTAAAACCTTTTTCTCGGATCTTAAGAGGTTAATATTTATAAAATTAAATAATTTTCTTCCTTTGAAATGCTGCACTACATTTGCACCTTTATAAGATTCATGCATTTATTCTTAACTGTAGTATGCAAGACTCAAACGACTGGATGGACTAGTTAGCATACCCATGACTAAGGTTTCTATTATCATCTTGTCTATTATCATTTCTATCATAATTTTGTTTCTAGTGCCACATAAGTCTCACCACGCTAATCTGGTCTAAAACAAAACCTAACCATCAAAAGTCTCTAATTAAATATGCCAAACATTGTGCATATGTCATAATTAAAGGCAAAATATTATCAAGTTTGTTATATATACGTTTTTATTCAAAAGTTTAGTGTCTCTGAGACAAAAATAAAAATGAACAACTATTTAAAAACGGCTTACCAAGGCAAAGTTGTATTAATTTGATTAAAATGCAGTGTATATTATTATAACTATAATATTATAACATTAAATATGTAATATATTTTATATATGATGCATTATCAGCACACATGTGTCAGTGTTTTATGATTCCAATGATTCAAGAAACAGAATAATATGTTTTTTGTCAAAATAGTAAATAAAAATAAAATAAATACTGTAAATATGATAATTTAGTGCTGAACCCTGTATAATGACCAATTTTGTGCTGTTTATGTGAGCATGTCTATACTTTGTGGGATATTTGTGTGCTTTTACCTCCTTGTCTGGTGAACTCATCTGCTTCATGATGCACCAGGTCAGTCACGCATCCCCCATAATGCAGGCGTGACTCGTGATCAAAAGCCTTCAGGGTCTCGCTGGAGCTGTAAGACTTCTGGGTGGGCACACGACATTCATCATGGTCCAGGGAGGAGGTGTTGAACTGGAAATCTTTCCCACAGCGGGCGTGGGTCAGTGTACGGTGTCTGCGCTCCTTCAGATCCATGACAGCTGCTGCAGCCCGATGATCAGATCAGTCCGCAAGATGGAGGTCTCAACAGCGGTACAGTCCTTCACCTGGTAATAGAAGACAACACAAATCAATAGAGTACAAAATATATATTCCCTGCTGAAACAACCAGCATGGATTGCTGATTTGAGCTGGTTAGTGCTGATCTCACCAGCGGAACAACAGCAGTTTTCATCCAGATAAGCCTTTTAGAGAATCGTACAGACTACAGAATTTCAACAGCATTCAAAATACAAGCAGGAATAGCATCAGAACTGATATATGCACTTTATTTTACAGTACATGCACTTGCAGTGTGTACCTACCTAAGAAAGCATTGGAATATACCGTAAAATTACTACGGTATGGGACATGGGTCAAGGACAGGTTTGGTATTATTACCCAGTTATTTTAATTACTATACCAAGTACAGTATATAGTATTTACTTGTGGATCAGGACTGTACAAAAAAGGTCTACCATGATGTATCTTTGTTAAATGGTGCATTCATAAACATGTGGACAAACATCTAAAGAAAAAGAAGCAGCTGTCATTAGAGCGGTAATCACAGATGAAATACTGGAGAAGGAACTGAGACGTGTGGAGGAGTGAAGTCATGATGCCGATGAAGAATGAGTGATAGAGTGAAAAAGAGGAGAAGGGGGAGGAGAAAGGAAATGACTTGAGGGCATTGCGAGTCTCTCCCTCATTATCGCAGACAGAGTGAGAAAAGCTCCCTCTGTGGCCGTGAGAGGATAATCACAGATGCCTGGATATGCCGCGGAAAACAGCGAGTCGAACACAGCCCGGCCCGATCGTATCACACACAAAATACACCAGCACTAATCTATTTTAAATTCTATGCGTACTGACTGAGACACTATCCCAGTCCTGAACTATCAAAGATAAAAACCAACACTTTTTTTTTTTTTTATGAAAGTGCTTTGAAATATTGAAATATTTTGCTAAATTAAAATACTTTATTGTATTTTGGGGGTTTTATTATAAATGTGAATTAATACACAGCTACTACTACTACTAATATTATTATTTTTATTATTGTTGTTGTTAAACTCTGTATTGAACTGCACAGTATTATGTGATTAACTGTGAGAACTTTTTTAATAATTAAAAAACACTATAATTCAATTATTTATTATTGTACTTTGTGGATTAGCCATGCCTATAATTTGTGTGTGTGTGTGTGTGTGTGTGTTTGCATGTTTATGTGGTTTATGAGGACACAAATGTGCATAATGACATGGGTATGACATAGGTATTATAATATGAAGGTGATTTTCAAGGACATTTTTAGTGTCCCCGTAGTTCAAAAGGCTTAAACAACATACTAAATGGTGTTTTTCTGAAAATCTAAAAATGGCTGTAGTTTCCTGTAAGGGGTAGGTTTAGGTGTAGGGTCAGTGTAGGACAATACCACATACAGTAAAGTCTGTACATTATAAACACCTTTACACCTTTAGAGACTAACCAAAATCACAAAGAAAAACGTGTGTGTGTGATTAAATGTGATAAATCACACTGTGACTCATTGAATCATAAGTACACTCAAACGTTTGTGAAAGTAAGAACTTAATAGTGAGCAAGGATGCATACAGTAATTATTATACTATATTTCTTAAAAGATCATGTAGCCTATATATGGGCAATATATCGCAAAATATATTCATGCGTATCTCGTCAGTAAAGCCATTTCTTAATCTCCATCATCTGTTTTCAAATAAAGCGGCAGTTAATACACAGAGCCGTAGATCACTAACAAGATATGCAATACCGTGTTCATTTTCATTCATTCAGGTCATTCATTTGCGAAACTGAAAGCGATATTGCATAGAAAAATGTAGTGTGATATATTGCCCAGCCCTATAGGTAAGAAAAAATACCTTTAAAAAAAAATCAAGATAATAAATAAATAAAATTAATAATAATAATAGCAGTTGTTAATTTTCTTCACACTGCTTTTTTTCCCCTGTCATTGTGCAGCTCTTCAGAGCATGTGCACTACCCACAAAGGCCATATTTCTGACACAAATGCCATTCTAACTTCAGACATGATTCCACGGCTTTAGCGCGAAAGCGAGTTGACAGTAATTAGACACTAATTAAAAGTAAATTCACCCACACTCGTCCAGCTGCAGGCAGCCTTCCTCCACAAACATGCACAGTTATTATACCTGAGCCGTCTGAGTACAAAGAACATCAGGGGGAACTTTAGCCGGCCCCTCTGCGCCTGTCTGTTTTACTAAGTGCGGTTAGAACAAACTCAGGCCTGCTCCTGTCCCCCTCAACAAGCGCTCTCTACGCTGTTCCTCCTGCATTAGCTTGATTGGAGGAGAAGTCCACCGCCCCAGGGACGGTCCGGCGCTTGGCGCGGAGAGGATGATTTTCCTGCACGGCAACAGATCGTTACATAACAACACGGCCACTAGCTGTCCTGCACATACTGGAAATAATTGAATATGCAGAGGAAAAATAATCAGGTCACCTAACGCGATAATTATTTACTGCAAAACACTCGCATAAAAGAACGAGAGAGACAAAGCGTGCGACACTGGCTTAATGTGGATTCATTAAATGAGACTATAAGGTCATTTTAAGATTTGCCTCCAGTGTCTGTTGATTAGAAGCAGATATTTAATGTTTATAAAGGCCTCATTATGGGCTAAAATAAAACATTCAATCACTGAGGCCATTAACGGTTCAGAATGGGAGTGTTTGCTACGATGCATTTAAATAGACTTTGCTTACAAATGAATGGCCAATTACCGTACATACGTTCAAATATGAAACTGTCCATTACAACTTCTATTTATTGCATCTGACCTTTCTACAGTCTAGCAAGCCTGCACTAGAAAGCTTTGTTGATGTCTGGAGCAGGTTATTTGGATGGAGGGGTCCCTCAGAGCGCTGATTTAAGGTGCAGTGACATTGTGGGTTTCTGCGAGAGCGTCGCATGCGTGGGCTTGTAGATGGAGGAAGGGCTGGTTAAAGAAGGGCCCTGGGGCTGCTCTAACACCACAGCGGTGAGATGATGAGGAGAACCGGGTCAATATAAGCCCAGGCTGCAGCACAACCAGGTCAGTCTTTCCATTCATTACAGACAGTGGAGGAGAAGTGAGGCCTCAGGGCTCAGAGCAGATCCTGGAAACTGCCTCCCTCTCTTTAGGCTCAGCTCGCTCCCCCTCATACCCACAGGACAGCCATCCTCCTCAGAGAAAGTGATGAAGACAGAGCCATGGAGTGAAGAGGAACAACAGGATGCTGGAAGAATCTAGGACAGCTGATCAATCTTTCTTTCTTTCTTTCTTTCTTTCTTTCTTTCTTTCTTTCTTTCTTTCTATCCATCTATCTATAGTTTTTTCTGTGTTTTTTTCTATCTATATAGAGTATCCATCTATCAGTGTGCTTTTATATCTACCCATCTGTTCAACCGTCTGTCTGTCTGTGCTTTTTAATTCACCCATCCATCCATCCATCCATCCATCCATCCATCCGTGTGCTTTTATAGCATCCACCTGTCTTTCTCAATCTTCTGTCTATACGTGTGTTTTTAAATCCATCCCTCCATCAATCTGCTTTTATAATAATCCATCTGTGTTTTTTTATATCCATCCATCCGTCTGTCTATCTATCTACTGTATGTGTGCATTTGTATCCATACATCCATCTGTCTGTCTATCCATCGTCTGTCTATCTGTGTTCTTTTATATCCATTCATCCATCTGTCTGTCTTTCTATTTGTCTGTCTCTCTATCTGTGTGCTTTTATATTTATCTATCCAACTACTGCTTGCTAAAAGCAGTAAACACACTTGAGTGAACACTCTAACATACACACGTATACAGATAAATGAACATTGAATTTGAGGTTCAGTTTCATTTATTCAGGTCATTCATTTGCAAAACTGAAAGTGATATTGCATAGAAAAATTTAATGTGATATATTGCCCAGCCCTATAGGTAAGAAAAAATACCTTTCCTGTGCATAACATAGTTTATGTCACAAACTATGTGAGACACAGGAAAGCGATGATTGCCAGAGAACAGAGAATGTAAATAAAACAGAAGTGCAGACCATGAAATCGCAGCTGAACTGAAGGCTTTACAGGAGAAGGATAGAAGTGCTGTGAGTTAATCTGAAAAATTACAGAGGCAAAATTTTGGCACATCGAAGAGCTTCCGCCTAAATTGAACTTTCAAGGGCGAGAGCTTAAAAATGACACGGGTCTCCACAGAGACAGCTCAGTATGAAAAATCTGGCTGCTACAGAGAGATCACCACGCATTTAAGCTGGGAGCACTCTTATTAAAGCAAAGACATAAACAAACCCTTAACCTCAGAGATTCGGGAGTTGAAGCTTCATTGTAAATAATGACATAATGTTCTATTTAAGATGGCAGGGTCACATTCTAGTCAAAATGCCTGCACCAGCGACATTAAACCCAGAATAACAAACACAGACAAGCACGGCCCTGAACTCTCATCACAGTTTACTGTCTGTGGCGCATCAAAAATCTTACATTACATCATATGACTAAAAGGTATTCATATAATGTAAAAATGTTAAAAACTGTCAAGCTGAAAAATTAGAAGGTATTTTTTATCTAAAGTACTTACTAAATTAAATGTATCTTTCTTCCTTCGAAATGAATTTAAATGACACTAAGTAAATCAATCAACATACAAAGCTTTACATAAATCAGTAAAAACTTGACCTCTGCTGCTGCAATTTAGCAAATTACAGCTTTTTTATCTGCATTATTCCTGGCCAGGCTGTGGGTATAAATTTGTATTTACTTAATGTGTATTTCCAAAGGCAAATAAGATAGAAATGAGATAAGACATTTCCTTACAAATTGCACTGAATTAAAAACACATACACACCTAGGGCACACTTCGCTTGACAGCCAATGGGATCAGCTCTTTTGTTTAATTTTAGGAGGAAGTCAGAATGGAGAGTTCCCTTAAGCATGTAGAGCATACAGATGTGCATTTTATGTGCACTGTAATTTTAAAAGTGTGACATTAGTGCCTTTGTTTCACAGACAGATGAGAGGAACAGATCTGAAATTGTGCTGCAGCCTTGATGGCGAGGCAAAACAGAACAGAGGAAAACTGTGTGGCTTTTGATTAAGATTTTAATGAGTGAATCCTTTCCCAGGAAGGGGTCATTAATCATGTCCTATATGGAGGTATGGCCGACAGAGTCCGTGCATGGCAGGCTTCAGCTGGAACCAGGCCACCATGACCACATGACCAAATTCTAGTGATGCACTTACGTTCAATTTCTCCCTCTTATTATATCTCTCTCTCTCTATATATATATATCTTTACTTCCCCCATCTCTCAAGGGAAACCCTTTGCACTTCTATATCTCACCTACTGTGGGAAAAGACATATTCATATTAGCAGGCAAACAGTGCCAAGCTGCTCTCCATTCTAAAATGTATTACAACAATCACCTTTGATATGAGTTGACCTGTGAGAATATCAAACCCTGCACAACCAAGATGAGATACAGGTCACATTGATTCAGTGCAATGTTATTTCTCAATGTTATTCATATAATTTATACATACACTAACAGATATTTTAGTTTAATACATTATATATTACATATTAACATTACACTCATAAAAAAAGAAAATCAGATTAAATATAAAATCAATATTATATTATACATTGTTATACAGTATATATATATATATATATATATATATATGTGTGTGTGTGTGTGTGTTTATGTTTATTCTTTTGGACAACATTTAAGACTTTTTTTTCTCAATATTTACATTGTTTGCATTTTAGGTCTTTGCATTTTGCATTTTTTAGTTGTATCTCTGCCAAATATTGTCCTATCCTAGCAATACATAAATGGAAACCGTATTTATTCAACTTTCAGATGATGTAATCTAAAAGCTAAATAAATAAGGTTTTTCTTTTATGTATGGTTTGTTATGATAGTACAATACTATTCATGATTTTAATTGTCTCAATTGTCCATCAACCCCCTAATTTCACACTTTCACAACAAGGCTGTCTGTTTATTAGACTAATCCCCAAATCCACATCCGGCCCGTGCTCTCAGTTTCTTAATCTGCCTTTAAACAAAGGGATTGAAGCACTCAGAGGTGCTGTGCTGACACGTCCCAGCTAACACCAACCGTCACGGCCATGCAGTCGCCAGAGCGAAGGTGCAAGCGCGTGTGGTAATTAAAGACAGACGGAGGGAAGCCGCTGCAAGGGGAAACGGTTAGAGACAGCGCATGGCCTGGTCTGCAGGGAGTTTGAGTAATGACTTCCTCTACAGCTCCAGAGAGATTACGTCTAAACCCACGCCATATCACGCACTAGCAGAATAACACGTAAATTAACCCACAGCTCACGTAGGGTGAAATAACTGAGACGGCGCGATGCTCCGCCGAGTGTTGCCATGCAGAACTGGAAATAGGCATATCTAAGCACACTTCCTAATGTAAACGTTTCTTTTTTTCCCCTTTCAGCGAGGTGTGCAAACATATGCCAAGAGCCCGACGAGAAGTTCAGAAGTTAAGAAAAGCTGACAAGTCTAACGCCTGCAACAACAACAGATGAGGAACACGAATAGCACCAGGTGAGAGCATTGCTCAGGAGCACAGGTGCACCTCTCATCTCCTCTCCACGCAATCTTGATGAGGGTTAAAGAGACGTTGGGACTTTGACACAGACTCCGCACAGAGCAGACGGGAGCGTGTGACCCACGGGCCGTGCAAGGGCTGCCAGAGCCGGTCAGACGTCACCCGCCGGCACCTCCCAGCATTATTAAAACAATACACTTGACAGCCTCGTACCGTCATCTCGGGGAAGATTAGTAAATCTGTGTCACAGCTTGACATTCTTACCATCTGCTGAGCAAATTATTCAAATTTGCAATAAATGCCACCGTAGAGAGTGGTGATGCAGAGTAATTAGCAAACTGACAGAGGTGCCACGTTAAGGCTGAGTGAAGCTGAGTTTTTTTTCTGCTTTGTTGTTGGTTTTAATCTTCATATCACAGGACACGAGAAGGGCAGGGCAAAACATGTTAGAAAGCCACAGAAGCACTGTTTAAACATCTTCCTGGGTAAATGACACGCGCGGCCAGGAGCCGAAACCTCTCCACGTTGAATAAATGCCAGTGGAGACACATTTCCTGTGCGGGAAATGTCAGCGGGAGAGCCGCGAATGGGCCGACTCATATGCGGTCTTCATCAGGTGAATAGGACACCCCTCTTCATCATCACAGCTCAATTTAGAAGGCGGTGTTAAAAGCACCGAGATCACTTCACGCCCTCACTCTCTAATTTAAAGCCACTGAAAACCCCACTCTACTCATACTGGACATGGGCTGGGATTGGATCACAAATTAATTTACCAATCGCCTTTGTCATCATAACAAATTTGACATATTGACTACTTTTATAACATCATGCTTTTCATCAGTTGTAGAGCTGAAAATTCAGCTTTCCATCACATGAATAAATTATATATATATATATATATATATGATTAAGCAATTAATTGTATTTCAGGAGGAGCATGCACGAACGATCGCAGCTGCGACCAATCTCCTTATTACTGATAACCCCGCAAATCTCTCCTCCTCCACCTTAAATACTGCTCACTCCCTATCCCTCGGCTTCTGCGTTTTTTGTCTCAGAGCTGTTTCTCCGCGAGCCGGGCAGCACCGCAGTTTTCACCGCCGCTAAACTTAGC
>JAUCMT010000026.1:13253983-13284678 GCA_032357475.1 Enteromius thamalakanensis
CTTCTGCGTTTTTTGTCTCAGAGCTGTTTCTCCGCGAGCCGGGCAGCACCGCAGTTTTCACCGCCGCTAAACTTAGCTTGTTTTCTGCTTCGGCCCAAACCCTCTCGCAGTCTCCAGCTATAGCATTTCTAACAGCCTTAAGCCTAGCTTGCATGTCCAAGCTCTAATACGTTACCGGCAGCGTATCAGCCCTAATCGGCATTCAAATCAGTGGTCTTATTTCAATGGCATTTCTTTCTGTCACGTTAGTAGGCAACTATACTTATGTTAACACAAGCTGTTTTACGCTGGTTTGGGATGACAAGAGATTTCGTGACTTAACCATCGAGGCGAAGGCGCTCCTGAGATACCAGAAGCTGGTTCGTGGTAGGCAATCGAGCCTCGTATTGTTGTCCAGCGCTATGCTGTTACATTGTTATCATTCAGATGCGTGAAGCACGCTGCTCTCTCATTAGGCTTTATGAACTTTTCTTTAAAAATAACTAAACTTAGCCTGAAGTCGCTAGATGGCGTCAAACGTCAATTTGCATATTTATAAGTCAGTGCATCATGTTTTTTGTTTCTTTGTGGTCAAATTATGTAATGCTATGCACCCAAATTTCTTAATACAACAGTTTTACTGATATTTTTAATGGTTTCTGCGGATACTAAAAAACGGAATGAATATAAAATAGTGACTGAAATTAACCCAATATTTTCTATGCCTACTTCAACCAGCTCTGCCTTACAAAGATATTTATCTGGACAAATATCCCAATTTAAATGAGCCGTTGCCTGATATAAACCTAATTTACTTAAGCTAGGCATGATTATGGCATGATTTGGCCTATAGTTGCATGTATATAAGACTAGGAAGTAAATATCTATTTTAACCAAATGTTCTGCTCTTGTAAGCAGCTGAAATAAACACACGCTGAGAGAGGCGCGCGCACGCTGAGCAAAGAAGCAGGAGGTGCGTCTCACTTCTGGAGACTCGCTGAGGTTCGCATAAGCTGCAATTTTGAGTTGTTTAAAAAATTATCTGGGAATCATTGAGCGCTATTTTGCCTAGTTCGTCTTGTAAATCATTTAAAGCCAGTTTAGCATTTAAAAGATAATAGCGGTACCCGTAGATCAATAGCATGCATAACACTTGGCTGGCTAGAAGACTTATGCTCCTTTTACAAACTATAAAAAATTTATATTAGCATACTGCCCATTACCTTATTCTATAGTAGTAAGTCGAAGCAATGGGCTTTCCATTCTAGAACCACATCCTTTTTTGCTTGATAATATTCGCATAGCATTGCAAGTATATACACGCCAATTTCAGATTCTCAGTTCAATTGAGCGCTGGCCACATTCAGCGCCTACTCTTATCTTTTATTTCCTCCAGCAAGGTCCACTCGAATCAGGATATTCCTTCACTAGCATAATCTACGCCCAGGCTAATTTTTTTAGGCCACTGCATGCATGGCAAATAAATCAGATTGCTGACACTCTCTCTCGTTTCAGATTGTAAGATATTGGCTCTAGATATCGAGGCTCATCCAACGCCGGCTCCCCACTATTTGCTGCTTAAGTCTGATTTGCTAAGGCAGATTTTTCCTTGCTTGCTTTAACCTCCTACATAACTGTTCTATCAAAGGGTATTTCAGCAGGTTACCGTTTTGCTGAAATAAATTTCAGCTTAACACCTCGCTAGTCCACAGATCACTTTCTTTCTTAAAGGAATGCAAAAATCGAATCCTCCTAAACCCAATTCCAGATTGCCAATCACTTCAGAAATGTTATCAATCTGCTTTCACAAATTTGCTCCTGCTATCATTCTGCACACACCGATCTTACCCTCAACGCTATTTATTTTAGCGGTCTTCGGTCCTCTTAGTTGTTCCAAATTTTCAGTCTATTCTAATTTCGATCCAAAAAACGCATCGCGTTGTCGTCCCGCTGTTTCGGATCAAAGGCACCTGCCGTTTGCAGCGCCACAGCTGCTAACCGGGCCGTATCAAGCAAACGCCTAATGCAACCCAGTGCTCACCCAGCTGCAGCTATTCTCACCCTCTCTCCCTCCCTTCTCTCCCCTTGTACTACCTATTGCCGGCCCTCTGGCCATTCCACCTGCTGGCTGGCCTCTCCCCGGCCTCGCTCTGCCTTCCCGCTCGGCCCCTGGCCATTTCGCCCGCCGCCCAGCCTATCTATGGCCTACACTGACTGCCACTATCCTGTCTGGCCGTTTTGCCCACCGCCTACCCTCTCTCTAGCCTGCACTGCTTGCTATGGTCCTCTCTGGCCGTTTTGCCCACCGCCTGGCCTCATTCTCTGGCCTGCATTGCCCACCACGGTACTCTATGGCCGTTTTGCCCACCGCCGGCCTCTCTCTGGCCTTTCATTGCCTGCCACGGCTCTCTTCGGCCATTTTTCCTGCCGCCTGGCCCTCTCCAGCCCTGCCTCTTTTCATACCTTCGCCTCCCCTAGTGTTCCCCCTTAACCCCGCTCCCCTTAACCCCAGTTCCCAATGGTAAAGGGTCCTGCCGGAGATGGTCATCTTTACCTCAACCCAACCCCAACGGAAGGTTCTCTTCACTTCTTGCTAGAGGTTCTTCGGCAAGGCAGACGCCTCTTTAAACTTCTAGCCCCGAAATCCAGCTCATCTCAGGTTTTTTGGGGGGGCTTATTTGGGCTCTACGGCTTTTTGGTGGGGACGCGGGGACCAGACTGGGCTCCGAGCATCTGTTAACCCTAGCCTCCTAGAGGTTTAAACCTCCTAGGGCTAGGAGGCCGGGCTCCCTGCCTGTCCCCTGGACAGTTCGCCAAACAAGCTATTTTATCGCCGAGGTAGTGGGAACTAGTGAAATATATATATATATATATATATATATATATATACAGTATACTACTAGTAAAAAAATAAATAAATAAATTCAATTTGGTTCTAATAATGAAATAAAATAAAATTGGTAAAATTTGGTAACACTTTATTTTAGGATCTAGTTACTAGAATACCAGTTATTTATTAGTAGTAATTACTGTAAGCACATATCATTGCCTTACGCTAACTTTTTCCACATCCCTAATCCTACGCTATACCTAAATTTAACATCTACTTTACTTACTATTAATAAGCATCAAATTAGGAATTTACTGAGGGGGAATTCAAACAGATTATTATCTCTTTAATGTCAATGAGACTGCTCGAAATGTCTCTATATAGTTAATGAGTCTCACGGGTGCATAAAGCCATGCGACTGGTCACCAGAATAGCTTTTTAAGCTAGTTTTCCCAGAATGCCTATTGGCCATGGGTCACCACACAACCTTGCACACATGACATCATAATCAGGGCCTAGTCAGAGCAAACAAGTCTGGAGGGAAGCAATTAATGTCCATCAGATGAAGAGTCACAGATGACTGAAGGCTGGTCTGGCCAAGAGACAGCTGAACCCAGAGGGCTCAATGACAGGAGGAGGGAATATGCAATATGCTGCACGCTCTGAGGATCATTGCCAAAGGACGCCAGATCTTACAATTGGAAATTCAAGATGGACCTGCATGATAAACAAGACAATAACACTCACATCTCAATACGACAAAGAAAATATTGTGGTTGCTCATTGGCAGGTCTTTGAAAAATGGCACACACCTTCACAACGGCAAACTGCATTAACATATTTCTTCTTTTGAGTAATATGTGATGTATGTCACTGTACACCTGTGGCCAAAATGCAATGTTCTGCAAATGACAATAACACGAATGCATTGCAGAACTATCAGAGAATGTCTTGTGTTTTATTATATATGCCACTGAACAGATTGCTTGGCTACTAAAATAAATAAATATTGTGTTGAAAAATGATACAAATAAAATATGAAACTCTGATGCGATGCATGTATAGAGGCAAAACATGTTTTGATTATATTTGCTACAAAACAAAGCATGCAGGTAGAGACATATCCACTGATAGGTGCGTAAGAGGCTGTTGTTTGAAGGGCCACTAATGAAAAGATTGAACAGAGAAAAAGTTTAGAGTGACACTCAGTGGGTGATACACTGTTTCCCAAGGGCACTTCATCTTCCCCAGCTGTGCCACATGTATAATGTGCATCATTCTCCTAGCATGCCCCGTTTTATCTACAACCCAGTCCTGGATGCTGAAGAGCGTGCTACATAAACAAGTGCCTTACAATTTATGAGTTAACATCCTGCAAAGCAGTGACAACATTCACCGGCTCCTCTCTCCGTCGACCACCAACCCATTCCAACACGTTCTGCACTTCCTCCCCCTCCACCCACCCTGGTGTCACAGGGCTGAAATTGCCTTTGGGGCCAATAGAAACACGGTTCCAGCTCCAATAACATAGTTCACTGGTCCAATTAAGCATGCTAGATTTAGCGTCATTAAGAGAGACATCTTTTGGAAGGAAGAAATTCGGGATGAAATGAAGGGTGCACCAGGGTGCAGAGAGCAGGAATGGCTGCCTTTCCCATATATCCAACATAGCGGTGCATTTTAGATTCAAACAACACTCGGAATAAGCAAATTTAAAAGCAGTTTAGACCAGGTAATGCACAGCTGTTAGGAACATAATACTCTTAGAGAATTACCTAAATTGTATAGCTGACTGATTTGACAAATTCCTCAGTAAGTAAATCTATATAAGAATAATAATTAGTTTATATTACAAAAACACCATCAGCAATAACAATAATGATAACTTATGGTGTAAGTATATGATATAATAGGCAAATGGTAATTTATATATATATATAACTACTCATTTACGTAGTACTTGCTTACTTGAAGTAGGTGTGTATATATATATATATATATATATTTTTTTTTTTTTTTTAACTAATCTAATAATATGAGCATAAAATACTTAACATTAAATATTACTATATATACACACACATACATATATATATACACAGCTCAAAAAAATAAATAAAGGGAACAGTTAAACAACACAATGTCACTCCAAGTCAGTTACACTTGTGAAATCAAACTGCCCACTTAGGAAGCAACACTGATTGATAATCAGTTTCACAAGCTGTTGTTCAAATGGAATAGACAACAGGTGGAAATTATAGGCAATTAGCAACAACCGTGAACAGCGTATATATAATTGACTAAACTAATATGAAAAAAAACTAAACTAATATGAGCATAAAATATTCAACATTAAATATTGCTGACCCACAATTCATATAAGATATATCATATAATAACAGAAAAAAATATATACAATAATAATTCGCTATATATATATATATATACGTACATTATTTACTTATTTTAGTTTAAAAACTAAACAAATATGAGCATAAAATATTTAACAATAAATATTGCTGACCCCCAATTCATATAAGATCAAGTAATAATAATAATAATAATAATAATAACAGCGATAATGATAATAATAAATTAAAATTTTTACTTTTATAAAATGCATCATTTGTTTATAATAATAATAATATTTTTATTTAAAAACTTTTGATTAATAGAGGGATGGATGGATGGATGGTGACAGCTTTATTCTTCTGTTTATATAAATGTTTTTTGTTTTGTTTTTTATGTCCAGCCTTATAAAAAGCTATTTGGCACGGCAGTATTTAAGCAATACAGAGAGTGCTGTCGGCCATTCATCTCCGACAAACAACTGACCTCCAAGGTGGCTTGATGACCGTGAACACAGCATGGGTGACAGTGGAAGGTTAAGTGTGAGCGGGACCTCCAGGGAGGCCCGAGACAGTGGGTGTGAAGAGATCTGACCCTCAGCTGAAAAAGAAACCACACAATGCTTCGGGTCAAAGTCACTGGATCCCCCACTGATGATAGCCATTATGCCACAGCGGCCAGACTGTACATCCAAGGACATCATCACAGCTAGTGCACGTTCCAAAAAGTCAGCTCAAAACATCAGAAGTGAGAAACCTGTGTGCAACAACACGTGTAGGTATATACTGGATACAGATGAATTTTTTAATTCATCAGCAGGAGGAGTGCAGCAGGAAAAATCGGTCTTGTAAAGCAGAAGTGTGACGTACAGTAGTTGTCATTTTGACGGAAATTAAAAGGGAAATGTGCTCTTCCTTTACTTTACGGGGGCCTTCGGGATTTTATGCTAAATGCACATCCACCAGTCACTTCGCAGTGTTACTTCCCAGTGAGAGCCTACAGGCAATAGTGCTTTTTTATTTGTTTGTAATGTTAAAGCATTCCACAAATGGCCGAGTCAGTGGTGTAAATTGTGCGTACTTACATTTAGGCAATCGACAGAGCTCGTTACAACAAAACACAGTGGCTAAATTTATTTAGAATGGACTGAAAATCCAATACGCCAGTGGGAGGGAGCGAGAGAGAGGGAGAAATAGGCAGAGGCGCAGAGGGACCAATGGTAAAGAGAAGGAGATGCTGAGAAGGTAAATTGAAAACGTAAAAGATTGCACAGAAATTATCTCCCGTGAAGGTGCAATTCTGAAAAACAAAAACGATGAACGATTGGGACCAGGTATAGCACACCGCAAACAAAGAGCACCTGTCATTTTGCAGTGTTTCTAACTGCATATTAAATAGGCCTGTATATTGAAATATACGGATGCATGACTACAAGACAAGAAGGTCAAGATGCATCCATTTCATGTGATGTGATGCTAAAGTACATACATTTTTACTTTTGTGATTGTGTGAAACAGGATAATCAACTAGAACCAATGTAGGACAGAACTTATTGCAAGAAAAAAATAATATTAATAATATAAATATTAATATATATATATATATATATATATATATATATATATATATATTTGTTTAATGTTATTACAAATCAGTGCTGCTATTTGGTATTTATTACTTTTATATTAGCTAAATCTGCTTATTTACAAAAAATATAGAACACATTTTTCTCTTTCCCTTTTCCTTCCCCTTTTCAATAGAAATCAAAGGCTTTTTGACATAAACTTGCAAAATGTCTTAGGGGACTTGCACAAATGCTTATTTCTCAGGAACATATTCATTAGCCGTGCCCTTCATCAGTATATGAATTCTAAACGCCATTTTGGGATTATTATGTTTACGTTTGCATCTCAAGTGAATTGTCTTCAGAGAAACAAGGTGTCCTTGTAAAGTTCCTGAGTGCATAAACTCAAAAAAAAAAGTCACTACGTTGCCCTGATGAAAGGAAGAAAAAAAAACTGGAAGAAGGGATTGAGAGAGTGTGAAAGCAAAGAAAGTGTCTGATGCGGCCTCCGCAGTGAGAGCGCTGAGGGAGCAGACGCCCTCTACAAAAGAATTGCTGTTTGATGAGAACATTTTCTCCTAACCTAAAATGCACTGCTACACTGCTTTAAGTAATACAGCACAAACGATCTTCACTTTTCCTTCGGTCTTGCTTCTCAGTCCCTCAACGGCAGTGAAATTGTCTTTATTCAACTACTGATTCTATGCTGGATGGACTAATTAAACAAAGGTAGAGTTTGAAGGGTGATTACGGCAGACTGATTAATCTCCGTAGAGTGAAAAGATTCAGAGTGGGCTCAAAAGAGTGTTTGAGAAAACGTTGCCTAATATTCCCACCTCTGACGTGGGATGTTGGGGTTATTAAACACACACACACACACACACACACAAAACACACATGCATTGTTCTTGCTCATGTGTTCCTACTCTAATTGTATCCACTCAGCATCACTTTCCATCCCCCTTGTGCTTCCTTTCATTTTGTGTAAAGTCTTCCTCTGTCCCTGTGGCTGGCAGCACATGTCATCCTGCAGTAATTATCTTCACCCATTCCGGAAAGTGACCTTCAGCAACTCTGAGAAACATACTAATCAGAGAGCAATTAGAGCAGATTTGTCAAAAGCAGGCAATGTGAGCCTTAACAGAGATCGCTCCTTGCACGGGCCTGCTTCTAGTTAGTAAAGTGGTAGAGGCGTGCAAACATTCAGTGCTTTACTCCACAGGGAATATATCATCCATGGAAAGGAATCATTCTTGCGAATATTCTTTATTTATATCAGAGATGTTTGCAATGTTTTCACCCTGACAGTGACCCCTTCAATAAAATCTGCACTACAGCTGCTCTAATAAGTGATTAAATAAATTAACACAGAAAAAAAAAATAAAGAAAGAAAATCGAGCAAAATTAACCAATAAATAAATACCTCTGTCACTTTATAACTGAATCAAAATACAGGATGAATTTTTTGCATGGTCTGATGATTATTTGTTTAGCATGTATAGTCATAGCAGGGGGTACTGTTGTGTTAATTACTGTTGTTTTCATATAATTAATCTTACTAAATAAATGTGATACACTGACAAAACTAAACAACAAAAAACAAACAATTATAAACGATAACTAATAAATGTCACACAAACAAAACAAGGCAGGATTTAAAAAAACCTGAGCAGAGAAAACAAGAAGTAAAAATGTATGAGAATACGGGACAAAGCAAAAACAAAAGCTACATGCAAGACAATACATCAAAGCAAAGCAAAACAAACATTGAGACAAACATTCAAGCAAAGCAAAACTGAATGTAAAAATGCATGAAAAACAAAACTCAACAACGAACTACATACAAGCAAAACAAAAAGCAAGACATCTAGGCAAAGAAAAACAACACGTAAAAAGGTATAGAAATAGGGAGCAAAAAAACAAACAAACATAGGTTTGCTGATTATTTACAAACAAGATAAGACAAGTAATGAAACATCAGAGCAAAGCAAAACAAACATCTAGAACAAAACAAAATAAGATAGGACAAACATTCAAGCAAAGCAAAACTGAATGTTAAAATGTATGGAAAACAAAAACCAAACATCAACAACAAGCAAAACAAAAAGTAAGACAAAACATCACAGCAAAGGAAAACAAAAAAAGCTAATCAAATAACAACTAAAACAAAAAGCAAGACAAGACAAAACAAAACTAAACATCAAAGCAAAGGAAAACAAAATGTAAAAATGGAAATATGGAACAAACCAAAACACAAGAAAACAAGACAAAACATCAAAACAAAGCAAAGAGTATGGGAATGTATGGGAAACTGGGACTTGTTAAGAGTATCCTCTATAATTTATATAGCAACATGCAACAGAAACCACATTAGCTTGAATGCAAGAGTAAGGATACATGCACACGCAATGAGTGCCTATTCAAGATGTTTATCCTCTTGACATTTACAGCTGTCATGATCTAACATGTCTGTCTCTCCATTTTAATGACTAAAAGAGCTTATGGACAAAGTATCTACAGCCTTTTCCACTCGATTTGGGTCTCATCTCCACAAACACCAATGCAAAACATCCCACATCAAAGCACTGCACATTTCCTCGGTCTGATCGCATCTGCAACACTTACAGCTGCATTCTGGCACATGCAACAACACACTGCAAAAGCCTCATTCTGTTCTTGCCATGTAGATTAGAGAGCGAAACATAGCGCTAAAGCTATTTCAAGGAAAAACAAAAAATGGCAATGTTGTGCGCTGAATAGCAACATCAGATGACTAGGTATGGGGTGTCTAGCTAAGTGAAACACCATTAACAGTTTCAGAAACTTGAAAGTAGACGATTTCATGGACTTGCAATTACCTACGTATTGGCTTGTCACACTTCGAACTGTAAATCCTGGGTCGGCATATAAACATAACCCTTATTATCTACTTCCATGTACAGTATTACACTGTTTATACCTCATCCTAGGTTAGTAATTAATCCTGGGTAATTAGGTTACGACATTTGATGCTGAACATCCGTAACTCCGGATTAAGATTCTTATTTGCATATTTATACTGTTTACAACACTGATGAGACAAATACAGCATGCAACCTGTTTTAAAAAGCGCCCGTCCATCTGTGGAAATGTCACCACATAAATCCGCTCTGGATATCTTAAGTCAAGGCAATAATAGTAGTGTATCTTCATCACTCATTAACACATTTGTCAGCGCTGTTCAGCTTTTACAGAGTTTTTTTTTTCTCAGTTGCTAAAACTAAAACACAGCATGAAGATTTCTGTGAATGTGCAAAGTATATGAAAATTTAATAAGGTACGTGCTGAGGCAGTTTATGATTGGTTGCCTGTATCTAAACAACCGTTAATGGTATTGCGATTTGGAAGCAGCCCTGCAAAAATTACTGCTTAAAACCCAGGGTTAAATGCAGATTAAGGGCCAGTAAGAAAACTAACAGAAGTCTAAAGTGGCTATAAAATGACATATTGAAACCTCTATGTGGGATTTTTATAAAACTGCCGAAAAAGATACAAATATTAAACACACACACACATACACACATCCATATATAAAAACCAAGTCACCTCCTCTTCGAAAAAACCCACTATGCACAGTTCTGTCGATGGTATCTAAGATAAAATACAGCAGCACATACCCACCTCTGTCACTCCCACAGTCTCATACATGCACAGTTTGAATCCAGCATCGTGGCCAAACGCCATGACGTAAATAAGCCGAGGACAAACTTCCAGCTTTCTGTCAGCTCTCTCCATACTGCCAGCTTGCTGCTCCCAGCAGTTATGGGAGGAAGTCTTATGGCATCATGCTGACAGCTAAAAAACTCTATAGTAACTCATGTAGATAAGCCAGAAAATGTCTACACTGCCTAAACATACAGTTGCAATTCAATCAATCGTAAATAACAGTATCGCCAATCAGATTGTTTGAAAACAAACCAAAACTGTCTGCATACGAAACAGACTTAATAGGATGGAGGCAATTTTTAGCATTCTATCTTCACTACTACTACTGTACATCCTGAGCGGTGCTAGCAGATTTAAATATATTGCTCTAATATTGTGACTACATAGTATCAGTGGCGTGTAATTAGTGCACTGATACATGCAGATGATGAACAAAAACATATGTGCATTGCAATTTCTGTCTATCCTTGTGTGTTTAGATCAAAAGAACATTGCACCACTTTTACACCTGTATTAGATGTTGCTGTTATATGCAGATAAACGCAGAGTGTGCTGCAGAAAAGAATAACCATGAAAGATAAATAGAATAGAATAGAATAGAATAGTTGTATTGAAGCTGAAAATGAGCACTGTGTCAGGGAGATGGAGGTGCAGATGTCTTCAGGCTCTAGGTGAATGAAACACGAGGGCGGCCGAGCAACAGAAGGAACACAGAGATAACCGGCTCCTGATGATGTTGTTATTATTGTGCGTTATTGGTACGTGCCACACTGGCCCAGGACTGAATAAACACCCTAAAAATGCTGTGTACAACAGCGCAGAATTATGTCTAGCCAAATCACAACAATATTTCAATGACGATTCATTCCGAGACATGATGCTTTTTCAAACAAAGGCGGAACTTCATCCAAGATTTTTAAACGCACGATTTTTTTCAAAATAAATATATTTGATGTTTTTTTTTTTTTTTTTTATCAAATAATACATGAAATCAAGGCCAACAAATTACATTATCCAAAGTTTCCCACAATCTATCATACAAACTTCGCCACGTCATGACGTGTAAATGGGAGCGTAACGCATTTAACACTAGAAAACCTGAGCAATTGATGTTGAGACACTTTCAGAAACACACTAACAACTACAAACACCCTTCTAAGTGGATGCTAAGCGGCTTCTGGCACTGTGATGCTAGTGGGTGTGGGAGAGAGCGAGCTAATGGA
Organism: Enteromius thamalakanensis; assembly: GCA_032357475.1. NCBI lineage: Eukaryota > Metazoa > Chordata > Actinopteri > Cypriniformes > Cyprinidae > Enteromius > Enteromius thamalakanensis. The sequence continues at coordinate 13,265,634 of JAUCMT010000026.1, forward strand.
CGGCATTAGTTCTCAGGCTGAGACACTAATGCACAATGTGTCAGATTAAGGAGATATTTATCAACACAGGTGGCTGATGGTGGACAGGCAATACACAGATACATCTCCCATTAGACACTTATAGAGAACATTAAGCATTGTGTTCGGTGACATTAGAACATCGGCCCCAGGATTTACCTTCTTTACCTTCAGGTCTTTAAAGTCTCTTTTAAAGTTTCTCTGCAATGCTAAGCCAGCACTTCGTCAATAGTGGACACTATTAACAATTAATCATTTAAAGCTAATTGAAAATACAGTCAAGGGCAGTATTTTTACTGTTATTGTTGTAAAACACTTTAAATAATTATTGACTCAATCGCAAACTATAGCTGTACTGTATAAAAAAATAATTCTTAATATGCTTATTCACTGCTCAAGAAACATTTCTTATTCTCATTTCTTTTTTTGTATAGCAATTGCAGATTTGTACATTCAGTTTGGAACTTTTAAGGTTCCATTCTGCCTATGTAGGCAGCGAGGCAGATCATTGGGTTCTGGAACAGAGCTAAAAGTGTTTGACACCTATGGACGGTTTCCTTCAGGTATATGCTGGAGATTGAGACTGAGTTGAGTCTGATGTGTTTCTGACAGGAGAACAGTACACACTGCCATCTCTGTATCATTACGTAAGAGTATAACGTGTGGAGGCACTTTAAAAAAATAAAGAGTGAATGACGCAGTTGATAGGAGATATCATGGAATCCAGTTGTTAACTGGATGTACATGACAATACATGACAACGGTTATTTTACAACTCATGTCTTTCCTACAAAATGGCATAACAATGTGTCATAGGGAGAATTACAGTTGCTGTTATCAGGCAACGATTTCACCACAATGTAAAAAAAAAAAACACTTGGGTAAGAGCTTATGGATATGTAACAATGGCTCAAAACAGCGGCACTCGAGAGTAGAGAACCTGCCAGCTTGAAATGTGAATCTTTTGCTTAAAAACAAAAGGAAGAATCTCAATGATGTCGGAACTGAAAAAGCGCCTTTCGTTGACTTGGAGGAGCTATTAAAAAAAAAAAAAATCACAAAGAATACATTTTGCTTTGTTCTGTTCTAATTGCACAAATGGCAACCTAGCCTGTTATTTACATCTGAACGCATCGTTGAAGTTCTGATTGTGTGGCAATGTTTTGACTGGGCGTATGGATCTTTTCAGAAGGATGTCAACACACAGCCACAGCTATTAAAAGGACAGTTAGATCCCCATAACCTGAACCCATTGTTGTTTCTCATTATCATTTCGACTAAATAAAGGCACGATAACGCAGATCCGCAATGAGGCCCTCTCACGCATGAATAACAGACTGTTTCATAACACCCGTCTTCCCCTGCCGTGGGGGGGGGGGGGGGGGGGTCAGCCACGCTTCGCAGAAAGAGATATCAGGAATGGAGAAGATATCAGCTGGCTGTTATTCATACCTGAAAACAAGACAGTGCCAAAGAAGCTGACAAAGCTGTCTATTTCTGAACTGTGGGAAATAGAATGTGTGGTGAGAGCTAGATGACTCAAGATTGGCTCATTTGTATCATATGGCGCATAATTTGAATTTTAAACGTCATCTGGCAGATTCGCTGTGAAATAATTCTGTGGAAGAGTAGGAATCAGATCAAATTAACTTTAAAGGAGTGGTTCACTCAAAAAACTGAATCATTCACTCACCCTTATGTTATTCCAAACCTGTGATCTTCAAGAAAAATGAAAAATGTTAAAGTATCTGTTCTGAGGAAAGAAAGTAATACAGGTTTAGACTATGCCTTTTATGGCTGGATACAGTTTTCAGGGCAGATACCATAAATGTCTATAAATACTATACCATAACACTACCTCCAGTCTGTTCTACTGCTTCGGGTTTTCTGAATGCTCTCAGGCACTCTATCCTAATGCACTATTGGTTCATCTCAGCCATTACGAATGCGTGACTACATTTAGAGAGATTTCCTCCATAAGGTGATTTTTGTACAGACAGAAAAACCCAAAATGAAAAGTGAAATACAAGTCAAGGACAAAAGCACCTCCCGACGCAGTCTTTAGCTGCATGTGCATCTCATTCATATTCAAGCCCGAGCCACAGATTTGACAAATTGGAGTGATCTCAGGACATAAGATTTCTGCAGGGGAAAAGTGTTGCTTCCTGCAGTCTGGCTCTGAACGGAGGCTAAGCACGGTTGTGCTGGAACAGAAGCGATTCTCTCCAATTACCCACACTCCCCAGCGATGAACATCAGGGAGGGCCCAAACTGCAGGCTGATCTGACAGTCACTCCGCAGGTGACAGAGTCAGCCACGGTGAACACGGCCGGGCTGCTCTCCTCCTCCTCTCTCCAGACCTGCGGCTCACGGCTTCGCTACCGGTGCCGCTCTCATGCGTAAATGACAGAAAGAACAAAGAACTGTTGAGCTCATGCGACGCTTGCCGCTAGCACCGGCTGACAAAACCTGATGCTGATGGAAATCAGCACAAGCTAAGGGTGTTTTCGCACTAGAGCTTTCTGTGCAAACCGGAGTCTGCTTGAAAATGGAATTCTGAACTTCTGGGATACAGTACAGATGGCTAATTTGTCATCATTGATACTGATAATGTTTTGTGATTTTGTGAATGCTTCAATCTGCATAGCTTACTTTCTTCTGCAAATCATACAAGATTATTTCTTAGAAATGTAATAATAATGTAAGTACTGTATATAACAAATATATTTCTGATGTAACCGCTTTTATCTCTTCAAGGGAATCCAAAACCATTCATTGTCACAAGAAAGAAACTCATACAGGTTTGGAACAGCGTGAAAATTAAGACAATGATGAACATTTTCGTAACTAATTCCGTTAATGCAACTTGTGTTGTCCAAGTAATTTATGACTTGCCTGAAGAGTGTGACGAAGAGTCTGACTCATTGCTTTCATATGTCAGAGGTGCTCTTTGAGCTCTACCAACCCCAGACACTAGCCTTGGTATTGACTGTCTTGCTGTACAAAAGCAACACCGCTGAGGCACTGACATATGAAGGTTATGAGTCACGTTATTTACGTTTCAGGGCTCTAGTTGACTTGGCACAGTAGTTGGAAGGGAATGGTTTGGTTGGTTAGTCACTTACCTAAAGCCGGGCCACTGGCAGGAACAGAGCAGAGCGGCAGAGTCTGCTGATATATATAATATATCCTATTAAATATAGGTCCTATTACAACTCTACAGAAGACAATAAATGAACGAATGAATGTCTTCTTATATAAACAAACTAAAACAAAACTATAAACAGAAAAAATACTTTCCCATACAATTTAATATTTTGTGTATTGAACGTTTATAAAAACAGCAGTTTTGAGGCAGGTTTATTTCAAATGGATTTTGCCACATTGATAAATTGTGTGAAACAAATGATAAACTGTTTCACAGATATCCGAAAGCAGCGGAAAAGACTCATATGTGATCATAATTTCTGTCTGTCCAAAAATAACAAGAACAGATTTTCTTCAGACATAACTCAGAAAACAAACTGAAAGCACAGTTTTGCTCATGGCTCATCTAGTTTAATAGTTGCCAAATGTCTCAAACTAAATCTGAATACCGTGCAAAAATTTCAAAAGAGTAAGATTTCAGTTTTAAGATGCTTGCTGTATCTACACAATCTGCATCTAAACAATACTTTGTTTTCAAGCGGACTGGTCTTTATAAAGAAAAGCCAATCAGATTTTAACTTTTGATTTTAGTGGGCTATAGACTACCAGCAAACCTGCATGTGCAGAAGATTTTGTCTTTTGATTACAACCGATTTAGTGACTAAGCACTAGGAGCAAATAAAGAAATTGCAGAGTCCAAGGCCCTGAACTTAAGCAGATTATTCACTTGGGAAGACAAAATGCTGGTGAAGTGGGATAGAAGTGCAACACACACACACAGTCGACCGCAGAATACTTAAACTAAAATCAGGTTACATTAGCATTAACCCTCAAATCTTTACATGCTGTCTTCACAATGTCTCGCATAAAAAAAGCCTTTGAACCCTTGACCCTTATGACTACACAATCAAGGGTCAAAGCCTCTGCAAACGTGACCTCCTAGCCTCCACCAGGGTCTCGAAAGGAAGAAAGGTCCGTGTTAGATTCACCCGCTCTAAAATATTAATCGAAGTCAAAAAAGGAAAACTTTTAACACAGATGAAACTAAAGCCGGCCACATTGTTGTTGCGCCCAATCTATTCTTCCGCGCTCTCTCCCATCCGTTCCTCTCCCTTCTTTTCCTCATGAATAATGAAGGGAAAATATCCAGCTTGTCCCTGCAGAAGAACACTGGGCTCTCCGGTGTTGATCAAATAGGGCCTGTTAAATAATTGAAGGGAGCCTTTGTCATGCAAATGAAGAGCCTCAGGACTGGAGAGCGGCGCGGTTGGGCCGGATGCTAATGTCTTACGTTTGTTTGTTTATAAATAGGTTTTTTTAAATGTAGTTTTGGAGACCTTTTGGGCTGAATACAATGAAAAATGAAACACAGGGGAACATGTCTGATCGCACTTGTGGGAATGGGCAAACTTTAAAGGACACACTTTATCAAAAACAAAGAGGTGTGGCCTTCCACCACAATAATCGTAGGAACTCAAGGACATCCATCAAACTCAACTAGACGTAGTTTGCGACACTCGGAAGAACTCTAAGTAAAGTTGAGGGCGCTTCGGCGTTAGGCGGGGCAGCTGCTCATCAGAGAGTGAGCGAACATGAGCTAACACAAGCAGGGCAATTATACCCGCAGATAAAAGCTCATTACACAATCAATGAGCTGCTTTGTTTCTGGGGCCTATTATACCCTGTTATCCTCCACTGGAAGCTCTCACTTCCCCCATCCTTTTATTCACTCCTCTCTTTTTTCTCCTTTGTCCCTGGCGATTTTGGATGAATGATAAATAGCTTAAATGAAATAGCGGAGTCGAAAGAAAAAGCAAAACACGGTACCCGGCGGAACAAAAGACTTCCACAAATATGCCTGCGCTGATAGATCAGATCGAATTGGCTCTTAGGAAAGGAAAAACACTGAAAATCAGTCATTGAACATTATTCTCTTTCACGCGCACAGACGCATGGAGACTATGAAGAAGAGGTGCATGTATGGTGTTTTTAAAATACATTCCACGGATGGAAGAGCGTGCTGCAGTTTCACATTTAACCAAAGGGGGCAATATTCACAAGCAGAAAGAGGTCAATTCAGGGGTGCATTACAGTGGCATTTCCCAAAATGACCAGAGTAGGGTGTGTGTGGAAATGTCCTTGAAATGCACCAATACGGAGATCTTTATGTGGCTTCCTTCCTGGAATGATACTCCGATTACAAAGAGTTACAGTAAATAATTCAGCCTGGACGATAATACACTCACACAAATCCTTACAAACTAAAGCAATTCTGCACACACACTTTTGAGAGAGAATATTTTTCTTCTCATACTGATTCAACCAGAAAAAAATTATATTGAACAAAAAAAGACAAGGCAATAACATGCCTACACACCACCACAACTCCCCATGACTTCTTTTATAATATTATTATTATTCATTTCTTTCTTATCTATAAAAAAAAACATACTTCTTGTCACTGAAAGAACACACACACGCACACATACACACACATAAATATATAGTACTGTGCAAAAGTCTTAGGCCACTGTTATTCTCACCAACAGAAATGGTTTTAAGTCTGATATTTATATCTTTTGCGGTAGTGTGTCAGTTGGAAATATCAGTTTACATTTCCAAACATTATTTTTTGTCAATAACTGTAATAATGCAGAGAATTTTTTTTTGCACAAGGAGTTTGACAACAGCCAGTGCTCCACACAGAGATCTGATCTGATCATCATTAGTCTGTCTGTCTGGTATGACAGGAAGTAACAGAACAAACTGAGACAGACTCAATCCAGAAGAACTGTGGCAACGCCTCCAAGATGAAGAAAAAAAGCTACCTGGAAAGTTACCTGAAAAACTACGGGCAAATGTACCTCGGAACAGAAGCTATTTTACCAAAAGCTGCAATAATACCAAATGTTTATTTGATTTAGTTAATAGAAGTTAATTGATAAATTAAATCAATTTATGGCATTATTTTTGAAAGCATCCTCATTTTACAGCACTTTTACACAAGTGTCTAAAACCTTGAACAGTACTGTAGCTTTGCAGGTAAGTTTTTTGAAGCATCTTAGAGACGTTGATGCTTTTTGACGGAGTTTGTTGTTTCTTCATGTCATTCCAGACAGACTGGATAATGATCAGATCAGATCTCTATGTGGAGCACTGGCTGTTGTCAGACAATAATCTCACTGCATTATTACAATTAATGGCAAAAATAATGTTTGAAAATATAAACTGATAAAAGATAGAAATAACCGACTTAAAACCAGTGTTGATGAAAGTACTAATGGACCTAAGACTTATGCAAGTTATGCACACAAGCCAATCAGGCAATGGCCAACACCTTTGGGAATCCATTTGCCTTTCTGTGCTTCCATTTTGTCTTTCTTTTAGCCTTTTTGCTACCTTGTCTTTATTTTCCGTTCACTCCTCCCTTTTTCCATACCTCCTGACCCCTCTTACCATTTCACAGCCCCTATGTTTATAACATACTTCATCCTTTCCCTCTGTCTCGTTCTCTGCCCTGTGGCAGCAGTGTGTGCAGCTCCGCGGGGATCCTTTCTCTAAGAGGCATCCATTAGTTACACTCCTCTCAGAACCTGTGGGCTTTATGGGTCACGGGTTCTGTTTCCCTCTGAGTGACAGCATGCCTGGAGAGCAAACCGCAAGCGCTGCAACGTCGCACCACTCAACTAGAAACCTCCACACACAAATAAACAAACATCCACAGCGGCCTCCGCTACAGACAGAAGGATTGGAGGAATGAGGGAAATATTATACAGAAGCATCTTTGCTGCTTATCCGTGTGAGGTAGAACACTTATTGCTGCAGTAAGTGATGCTGGCTTGATGAGACATGCTCTTTTACTAGGCTCTTGGGCTTCGGGGCATACAGACAAACAACTTCCTGTTTATGGTTGGGAACATCCTTGTGGCTGTAAGATGCGTTGCATCTTATGCAGGTACAGATGTAGTATTTATTGACTCTAAAACCACACAAGAAGCAAAGTAAGGCTAAACCAACTCAAGAGCGTGAAGAAATTGATAGATTTGAGTCCGTATCAATTTCAGTTGGAATTACTACTTTAGTTTCTACTTTAAAACAGTTTTCCAGTGGGTAAATGTTTATAGATCTCAATGGACTGAAGAGAAGAAATGAACCAGAGAAGATGTGTTTACCAACCCAAACTTTTCTGGGAAGAAGTTTTGAATTTCTGAAATGAACTACTGTACAGATGGACTTTTGTTAGTTTTGTTCATTCAGCTTAAAGTATATCATTTGATTTTTTTTATTTTTATTTTTTTATGTTGATATAATATGATTTAAAAGGCAATGCAGAATGGTATTTGCATTCATAGTTTAACTTGCGTAATTATAACTGCACATATTAATTTGAAACTTGACATGGTTTGATTTTACCAAGAATGTAATTAAATTCAAAACATGTTGGTCAACGATATTATGATGCAATTTTGTAGCTGGCATGGTTCCCTTAATAAAAAGCCAATAGGATTTTTCCAGTGGGTTTTGTATAATTGCTTAAAATGAGCTGCGACCAACAAATGCTTGCATGTTTTGCTTGTGTTATGGTCACCTTCACCAGATTTAAATTAATTTTGAAAGCTAAATTAAATGTTTTTAAGATAAAAAAGGCTTAATACAAAATGACGGTTGCCTTCCTGTCACCACCACTGAGCTTCTGACAAATAATTCTTTACTTAAAATATGGAAAGTTTAAATAAAAATAGTTGCCAGGTTGCATTTTACATTTTTATGAAATATTGTACAAATGTGTATGCACTGGCATAAAGATAGGATGATAATTCAACCCCTCTAGAAACTTGCCTTTCAGAAGAGAAAAATATTCTGACCCAATCAACTCACAATAGACAAAATTAAGTTACATTATTTCTTGTACTGTATATATGCTACAGTGAGCAAGAAAAGTTTTATTACAACTTCCTCTTCATGCCATATTTAATGTCCCGTCAACCAAGCACCATTCAACTTAACAACATCCTTTTTCAAATCTTGTAAAAGCTGCAAAAGTCTTGAGTGGGGAATATTTTCCATACAATAAAATATGCAAACATCTTGTGTTGACTGCAGACATTACCAAAACCCACCAACTTTCCAACAATATAACAAATGTTCAAAAAAGCGAATGCTAAACTTTTAGGTTATATGCCTAATTCTTGCAGCACTCTATTGGGTAATATATTTTTCCCCAAAGCAATTGCAGAGTCAGAGTAATCAATAATATTTATTTTTAATAGACGTTTTTCCTGACAGGACAGCAGATAGATCCTAAGAAGAAGTGAGTGCAACATCAGAAAATGACCCACAATGGATTCAAATTCAAAATCCACTTGTTGCCCACAAACAAGTGCCACATAGCAACGTAGGGGAGCGTATGCATTACCCAGCAGGCCACATCTATGACAAAACAAACTTATATTTTTTCTCCTCCTAATAATGTGCACTAATGAAGTGCTTGCCAAGACCAGGGACATTTATTATTGTTAGCAAAGGTGTCGATTTTGATTTCATGTTGTTAAAATAATGAAGGACCGCTTGAAAAACCCACAAAATCACCCTTGCCAGATCTCAAAACTAAATGCAAATTCGTCTCACATGTGGGCCTCCATTTGTCATTCCATATGTGTAGACCACCCAGTTCATGAATTGTACAGCGAACAGAATCAAACTAACCATGACAGACATCAAAAGAGTCGAGTGATTCAGTCTGTGATCTCACATCAACCTAGAGACCTCACAGTCCATTACCTATAGAAACAGCGATCAAAACCTCTCTGCTGCTCGTGTATCTGCATTCATAAAGCCGTTTCCCAAAGGTAGCGAAAGCTGCGGTGCTGAAGATTGGCTAGCGTAGGCTCTTTAATGTCTGCAATACTAACAAGGCTGGCTCGCAGCTACACAAAGCAAGCTTCTCCATTGCTTCGCTGGAGACCCGGCGGCACCAGGGGTCAGACAACCCACACTTCCTCTAATTGGGTTGATGGAGAGTGAGAACTGCCACAGGGCGCATGCTGTAAATAAAAGACAGGCCACTGAGCGGAGGAGAGATCGACACGGTTTACTGTATGCTAATGCACTTTTTTTTTCCCATTTATACCACTCACACTCTCTTCCTCTATGCCCTCCGAAGAATTATTTAACCTGAAAACATTCATAATTCATAATACATCAAAACACGTCTGCAAGTATGACATTTATGGAGAGTTTGTCAATATCTCTCCTCACCCCTGGAAAACCGATGTTAAGCAGCCTTTTGACTCGGTTTAATTAAAAAAGCTGATTCGGATCATTTTGCCTTGTCAGTCAACTCCCGTTTTAAACATGCTGTGACTTTTGGGGCATTGTGCAAATTAACATAAGGCATTTTAACCTGCAGTAAAAGGCCATGTCACTGATGTTTGTTGAGCGGAGAGCTGAACTTCACTCGTGGAATGACTGATATGATATTCACGCTCGACTAAAGTTCTGAGTTACTAATAGGCCTAAGTTTGCCTTGGCTCATTTTCAACGCAAGAGATGTTGCCAGTAACCTTCAGCCAACGGCGGGCTATCTGACAAGTCCTAAATCTGACAGCATGTCTGTGTGCCGTTCAGCGCTTCGCAAAAAAAACAAGCCTGTGCCACTTGACTAAAGAAGGCAGATATTCTCCATCAGTGCTGCACTAGCAATCGTGCTTATATTTTGCAATCTGCAGACCATTTCCTGACCCAATGTGCTTGATGGCATTCACAGGAGAGTCGAACTACAGGGAATGAAAGCACTCTGGTGAGTCACAGTCAAGACACATAGACACCCACCCTCTCTCTTGCACCTCAGGCTGCGGCAGAGAAAAAGCAGCCTAAGAGCTTTTGCTGCAACATCTTCCCCCCTCCCGTAACCAACAAGAGAACAGTCAAGAGTAAAAAAAACCCACATCAAGCCTCTGTATAAACACTTCTATTAGTTCACCAGGCTTTCAAACGCTTCTCCCCAAATACAGCATAGACAGCTGCAGGGGTTTGTCATCTTAGGAGGAGGAGGAGGGGATGAGCGGTCCAAAACAAGATGATCAGGGACAGGGGAAGTACAGAGAGAAGGTGTAGGGGGAAATCAGAGCAGAAATATTGACTTTATTGTATCAGCTTCTGTTTTCTCACCTAAAGGGCCAATAGGCATTTCTAGCTAGATAGTGATCAAAGCCAGGTGAGGTGTACAACTAAAGCTCCAGGATGTCACCTTCTGCTTGCCTTCAAAGAAGCTGTGAGTTATCTATATAAAAAATGATATAGATGGATATTAAGCTGTATTTAATAACAAATTCATTCATTATACAACTCTACATTAGTGAAAGAAATTGAATTGTAAATAATATCCTTCTCATTTTTTCAAAAAGTTAGATGTTAATTAAACATATTACTTAATATCACATTGTAATTATTTGTAAAATGAAAATGGATTCCATAGCAATATTTGAATGTATATGTTTAAATGTTAGGGGCAGACAAGATTCAATGTTGAAAACACTGAAATTTTAGATATATACTGTATATATATATATAATATAATTTATCAATTATATATATATATATATTTTTTTTTTATTATTATTATTATTATTTATTTATTTATATATATTATATATATATATACAGTGTGTGTGTGTGTGTGTGTGTGTGTGTGTGTGTTTTATATATTTACTCATTAATTTATTTGCAACATTCCTGCAACAAGCCTTTACTGTCACTTTTGATCAAATGATTGCATCCCTGATTAATAATTTCAAATAATATGATTAAAATGTATTATTAATCTTCAAATAAGAAAAATGAAAGAAAGAGTGGGTGTGTGGGCATAATGTGACACACACAAGCACATGCACGCACACATTCACCCCAGAACGTATTAAAATAGCTGTCATTCCACGGGCCTTCTTCATACCCACTGCAGGTAAATTAATAAAGCTCCTCACTCTGCCTTCTGTTTGAGGAAGAACACCATTAAGACCAATCCCTTAAAATGGCAATTTAAACAAGGTGTGAAATAACATGAGAATACTGGAACTTCCTGATTGCTATGACAACCCAGGTTCATTTCTGCTTCTCTGAAGATAATCCAATCACCAAATCTGCACCTTACAGGCACCATGGAGGGAAAAATGGAGATGTGCAGCTGCTTTCCTTAAACAATACAAACTGGGGCATGAGAAATCAGAATAATTCTCAAGCAATTTTCTTTAAAACACTCTTAAAGGGATAGTTCACATAAAAAATGAAAGTTATGTCATCATTTACTCAGCCTCGTGTCACTCCAAACCTGAATGACTTTCTTCTGCGAACATAAAAGGAGATATTTTGATATTGTTGTTGTTTTATTTTTCACAGTCAATAGTGACCAATACTGTTTGATTACCAAAATTCTTCAAAATATATACTTCTGTGTTCTGCAGAAGAAAGTGAGTCATACAGGTGAAGGGAGAAAAAAATGAAAGTAAAACATGAGGGCAACTCAATGATGACAGGACTTTGATATATTCGTTTAAAAATCTTTAGTTCTGCCCACTTTTAGTTGTCTTTTTGGTTCTTCAAAAAAAGGTTTTTGATGTTATACTATACATAATTCATAACAATATACTAGACTATGGTTTTACTGATGCACATCCTTGCTCTTATTGTGCATTAGTGCATGCTATTCCAAAGAAACATACTGTAAAGTTTGCCTTTACAAACAGAAACATTGCACAACGTTTTATTTTATTTATGTATACATTTGTTGCATTTCTGTAATACATGCAGATGATTTTCTAAAGCACTAATAAAATGTTATGTGTAAAATAAAGAGGATCTTGGATGCCTTCAGGCTGTGAAATCCTGGTGGTACATTTATATTTAAATGTGCATCATCACGCCAAACTTTTTTACAATCAAAACGTGTAGGCCTACATTAATTGATTGGCGATTACATCTCCAGACATCAGTTAAAGCTGAGGGTGTCATATATCCCAGCACAACCTGAGAGTGTACTCAGCTTGCTGTGAATGAAGAGAGATGATAAAAAGTCTAAAAAGCAGCTCATCAGAGGACGGAGAGAAGAAGAGTGAAGACGCTTGGGACGTGTTAGCAGCGGCGGAATAAAAAAAAACCCAGACACTCTGCGCTGAATGATAATGTTATAACACCAGACTAGATAAAACCTCAACCAGAAGTGAATTAAGCAGCCCTGCACCTGCAATCCACAGTCCTAATAGATATTGATGGAGTCAGTCAGTTAAACAGTGAAACAATTAGACCGCTCCCCTCACCAACCCTCACCCCTCGACTTCAGACAATTACAGAAGTGCCAGGACAATGTAGCCCTTAGCAGAGTCTACATTGCAGAGCCCATCTCTCTCAAGCCCCCAGAGCAACTACCCCTCATGCCGATGCTCAAACAGACAGATTGGAGCTCATTATACCTGCAGCGGGGAATAGCGCCCCTGCCTGAGGGACTTCATCTTGCCTATGCAATAGATTAGGGGTCTGTTGCAAGCTAGGAACCTAAAGCATGCTTGTGCTCTTGCATCAGGGTGAGCGAGAGAACGTTTGTGTGAAGGATAACAATAGTAAATGGGGCACGTGAAACAAGAAAGGTCAGGACGTGGCTGTATAAATGTATGAGCCATGAACTCAACATGACACTGAAAGAAAAAAAAGAGAAAAAGAGAAGAGAAAGGAGTTTTGTGAGCCGAGCAGACAAGAGAAGTTGGGTCACGGAAACCCACACGGAATCCGCACACTCATTTCATGTTTTCTGTGCTGATTGTGGAGGAAGGTCTGAGGAATTCTGTTTGAATGTGGGTAAAGGTTTTAAACGGCCCTGAGAGTACAAAACGCTTGCTGGTAGCTGAATGCATCATCTGATTATTTAAAAGAATCTTAGAAATGAACATACAAGGAGATGGAGGAGGGGTGTAGAGCTGGTGCAGGAGGACAAAATCATAATAAAATAAAAAAAGGATCACTGTACTGTCCAACATAAACTGCTCTGGCAGGATTTGTGTTTGTGGGATTGTGTCTTTTTTGAAAAATCTAACTGGTAGCTGGGTCAAGAGAGGCAAATTAGTGAGATTTCTGTGGGTTATTTACTAACAATGCACAAATTAAGGCCAGGACGCACAAAGCCGACGCCAACCAGCTAGTGGTAATAAAAGCAAAAAAAAAAAAGCTGCCTAAAGAACACAGACACAGCCAGACCATTTCCATCATGACCAGTGCAATCTACCTAGAGCAGTGCAAATTACCGCCTGCATCATGCATGCTTTTTTTAAGTGTTAAATAATGGCCGAATTTAGTACGACTATATTACCTAGTTACTTACTAAAATACATATTACGCATATTACACATGCATTAAGCACATATTAATGCCTTATTGTATGTAACAGACTTTAGTAAGACTTATTTTTTGTATTGCCTTTTGTATATTTAGTATGTTTAAACATTGTTTCAGGATCACAGTATTTCCGTTGTTTATGGGGGACTTTTATTTTAAAAGAAAATGGTAAGATGGTTTAATAGAAAAGGCACGGAGAGCGAACACTTCATGACGGCTGAACAGAGCACGAAAGGACTATTTATTTTTATAAGGTTTGTGTTTTGTATGCTGTTAGTTAAAACATATCAGTTAGTCCATAAAACAAAATCATAGTTATCAGTGAATTAGTGTTACCTATTCTAAAGCATTACATTTTTTGGTTGAACTATCCCTTTAAACACTTTACACTGCCATGACCAGTTGGGGGTTTGTTTGCAGAAGCTAATAACTAGCTTAAAATCCAGCTCAAAATCAGATACACTGTTCCAAAATGCAGCTATTAATTTAAGATGGATTGTTCAGCAAGGCCTAGCTATATGTTTTGTGGATACTAAAACACCCCACACACACAAACACATCCAGGAGTAGATCAGTGTGTCCTGGAGAAATCACCCCTCCTCGCTGCGCTGTATCCCAGTGGTCAGGCTGCTTTTCTCTCTGATGTTTATACTCTGGTGACCAAAGCCCCAGAGAGAGCCTGACCTCAGTCAGCACATCTAATCCTGTGGGATAAACAAAAAACACACTGCTTTATTCATAAGCCCACACTTACACACCACACAAGTTCTTCATAATTGATGGCACCACTCGCAACACTGCCAACCCCGCCTGTAATGAGACTGTATGTCAGATCCACCTCGCTCTCAGAACAATACCACACATACTATTCCAGCCTGCCTGCTTCAACACCAGCAAAACATGGCCCCAATTTAACTTTGCCTTAATGCAGACTCTTAAAACCATTTCCATTCTTCTCTTAGACAACAACTTCCACCTGAAGACAGCTATCACCTTCTGAGGCAATCATGGTCCATTTTGCTGAACATTTGAGAGAGTAAGGAGCAGAGATACACAGAGACACCTTTACTTATTCATAGTCAGTAAAGATACTCTTAGTTTTAAAAGCCCAGCGCCGCTGTCAGGCGTCTCGTCCCTGAAGGAGGACCTCCTGTGCTGTTGTAACAATATGGACACACACCTAACGGCCTTGTTAATGCAAGGAAAGGCATCAGTAACAACCCCTCAAACACTCCAGAGAGCCGCTGACCTTCACAGAAGCCCCTCCATATTCATACAGCTGCAAGTTCTGACTCATGCCGTGCACATACACAACCACCTGATGTTGATCTTATGTCGGATGTGTGTATACATGATTCGTTCATTGATCAGTTGCTTGCTCAAATGGACAGCCTTTCTGCAGAACTGTTTTCATTCTACACACGTTTATTAATGACCACTCGTGGCTGACAGGGCTCACTACAAGTATGTAAACACATAAGCAGTACAAAATATCTGCAGCCATTAATGTTTAAATAAAGCAGAGCATCTGGGGAAGACTGCTCCTGTGTCATTGATTATTTCGAAATGATTCAACATCTGCTATGGAGTCCTTTTTTATGGATTTTACGGGTCAAGGACAAATAAGAAAAATACAAATATTTGATGTACATTCATGTACTTCTATAACATTTTCAAGAAAAAAAATACTCCAACAACTCTTAGAATGTTAAGTTGTGTGTCCAGCAATGAAAAAGCAGACATATTCATACACTTTATTCATGTTATTATTATTTATTTATATTATTGTCATATTTTTCCTGCAATCTATATGATAATATATAATAAGTTATTTATTATTACTACTATTATTATTATTATTATTATTATTAATAATAATTATTTTTAATTTTTTATTATTTTTTATTAATTATTATTATTATTATTAATTAATTTTAAAATCAGTCTGGGCAGTAACACATTTTTTTCTTGCAATAAAATATATTGTGCATTTTATAAGTATGTAATATAATTAAATAATACACCATAATAATTCTATATTCTAAAGGCATGTAAAAAAAACTAGTTGAAAAAATATTTTTTTTTAATTTTTAATGAATAGCACAGTCCACACCACAAACATAACGGTAAAGGCACTGAGAAATGATACATCATTGGAATCATTTTTTTTTCACCTGATAAATGATATAAACATTGACAGCCAATCAGAATTTGTCTTGCTCTCAAGAATTCACAAGCTCAAGAATTTAAAGCGGCAGATGCACGTGCGCTGAGAATAAACAACATCGTTCGCCGGTGTGGATGCTAATATCATCATCTTTATCAGCTATCTTCATCATTATTTTACGTGGTGTAATGCTTTGTTTGTTTTATTATTCCGCCCTATATACCTGTAGCTAATGAGCTTCATGGGGTGCAGTTTGATTGACACATTCCCCATCTTTAAAGGTTCTCCTATTTATAAGTGTTCACATGGATAGGGGAAAGCAGTTAATTTGAAAGACTTCATTTGAGGCATATTCAGGGAATCAGTTCACCACCATCCACTAAATCATCATTTTAATCAGCAAGAAGCTTTTTCAGCACACATCCTACCCAGCAGAGCGCGAGTGTCTCCACGTGTGGAACAAACGGCACACAAGGCCCTGACGAGATCCCGGCAGCTGGAAGATTGGATCCTTAACCCTATGGGAAGCAGGCATGCCATTGGTATGCAGAGAAATGAAGGAAACGGGAAAATGAGACGGCTTAACAAAGCACCACTATGCAGTCAGAATGAGGTTTATTTGACAGGTCTCAGTGCTGTCGAGAATTCAGAGACTCGCGAGCGAAGACCCACGGGATGTTTCCCTGCTTGCTATGGGTGACGTGAAATCACAGGGGTCCCTGTTCAATAGGTTTATTCAGTCCAAACAGCAAACACACATGCCATACACGTAACCAATGATGCACGCTAGCTAGCTTTTCTCACCTCCTGCATGCCACATGCAGAGTGGGCGGAGACAAGCAACGGCCAATGTGAAATATTCCCCAAGCACACATCATCCTGTCAGAGCTGATGACATTACACTGCTCTTTAATAGTGGGCCGTCTACGCCGGGAGACTAATACACACTAATGTACAGAAACAAAGGCCATTCATCCAGACAGATAATCTTCTGATCCAATTGAAGGAAAAGCAATAGAAAAAGTGAGAGCATACTTTGCTCAAATGAAACACACTCGACTTAAGCGAGTACCATGCTGTTCACTGAGGCCCCTGTTTGAAAATTAAATTGCAGCTCATATGGGGAATGAATAAACAGACAAATTCAGAGGTTTAACGTCTATTCAGAGATTTGGTTTTAATAAAGGCATTATGGTATGTAGACGCTTTAATCCTACAATCACATCAGTTACATACAGCAGTCCACAATGATACAGACTGGTAAAGAATCACACACGTACACGCATAATAACAGAGATGAACATAAAAACGAATATATAAAAGAGCTATCTTTTATTAAATATATATATCTCTATATACTTGCAAAATCCTCAATAGTGAATAAAACTTCTTTTGCAGAGAGACCTTGCTTTTTCAATCTCTTTCTCTTAGTTCATCTTGGTTTCTAAACCTGAAAAACACCACATAGATGAATTTCCAATTCTTATGGACATTGATTGGCATTCATCAAAGGCTTTATAAAAGATTAACTATTTATAGCAATTCTGCTAATTTGCTGCCAACATGATATTAATACAGCCAAGCTAATGTATGCGTATGAAAAGATGTGACAAGATTATGCCTACGAGGGTAAATAGATAGTTTGTGTTTGTTGCGTTAAAACAGCGACTAGTGGTTTAATATAGCAAGTTTATCAATTGCTTTCATTTCCTCTTTTGGTTCATTTCTGGCTTTGTGTTGGACAGGTGATCGATTACACATTCCCTCATGGGATATCGTTCAGATCCCACCATTAGAAAACAAGCTGATCTTTAATCTATGAACAGATGAAGTGAAATGTAAAATCAATAACTTAAATTTCAAAAAGAATGACATATTTCACAGTATTACTATTATTAGCCTTTTAGATATTAGAATGAATTAAACATATGTGGCACTCCAGCATGTTAAAACCAGAGTCTCATTGCTAAGCAGTACAATCCAGTATTGCCAGACATTAAATATGATGAATAAATACCGCACTGAGAATATTTAAGCAAACATGCACTCTTTCTATGCAAAGTGGGCTTACTATAGATCGCATCACAGTCATTAGTGAAATCCCTCCAATGTGTTTCAGCGGTCAGAGTTTACAGATGGAGATCTGAGCAAATGCAGCTATAAGCCAAAGTCTTTCTCAGCGGAGATTAATGCAGACGGATCCACCTGTTGAACTACTGATGCTGTACTCTTCTAATTTAAAGCCTCGCAAACATGTTCAATAGTGGCTGATATATATGCATAAGCATCTGACACAATCTCAGTGTTTAAGCGCAAGCTTGAAAGATCTTTGCAAAATGCTCTAGTGTTTAATGATCCCCAAGATCTATAAACAAGCTTTAAACTATTGACAGTTTTCAATCTGCACTGCATTTAGTCTGAGCAGTGGGTTCAGGGTTCCATCAATTATACAGTATTATTCTCTCTCATTCAAACAACTTTCTGCAACTCTAAGACATCTTTGATTTAAACACAGATACTAAAGCTTGAGTCAACTACAGCATGCCGAAGGAGACCTTGGGAGACTCAGGGAGACATCTGTAGCAGTGAAATCGCATTGTGTGTAAAATCATGTGAATGGACTGTAATTACACATCCTTTTTTAGATGAACCGTCAAAAACTCTAACCTTGCCAAGCGACTGCAGCCCTGAAAGGTGATGTAGGATTTGTAAATACACCTGTACAGGCTAAACGACCCCATGCGCTGATCTGAATGAAGATTAATTATCATGCCAGGAACCTTTCAATCAACTGGCCCAGCCATCAAGGGCATCATCTCATTCACACGGTAGTTAATGGGCAGCCATTATGCTCCTTCTTAATAGTTCTTGTCTTTCTCTTCTACAGATGGACTTTGAAATGTTACCTCTGAGAGTTTGAACAAACTGAAAGACGCCAGGAAATCATGTATGTATTTATTATGCTCAATATTTGTAACGATCAGCTGGAGGTGCTAGCACAGCTCTGGATGGCACTCCAGCCCTCCACAAACTGTTTGTGTGTTTGTGTCTGTTTTTCACTCATGGACTCTTATCTATTTACTCATGTATCCGCCCACCTTGGTATGTTCTCTTCTTGTTTCGTTCATGTCTCCGCCCAGCTTGTCAGTTGTCATGGTGTTTCATTGTTGGCTCCACCCATTGACATAGTTTCACTTGTATAAAACCCGGAAGTGTTTGTATGTTGCCACGGTCCATTTGCGGTCCATTTGCGGATGTGGATCAAAAACATATAAGGTGCAAGATTTGCTACGCGGTTGTGTCGGCACCTGTTGGTACCACCACAAATCTTTT
>JAUCMT010000026.1:13315778-13330241 GCA_032357475.1 Enteromius thamalakanensis
ATTCTGTAGCAAGCATACCATGGACACTTTCCTATCCCATAAGGCTCCGGGAGAGGAGGCGTCATATTTAAAAAAAATGACGGAAAGTGGAGACGCGGCTCATTTTAAGTGTAAGCACCTCAGGGAAAAAACGTTATTTGTTGTGATTAAATTACACTTGTTTAACACACTCTAAATAAACGGATGACTTATTGACTTCGCGTGACACGTGACAACATCAATATGGCGGATGTAGTACGTCAAGGGTTCCATTCATACTACCCCCATTCATACTATATAGTACCTACTGTTTTAATGGTCGAGTAGTATGTTAAATTTTAAATGTAGTACCTACTTAAGCAGTATGCGATTTCGGACACAGCAATAGTTTTGCTCCAACCCTGATCAAACACACCTGAACAAGCTACTCAAGGCAGGTGGATTTTTATTAATGTTCGAGCTAAACTCTGCAGGACTGTTGGCCACCCGTGTTGTCATTGTCGTGTCATTAGCACATATATTACTCTGCTATTTTCGACTAATTCTGAACCATGCTCCTGAAGTGTCACCATATCTGCTCATTTTGTATGTTTCCCTAATCAAACCCACCTAAATCTACTCATTAACTCATTAATAAAGACTGTGCCAGATAAAAAGAGACATCTGAAATAAATAAACACACCATCTATTTTTGGAAATAGATTTGACTTAAACAGTTTAGTTTTACCATTTTAATCCATTCAGTTGATCTTTGGGTCTGGTGATAGCACTTTTAGTTGTAGCTTAGCATAGATCACTGAATCCGATTAGACCGTTAGCATTAGCGCTCAAAAAAATTTTTTAATATCGATTTCAATATAAACTTGACTAGTTGTTACATTTTTGTTACACTTGTAGTTACATTGTGTACAAAGAAGAAAAGTTACAATTTTCTAATATATGAACTATATTATCATTCTGGTCTACTAAATGGATCAGATTCAAAGATGTGTGTTAAGCTGCAGCTAAAAGTGCTACTGCCAAACCTGGAGATTGGCTGATTGGATATGAAAACGGTAAAACTCAACTGTTTAACTCTAGGTGTAACACCTGTCCTGTGTCTCATGCCTGTGTTTATGTTTTCAGGTCCATGTGCTCTTTGTTTGTTTTCATTCTGTTCCCCCATGTACTCTGATCGTTTGTAACCCCGCCCCTGTCATTAGTGTTTGATTCTCTGCCAGCTATGTTGTCTAGGTGCCTTCAGTCTTTGTCTTGATTAGTCTTTGTATAAATTCACTCTCCTGGTCTTGTATGTTTGTCAGTCTATGATGGTTCTTAGTGGATGTGGTTTTTTGCTGTTTTTAGTTGTCATACCAATGATTTTGTTTGCAACTGCATTATTAAACTGTTTACTTGTAATGATATGAATGTGTGATTTCTGCTGCCAACTCGTTTCCTTTATAATTTTAAACAAAACTTCACTTTAAACCCTTAAAATAAATAACATTTCTGGAATAGTTTAACCTTTACTTGTCATTATGTCTACGGCCACAAAAGGCATTTTCTCTGACATTCTGTGACTGACAAAAGAAAGAGAAACTTGACCGACCAAAATAACAGTTTCTGTAAGTGCCAGTTTTGATCCCTGCTGTAAGTTTAATGCAAAGGCCAGGCGCAAGGGTTATGTATAAATATTTAACTCAAAACTACAATATTTTGTCCCCCAGAAATTATGCTGCATTTTGCAACAATGCAACACGAACAGAGTAAGCAGCATCTGTAAGCTATACGAGTTCTCAGCACTTCATGAATGCCCTCCGGCTAATGAAATAATTAAGGTAGGACTCACTGGTCATGCAATAATCATTAGTAGCTCTGGAATCTGTCTACAGCACTTCGTAGTGGATAAACTAAAGACTGTGACCTTAATGCACTTACTTCCTCATCACATGACTTGACTTTAAAGGTCCTGTGACCTCATAAATCCTAAAACATTAATGTTTAATTAATAGAATGCTGAAATCTATAACCTGTTAAGCTCTGCAGCTATTTTGGGGAATTCCGCCTGGTTTTTCCTACCAAAATTAAAAAGCTTCCCATACCCACATGCAGAGGTGTATATACAAAAGATTGGCACCATTTTAAAGGAAACCTTTTGAAATTACATAGTGTAATTTACGTGTGAATAACTTTGTTACAGCAAAATAAATATACAAAGTGATTCATATCTGCATACAATAGAGATTCTAAGCTTTCAAATGGTACCACCTATGGGTTTATTGGTGCATGCAAAGGTTTAAAAATTCAAGGCACAATTTGAATGTAACTTTGGACCCGCCGGCGGGTCCGCAGAGTTTAAAAGGTTAAAAACATGTGCAAACGATAAGCTTTCAACTGTTGATGGCCCGTCTGTATCTTTTTGAAGTTTAAATCACAATAACGTCTTACTGTATGTGACCATATACTAGTGTGTATTATTTTACCTGCTCTTCCTCGGCTGATGAATGTCTGGTTTTCATTTCCAAAGACACATATTTCGACATCTTCCGATGGGTTTCTCTCCTCTCATGCAGTATTTGGCAGTCCCTGTAACTCTCAGTGATGTTCTAAACACTAGTATGAGCAGCACACGTTTCTTCAGTGTATTCACACAGCACTGTGAGCAGAAGCGGTGCATCGTTTTCTTCTTCCTTTGGTAGTTTTAGATTACCTGAACTCACTCAGTTAAACATTTGCACAGCAGTTCAAGTGAATCACACAATCATGTAAATAAGTCACATAGAAATACCTTTATTAAAAGTCTGTAAAAATACACATGCACGATGTGAAGAAGCCAGTATACACAATCATATTATATACGGAAACAAGTGTGTCTGGCTCTCTATTAAGTGGGAAGTTTACAGTAGACTTGAAGGTGTTCATCTTGTTTTGTCGGGACACTGGATTTTGTAGCCAACTCTATACGCCTGCAGATACACACGCGCCTGGTTTATCCTACAACCACAGAGAACACAGCAAATTTAGCTGAAGTGCCAGTAAAGACATTTCTAATGCAAGACATTAGGTCAGTTTAACAAAACATATTGTGCAGGTTTTCAACACTAATAATAATGAGAAATGTTTAGTAAGCAGCAAATTAGCA
This sequence comes from Enteromius thamalakanensis, assembly GCA_032357475.1. Taxonomy (NCBI): domain Eukaryota; kingdom Metazoa; phylum Chordata; class Actinopteri; order Cypriniformes; family Cyprinidae; genus Enteromius; species Enteromius thamalakanensis. The sequence continues at coordinate 13,318,879 of JAUCMT010000026.1, forward strand.
TATTCAAAGGATTTCTGAAGGACCATGTGATACTGAAGACTAGACGAGTAAAGATGCAGAAAATTCAGCTGCGTATCACAGAAATAAATGACAGTTTAATAGATATTCACATAGAAAACAGCAGTTTTAAATGGTAATAATGTTGCTGTTATTTTTGACTAAATAAACCCAGCCCCAATGAAAAGAAAAGACTTTTTTTAAAACGTGAAAATGTTACTAACTCCAAACTTGTAAATGGTATTGATAAACATATTTGGGGTTGAAATCAGTGAAATACACTGTTACTGATAGACTTGATGCAAACAAATATGGGAACAAAGATTAAAATACAAATGCATGTCAGCATTACTTTTTCGATCTGCTCATGTTGCATCAAAGATTTATTTTTTGTGTTTTTAGCATGACCAATCACACGGTTGAAAAATGCTTATGCAAATATAGCTTTTTTTGCATAAACGTTTATTTCTGACTCGTACTGTGATTCTGTTGATGTGAGTGTGTGTGTGTGACCTGTATTTAGTGCAGAGCTGGACTCCCAGAGGGCCGCAGCGGTCCACGTAACTCTCCCGAAAGCCCTTCCTCATAGCACGGGCCATACTGACCACCATCGTCACAACCGGACACACACTGAGAGACAGAGGAGAATGAGACTGTGTTCTGTACTTCACTGAAATGACAAGTGTGTGTCCTCTTACAGTTTCTCACAGCGGATACCGCTCGTCCCCGTCACACACACACAGGTGTTCAGAGGCCCGCAGGTGCCGCCATGCTGACAGGGAGGAACACACGGCGTAGTGATGGCTACACAAACAACACAAACAATCACCACAAACTGAACGGAACTGAACTAAAGAATCACGGCAAATTCAACTGAACAAAGGAATCATAGAAATCAATACAAACACTTGTTTCCATCATGAAATAAAAAAACTTTTTTATCTAAACAATTCCGACCTGATGCGTTTATATCTTACAATTTAGATTTTTTTCTCATAACCGCAAACTAAAATGTCAATAGGTTGTTTGCACATGACGTCATTGCTGTGGCGCCAAATGCAGCTGGAGTGCAGGAAGAGATTTTTATTCATAGGAATCAGTAGCAGAAGTGCAAAATTCCTGTCTTTTGTGTTGTTTATGAATTTTAAAATCGGTCAAACTGAGAAAACACAAGATAAACACATAAGATGAAATAATATATTACGATATTAATACAGATAGATAATGCAGTGCTGCTGACTCTTAAGTATTCAGCGTGAGGCAGTCAGATGCTGCATGGAGACACAGTGTACATAAGAAATTATGAATTATTATTATTATGATCATTACATTATGAAGTAGAGCTAAATTTTATTATATCTTATATTAAGCGCACACCAGTATTATAGGTTATGACTCCCCTCCTCCCAAACACTATTTTCAGTCAATTTCTTGATTTTTCACTACAACACATTTTTCTACACGATAAAAGCTCCTTATTTTTTTGTCGGTTTGACCGATTTGAACGACATGCGTGTGACGTCATTAACAATGGCCCTATGTTGTTGAACTAACGTGGTTTAAACGACGGAGATGCGACCGTGTTCGGGAAACAGTCGTGTGTAGCTAGTTCGTTTCCAAAACAACGCATCGTACTATGGTGGTTTATCAGTGAGTTACATCATTGTTTGGGAAACGCACCACAGAACAGTTGAGTACTTAGCGATCTTCAAAAAATGGTTAAAAACACATCTCTTCCATCTTCCAACGCTAGAACTTTTCTAATTCTAAAAAATTCCCTATTCTTTTTGTATTCTATCCATTTTCCCTTTATTTATTATACATTTTTTACATAGACTTGACATAGCACTTCCATATCATTACTCTTTTGTTGAGTTTGATTGATTCTAGTGACCTCATGTGTAAGTTGCTTTGAATAGAAGCGTCTGCTAAATGACTAAATGTAAATAGGCCTAGAAAGAGAAAAAAAAGTATTGTATAATTATAATGATTAAAAATATATTATTTAAAAAAAATAAATAAACTAGTTAATTAATTGTACATGTTTTCTTTAGCATATATTTGAATCACATGACAGATTCAATTTTTATAGTTTAATCAGACTAGATTTTATAGTTTAATTTATACATGTGTTATGTTTCAGTTCCTTATGAAGTTACTGGCCTCTGGTTTATTTACTCGATAAAAGTCAATATTACTTTAGTACTTTATCATTAGGTGAATTCCAGACCTTGGACATTCAGTAGACTGTGTCCCAGTCCTGTCTTCAGCACGTTGAGCTTGTTAGACCCACCGCCGGGTGATTTTTTCTCATACTGGGCTGTAATTTGTTGCGTTACTGTCATGGTTTTGCTTGATGAAATAACCACTATCATTCTCTCGTGTTTCTTTTTCTCTTTATTCTTCTTCACCCTGATAAGAAAAACTGCAATTTCATTTGATTCATACAAAGAGTTCAGTCTGTGCGGAGACACAATGCACGCTCAGACAATCAATATTTCCCCGGCTCTCCCTCCCATCCTCCTAATATATTGAAAATGAAGTTAGAAAGATTGATTCTGTACGCGGTGCTACGGGACGATAGAAAATTAAATGAAAATGTAAATGAACGCTGTTTTGTTTCTCCAAAGTTGCACAGAGAGGGTTTTGCTATCCTCAATTTGTATAATTTGGTATTTGTAGCCATTCACAGATACAGCGTGACTCCGCAAGCTAGTTTTGATTATTTATGACCCTCGCTAATACACAAAGTGTCAGGACAATGTGATGACAGGAGGTGGGGTGGCTGAATACATTGACTTTTTTGAATATATTGAATTATCCCCCCTTCTTATCTGTTCTAGTCTGTTTTGCATTCAGCACAGACATGTACCTCATTCAAGAAACTATCCATCCTTTATTCAGATCTTGATTCAGAATACCTAATCATTAAGCTATAAACGTGTAGCTATACACGCATGAACGAACAAAAAAAAAGATTCTTGCACCTGATGAAAAATGTAGCGGTTAAGGCCAGCTATTTAACAGACATAGGAAAAAGTAATCTTTTATCACGCAGAGGTCTTAAGCTATATCTGCTCAGATGGTACGGTACATCACCATACTGTAATGGCTCTCATTGTAGTAAGGGATCTGAGAGATGCTATTGTAGTCAGGCTGAGCCTAAATGGCAGTGTGGGGGGACGTTTCTGTACTAAACTGCCTTTCTGATGACTGCTCGCACTTTATCCTGAACACCTGCTTCCTGACATGCTCTCCCAGACTCCCCATTAGGCAGAACATTGAGGGCAGAAGAAAATCTGACATAAATCCTCAAAAAAAGGGATATTCTTGCAGATTAAAACACTCTCCAGGAAATGCAGAGACAAGTCTGCCATTAAAGCCTATTTAATCCTCTCTGGAACATGACGGGATTGTTACAGTACAGCGGAGATTGCCAGAGGAGATAGACGCAGTGCTCAGGCATCTCTATTTCCCCGTCCACTGGCGCCGTTTCCTACGCTCTATTTGTAAAGTCATCAAAGAGGGAAATTGAAAAAGAAAGGAGAATGTCTGAAATGCGTTTTTGAATGTTGCGAGGTAAAATCTCATGCTCTCTGCCTGTCTCTTGTCTAGTCTACTTCCAGACTTGGGGAATGACGTAAAATTTGTAACGATCAGGGCAAAAAGATAGATGTATTTAGTTTTGGATCTATTTGTTCAAAAATAGAGAAAACGAGCAGAATGCTTATGTTTTAAAGAGATAAGATGGGATGCTATGGAGGGTGTTGGCATCACTCAACACATGCAGCGGAAGCTCCCGTTTATCTCCTCAGTTTGATGAGAGTGCGAGGCTCTGATTGAACAGGAAGTCTGACCTAGCAGGTAACTTTCTGAGTAGTTCTCAAAGGCTTTTGAGAAGGTCTGATCTCGCCTCTTATTCTCACATGCATAAATCTCAACAATGATCTCAAACCAACTTTACTAGAAACGTCTACTTTACAAAAAATGCCATTCTACTGGTAACTTTTTTTCCATTTAAGTAATCAACATTGTAAAAAGTGACAGGGATATCACTGGTAAAAAAACTAAAATGCTATGGTAAAAACCTGGTAAATGCTTAATGGTAAATTCTGTAAACTGAGATTCCCAGAATTCCCTGCATTTCGTTTTAAATTTAGTTTTTTACCGTAATTTTTTCTTTTTTTCTTCTCACTTTAATTTGCATGTGAGGTATTACAAAAGTTAATCAATATTTAAAAGGAATGCAGTGGGATATGGGGGTAAAAGTGATAAAAACAGAGAAAAATAGCTTACATGAATGCATAAAATCTGCTTTTCACTAAAAAGCTCCCTTTGTTTGTCAGGAAAAAAGCAAGAAATATGAAATTGTCCTTTCAGCTACCAAGAAAACACTAAGGATTAAGCTTCCACAGTCCCAAACGCTCCATTGACTGGCAAACAACGCTCATGAGCAAACCTGGAAAACACTTTGACTATCAATTAACACCAAGGCCCATACTTTCCCCCAGTCTCCTGCCATACCAAGCATTATTCACTGACCTCAAGAACAATGCCTTTGAGGCCTCGCAGTCACATGATTTCTAACCAGACATTGAAATTTCTTTAAACAGGATTTGTCCTGCTCTTCAGACAGTTTCCTGCACTCCCAGTCAGCTTTAACAATCAATCTAATGCCTCTTCCCTCAAGGTTTGCATAAGCCAGTGTCTGAGGAGTAACACAAGTGCCTTTGCTGCTTCTGATTTATTTCTTTCTGCATGAAGATGAGACGCTAACAACCTCCCCTCGGACTAGGAAGCGCTGATAATACACTCCGTCTGGAAACATTTGAGTGCTGTGACTCGTCCCATTCAGTCTCTGATGCGAACAGAGGGAACACAGACACGGCACTAAAGAGGAGGTTTCTTAAAATGTTTTATCCCTTCCTTGAATTACAATAGACAAATATTAAACCGCAGTGCAAAGAAACCAATGCTTCAAAGTCACCAGATAGAAGAGGTCAGTCTTATTAAACAGCTGAAGTCAAACATCTAGACACAGTGGAGTGGATTAATGCCGCAGAAAATCAAATCAAGGTCAGTACACATGACCTGTGCTCCCATTTCACTCTTGACTATCAATCTGTTGTGCATCCAAAGAAAGGGCCAGAGCTCTTAGGCTTAAAGGAGCTTTAATAAGCAAAAATGAATATAGAACATAGAAATTCCTATGACTATTTAAGTGTTTTGAAAAAATCAGTGTTATTCCATGTGGTGATGTAATTTCAACTGAAACAGGAAGACAGGGAAGCCCCACTCCCTTGTCAATAGTGTTTGTTCTTATATGCTCTGGCGAGAGCCGTTGAGCTCTGTGTAATGCCGCATTTGACAGCCACAGTCTAATAGATTACCCCTAGATTTAATATAAAACTCTTACTTATTCTTACTAGAGATCATAATCATGCTGAGGCTGTGTGATTATAAAAGTGTTCAATAAATGCTGATTTGCACACATGATTGGCTCCGTGTGTTCGTGTCTCTGTAGTGGAGACAAAAAAGTCTGTGTGAGCGCGGCGGTGGTTTACATGATGATGCGAAACAAGACCTCATTTGCCCGAATCAAAAACATATTTACACTGCCTGAATCAGTCCCTATCACCTGCATTGTGAATTTTGTGCTATTAACAGTCCAGAAAATACTAACACTGTGAACAAATGACCAATCTCAGCCGCAGCTTCAGAGTCAGAGTCAGAGAACCTTTGGTTGGTCAGAAGATTTGATGAGAGGAGACGTCAGAAAATTTTTTGGTCCGTTATGGTGGAAGTGACGGATATTTTAAGTCTTCTAAATGCTAATTATTTCACTGTTTTGGAGCAGTGTTTTTTTTTTCCTAACTTTAAGACTAACATATTGATACTAACACCCAAAAACTTTCATTTTGACTTCAGGGGGACTTTAAGACAGTCTTTTAATTCTAATAATTTACCTAATAATTAATAAACTTGTCACTTTTTTTTTTTTTTTTAGATCTAATAAAAAAATATAATAAAAATTATTATTATTATTATTATGTTATATTTTATAAATAATAAAAATAATAACTGTGTGTAATGTCAATTTGGAAAAAAGAAATATGGGTTATCTGAAGACTTGTGTGCATCAGTTTTGTAATACCACTACTACTGTATATATATATATACATACTGCTTTATTTGTATTATTAATTTTCTATTCAAATATTTAAATATATTATAATTTTTTATTATAAGTCAAACTATTTCAGTCATTTGCCAAAAAAACATTTGTAATTTTAGTTTTTGTAACAATGTAATATTTATTTTTATTTCTACACTTTTGGATTTCTGAAAAGAAAAAGAAAAAAAGTCAGTCAGTTGAACCACACAGACTTATTTCCATTCCTCTTTGTCCCCTGGTAAGCATTCTGTTTTGGAAATCTGTCTGTAAAATGAAGACAGACTATCAATGCTATCATGTGAATGCTATCAAATTCCAACTTACAGGCTCAGACTAATATATTTTTGAACAGCATTTCTAAGGAAGTTCTTAGTCAGTCTTGGATAGTCAAAATAACATTGTGGTTCATAGCTAAGCCGTGTGGGTCAGATGTGCATGAGCGCCATTGCCATGTGTTTCATCTCTATGAACCTGCTATGGGTGCAGCCACAATTTGGCTGTGTCTGAACTTCTGGTGCAGAGGAGTGCAGAATCCTCCAGACACTGAATAATCTAAACCCTGAGATGATGCAAATTATCATCCTGCATGGAGATACATGCCTGTTGCTATGATTTGAGGCCTTGCTAGCAGATGGTGTAAAAGAAACCTAAGGTTCACTCACATGCAAGCAAAACAGAAGTGTCAATACACTTCCTTACTATACAAAACAGTAAATAGTCATATAAACAGTTTGGTGCTTTATCATAGCCTTATCATCTATAATAAACCCAAATGATACATAAAACACCTATAAACACATATGTTTTTAGGCCAGATAAATGCATTGATCAATTTTACCCAGCCGATGGATTCAGGAGAAATTGGCACAAACAGAACCACAAAGGGGTCATCTAAAAGGAAAAAGTTTATCCCAGTAGAAAAACAGTGTACCATCACACCTCTTTAAAGAAGTGCAATCCTTTTTCATACTCTGAAGAAAATTACAAAAATTACAGCCTCAATATATGATTGTGTCATACTACACAGTCTTCTGTGAATGAATGACTATTTCTCTAAAAACCGAGTGTGTATGAGAAATAATAAAGCACATTTGTAAAGTTGACAGATTAGAGACAGCTTCAGAAGAAAAGACTTCAAATAAGCAGGAGTATACAGCAGGAGAGGAAGAGAGATGCCGGAGTGAATATACACACTATATGCCTACCGGATGAACAGAAGTGACGCAAAGAGCGTCTGACCTATTTATGAAACTAGCAAGAGAGCAGCAAAGAAACATCAAAATACTTCAAAGGCTTCTTTTTAATGCCTCGTTGTGACTAAGTTGGGAAACGTCTACATATACACATACACTCTCTCTAATGTTCGTAAACAGTCTGCATTTCAAAGACCTCTTGGCTGTATTTTGTGAAATAAGATGAAAAGGTGTTGGGTTGAGTGACAGAGGAACATGAAAGAAGGACAGAGTGGCAGATGCAAGGGTTCTGATGATGCAATTCCGAATATAAGCACCATGAATTACTTTTTTTTCTGCATCTGTATAGTTGTATTAAAAATAATAGTGTTTTTTTTTAAATGTTAGTAAACCTCAAAATCGTTATATTTTTATTTCCATTCATTGGACATTTCCATTCATTGGACAACACTGCACATTATTTTCATAACATTTTTCATAACAAACTCAAATATTTACAAATATTTAAAAGATTTTAAGATTTAGCATTCCTGTGAATCACTAAACTATCATTTAGTTGTATAATCATGGAGTCGACCAACATCTGGCACCTGTAAACAGGTATTCCAGCCCAGCATTTTTTGGTTTTGCCTCAGAAACAGCCTTTTTGATGTCACCCCACAAGTTTTCTAATAGATTAAGATCTGGGATTGGGCTGGCCCCTCCATAACCTTAATTTGTTGGTCTGGAACAAAGATGCTGCTCGCTTACTGGTGTGTTTGGGGTCATGGTCTTTTCCTCTTCAGCATAAGGCAGCATGACCTCTTCAAGTATTTTTATATAAGCAAATTGATCCAAGATCCCTGGTATGCAATAAATCTGATCTCCCTGAAGTCTTTGCCATTATGGCTATTGTTGGATCCATTTGAATGGCAGTCCTCCATTTTTTTGCCACGTTTCTCTTGTTTGGATTTCCATTTTAAAGCATCAGAGATCATTTTAGCTGAGCAGCCTATCATTTTCTGCACTTCTTCTTATGTTTTCCCCTCTCCAATCAACGTTTTAATTAAAGCACGCTGTTCTTCTGAACAATGTCTGGCACGACCCATCTTTCTCAGGTTTTCAGAGAGAATTGCATGCACAACATGTGCTGGCTTTATCCTTACATAAGGGCCACCTGAATGCTACCTGTTTCTTCACATAATGAATGACCTCACTGATTGAACTCCACACTGCTATAATTTTCAACATGCCCCTTTCACTGAATTATTCAATTACACAGAGCATTCATATCATGAATGTTGGGTCTGTTGGTTTCTCTGACTCTGCTATTTTTATTTAATTTTCAAGATGCATTTCAAGTTGTTTAAGCTGTTTTGCACACATTCATGCATAGGTCATTTATTTGTTAAAAGTTGTTATTACTGTTAAAAACATCTATTATGAAGTTTTCAAGTGTTTTCAAACTGCATATTCAATCAGCATCAGGTGGTCTCATTCAGACCATCAAACAGAATCAGACAATTAAACAGGAGGGGGCATCTGAACGTAAACCAAGTCATTGTCTGTTTTTTTTTATTTTTTATATGACAATCAGCTGCAGATAAAACTGAAATCAATAACAGCACAATAACAAAGCAGCATGCAGAAAACCGGTTACAGCAGTGCCATTTATAGCAGCAAGAACTAAAAATGTGTTATGAATTTGACAAATAACAAACTTGAATAGTGAATATTGTGTACTTTCTGATAAAGCATAGTAAGGATTATGACTCATTTTGTCATAAATAAGGGAGAAAGAGAGAAGAAAAAAAGTTTACACACTAGGTAAAAACTAAGCATAAATGTAATAATAATAGAATTTTCCAAAATGAAAAGACAGCTACAGAACTTTAAATAGCAATATCTAACAGAGATGCAGTACCTTGGACAGCTCCTGTGACAATGTGGGTGGTGTGATTCAGCACCTTGGACAGCAACACCAGCCTGAACAGCACCATGTGTGTCCGAGTTTCAGTCTTATGGGGTGACTGTGCTAGAAGGCCAAGTTTAGTCAAGATATATATTGCAACTAGCTCTTCAGCTTCAAAAGCCTCAATAATGAGGACAGAGCGGGACACATTAGTCAGCTGAACTGGCCCACAAAAGAAGAGAGACTTTATTTTCTATTTCTTTTGTCTGGGTCACGACGCTTTATGTGCAAACACGATTCAGTTTTGTTGTTGTAGCAACTGGAGCAAGTTAAATGTGTCCATTAGCCACAAGTGAATGATCAAATAGGGAAAGAAAGAAAACAGTTTGTTTGAAAACATAACATGGCTGTGCATCTGTGTTTATAGGAAAGACTAAATAACAGATGCTCTTAACTACTAACACCATGTATCTGTCTCAGTACCAACTCATCTCACATTTCAACTTGCTGTGGGATCTCTCTGGTGGGTGCTTGCTTTATTTACACAAAGATAGAGTTGTATCACTGCTCATTGGCACACAAAGCAACAGAACAGACGTTAGGCAGCTCATTACTCCTGAATCACACTGATTTGGAAACCAAGAGTAACTTTCCAAACGCAGAGACACTTGATGACTAAAACGTATTGCAACAACAAGCTCCATCTCTAAGCATACTTCTTCTTTGCCAATTGCATTTTCAACTCCCTGTTATTCCGTTACCTGGAGGAATGATGAAGCATTTCTGACACCAAGAGTGTGTTCTGGAGTGAGAGATCACAGGACGAGCTGATGAATGCTGATGATCATTATTCTAAATGTATAAATCTGACCACTTACATTAAATTAGGGCTTAAAATAAATGCATTAAGATGCCAGCTTCCTTCTCCTAATGGCTTCCATGAATACATAATTAGGCACAATATTTCTTGCGCAAGAAGAAATATAAGAAGCAAATTTCAATGCAATTAGGAAGCTTACGTGTGAATTTGGCTTTGAATGTGCAGGCGGGTAAAATATCCTCGAGATATGAAAATGTGGGCATGCTTTTGCAAGGTTTGTGAGTCTTGGCAAGAATAGAAAATGGGTGAACCTGTTTCATGCCTCGCTAATTCCTTTCATCTTTACAGACACTACAGCAGCGATAAAAAAAAAAGAAGAAAAAGAAAAAAAATGAAGGATGATGAGTGCCACATTTCACAGACCCGAGAGTGCGTCACACAATTCTGACTTAAAAACTGAGGAGCTTCAAATGAAAATTAGCTGCTTGTATAAACGAGACACTCTTGGTGATTTCTGATACCGAAGACGAATGAAAACTAGATGAATTGGCTTTAGTTTCTTTGTGCAAAATCTCTCAGCGAACTGATTTTAAGCTTACGGGGGGATTTACTTTTGCAGACAAAAGTGAGAAGCAATATGTGCTTGACATTTATTCTTAGCAAGTTCCCCCTTAGTGTTATTTGCTATATTGCTGCATCGTTGTTGGGCAGAGCAATTCTTGCCCACTCAATAAAGATCTATGGCCTCCCCTGACAACTTAAAACGTTGAATGCTCAAAGCAGCCGTTTGCTTTTTCAAAGCATGAACGCACATCCATAAAGGCACACAATGGAGTGAAGTTTCTCAAATCCATGGGAATCTGCGCTCAACCCACTCTCGGAAAAGTGTTCAGGGAACACTGGCGCTGGTGGAGAGAAAAACAAACATTAGTTTAAATGCTGGAGCCCAGCCTCACGATGCTGCCAGCCACAATCAATCCACCGCCATGCACTTATAAAAATAGAGATGCAATCTGCGGCTTAGCTGGATTGTGGGCCGGCTGAGTGTTTTGTGTGCACCCAACCTCCTTAGTGCTGGAGGAATGATGGGATATGTGTGGACAATGGTAGGCCATCTTGAATTCCTGCTCCTGCTCCAGGCTACAGTGAGTTTGGTGGTGTCAGCGTGTGAGTTTGTATATGTAACGCTGCATTGAAAGGACGCTTTGGGTGGGGTTTTGGTTCCTTGCCGCTGTCGCCTCTGGCTTGCTTAGTTGGGGACACCTGATTTCCAGTGATTTCCGTCAT
>JAUCMT010000026.1:13337236-13354203 GCA_032357475.1 Enteromius thamalakanensis
TGTAATGGAGTCATTTTTACAGTAAGTAATTTGTACTTTAACTCAAGTATGGTTTTCAGGTACTCTTTACACCTCTGCTTTTCAGGTAACTCAAGATCCATGGATCGCAACAGATCTATCTCCCAGCTCTTTTTTCATCTACCGACCACGAGAGTCAGGACATCTTTTGGAATTCATCGCTCTATAAACCAGGAGGACATGATTGCCAATCCAAAACCTTGTAACCAACCGGACTTCGAGACTACAGTACATTAGACCCTCACCAAAGGTTGAAAGGGTTCTAAAATCTGGAACACCCTGGAGCAGGTGCAGAAGGTCCTTGCCTGGAGCACGCAAGCAAAGGGGCCTTGGAGTGAAGGTTTGTTTGCCAGAGCTTAATCTTGTTGCAAATGTCTGTACATCTTCTGCCTCTCTGGGTTAGAGACTCAGAACTTGGTCGATTCGCTTTGTCTCTCTAGGATGGAGACTCAGGACGTGCTTCAACTGTTGTTGTCTCGCTGGAAAAAGACTCTGAATGAAGTCTGAACATAGATTATCTCTTTCCTCGCAGGCTGGATGCTCAGAACTTGGTTGCTGTCACTGAGAATACTTTTTTCTCTGGCAATTGTCCTGGCATCTTTATCTGATGGCATTGGACATTTTGCTTATATTAGTCCACCAAAATCCAATCAAAATGCAGCAAAGGTATGTCCAATATTGGGGTCAGAGGGGGGGCCCCTGCCATAAACTAGGCCCCTGGAATGTGCTGTCCACTACAATATTTTACTAACTCGTGGAACTCATCTGAAGATCATATCCCTGCACTGTGTCCTGCCGCTTGTGAGGTCACGAAGATGTTTCATGTTCATAAAAAGGCTTCTTAGGCTCTTCAAAGTTGTATGTATTAAATAAAAATGTAGCAATATTGTCAAATATAATTATAACTTTGGATAACTATTAATTCAGGCTTCTGTGTTAGGTGATCCTTTAGAGATCAATCTAATATGTAGATTTGTCGCTCAGGAAACACTTCTTATTATCACCATCATCAGTGTTGAAACCAGTTGTGCTTTTTGTATTTTTGTGGAAACCATAATACATTTATTCATGCTTTTTTGATGATTAGAAGGTATAAAAGAACATTTATTTATTTGTTTTAAATTTATTTTTTTGGGTAACTTAACTGTCTTTACTGCCACTTTGATCAAGTATCATTAAAAAAATAAAATAAAATGATACTGACCAGAAGCTTTTGAATTGTAGTGCAAGTGGATCTTATTACATGTGCATAAAACATACAATATTGTATCAGGTCTGATTTCATTGCATCAGATTTGGGCTACTATCATATGTGATCCTAAATTCAATATATAACTGATATCTGATCGTCCGAGTCAAGTCTAAATACTCATAACCAACCATTTTTAATAAAGCTCTATACATTACCTCTATTTATTCACACTATACTATTGTATCTATCATTAAACAATACATTATTACTGACATTCTTGAGACGTTTTGTTATTAAGAGCGTGTAATAGTCAATGAACATTGTGTTAATTTGTGAGATGTTAACAGACTGTCATTTGTGTCAACTACTTCGTTTCATGATCTGGTATATCATTGTATTTACAGTGATAGTTTTACTTTGTATTTAGCTGCTTGTGTATTTTAATAAATACATTTTTGTGACAACGGTTATTTACATTTTATACATGCAGGTGTCATAACATTTCATAACTTTTTAATAGCAATTTTCTCAGTGCTTTATTTCCTAACTAACCCACAAGGTCTCAGAGCATGAGTAAACACCTAAGAGTTCAATCTCTGACTGAGTGCTGGCAGTTCAAGGACACAGTGAGGAGGTAAACACTCCTCTAATCTCATCTGACACACGGTATACTTCACAAGCCTGCTTCAAATGTCTGTTCACGCGAGGGGAGCGCGCACACACACACACACACACACAAAAACAAACAAATGTAATTGCACACTTTCTGAAAGAAACAGCATGATGTACTGTTTTGCTTCACTTTTTAACAGTCCCTGAACTGATGAGATGTGTAAATGTTTGATAAACCTATATCACCGCAGCAGAACTCTATGCTGGACCTCCAGGAGGCTGGATATTTCCATCAACAACATTGCCTCCTAATGACCAAAAAAAAGTAACTCTGTGCTCTTAGCATAACCTGCAAAGACTTCATTACTCAACCACCATAGCACTTCAAAAACACACACAGGAAGTGAATGCACAACAAGCGCAATCGGCACGGCCTGTTGATGCAGTAGCCTCTCATTAAACAATGCAGTGTGCTGTACTAGTTAGAGAAGCGCTATTTCATCTCAGTAGCGAGACGAGCACACATCACAGTAACAGTGGCAGAATCACAGGGGTCACAGAAGCCCCAAGGGGTACCGTACGAGGTGTAGGTAATGAGAAATCACTGGATGAGCCGCAGCCAATCAGACTGCGCCATTGAGTATGTCAAAACCATTGAGTTATGATTGATTTCTCTCTCAGCTAGGAAGAGTAACAGAAGCATTTGAGAGAGAACAGGAGAGGTGCGCATGTTATTCAAGCGCTGGTAATCAGAAAAACAGAGAAATACAGTCTCAAGGCTGATTGATTTTGATGTCTTTTATATCATTGATCTATGGCTCCCGTAAAACAGCTGATTTAATCCATAGATAAAGAGCTAAAAATCGACTGGATGAAATCCACACATTCCGGGGTGGAGATGCATGGTTTACTTACATTTCTTCTACATTTCATTCTAGTATTTTTCATTTCTTCACTGAGAAAGAAAACATCTTAAATAAATGAATGAATTAATTAATTAATTCATAAAATGGTTTTCTTATGCTCACCAAGGCTGCATTTATTTCCTAACAAATATAAATTCCTCTGATGGCAAAGCTGAATTTTCTGCAACATTACACATTTTAATATGCTGAATTGTTTCTTAGGATTACTTAAGAAAACCGTTGTGCTGCATAAGAATTTTGTGTAAACTATCTCTCTCGCTGTTCTTCAATCAAAGCAAGTTAAAAAGAACAGAAATTAAGTATTTAAGTTTGCAAAATGTCTTTTTTCATCGCATATACCATTGTTGGAATAGCGGTGCAAATTATAGCATTGGTAATCAAACACTTGCACAACGCTGCATGTGTGTCCGAATATCATCACATCATCCAGTAAAGCAAAAACCATTTTTACAAAACAGTAGCATAACATTTGCTTTCTGATCTCTTTTCCTCTCACACATTACCATGCATGTTTACAAACACAAAAACTCTTGAAAAGACAAACCCCTTTGATATCGCTCTCACACATTTGAGCCATTTTTAGTCTGGTTCATTAAAAACCCTTAAGGTGAGGGAAACAGGGACAGAAAGACTCTGAGGACGTGATAGGGACTGTGCCGTCACCTCTTACAGCTGCTCGAGGGCAAACTGTCTTTTCTTCGTAGCAAATGCCGACCCAGACAATCTCAATGGACCGCTCAGCAGCATCCAAAAGTGAGGTCACAAGTCCAGTCCCCACAGATCCATTACACTAAAGCCCGATAAACCTGAATGCACCAAACTCTGATAAGGTCACACTACACATTTTGTCTGTTTTTGCCAAGTAAATCTAACAGCAGCACTACAGGTGTAAAAAATGCATCCATGCGTCATAATGGATCTCTGTGACAATGGCAGTATTCAAAGCACTGATTGCATAATCTATTATAATTGCTATAATAATACCCAATGTATTGCTTAACCAAAATACAATTCTCAAGCCTGGTGTATTGTTTCTGTCAGTTTTCCTCTTCAACTGGCTCCCTGCAGGACAAATCTAGCCGTCAATCATTTTTATACAGATCTACAATTGATTTTGATGAATTTGCTGCATTGCCTGATACAATAGTGCACTCTTTGCAGTAACTGTTCAACTGCATTCATGAGTTAGTTGATCAGGCTAAAGCTATAGCTAAGATGCACTACTGTATACTGGATGGATGGATAGGATGGATGAATGGGATGGATGGGATGGATGAATGGGATGGATGGGATGGATGAATTGGATGGATGGACAGCTAGATAGCTAGATAGATAGATGCGAGCAAATATTAAAATTCCAGGCGCACAGGCTAAACTATTATGATAATAATTTTATTAATTACAGTGTGCTATTATGCATACAAACATATGCACATATCAATAGAAAGAGCTGGATAATGTAATGTGCAACTCATTCTAAGACTCAGAATTAATGAATCGGTTATGTTCTTGTCAGCTTGTGTGCTATTTTAATGTAAGACAGCAGCATAAGGCCCCATTTATTAAGATCAGTAAACTGACAGGTGAATGCGTCTAAAAGCTTCAGCAGAATGGATTTTGATGCCAACTTCTGTTTACAGCACAGCAATATCAAATGGATTAATGTTGTCAGAGAGAGAAATGGATCAATCAGAAGCTTTATCAAATATGACTTACAGGTAAACAGCAGAGCGGTGTGAATGTGTGCGCACGTGTGTGTCTGCATGTTTACCTGTCTGAATGATGCGACCAACCCTATGCACTAAAAGCCATGTAAAGTCAGCCCGCGTGACAGACCTTTCACTTCCTGTGCTATCTTATCTCTCAGGGAATAGAACCCTCTGCTTCCAGCTAACAGCCGTTCAAAGCCCTTTGTTCCGTTCTGCAGTCTATCCCCCTAACCACAAAGTGCTATTCATTTCCAATCACATGACCCTGCAATTGCCAATAGCCTGTTTTTCACAGAGACTTGTATTTGTGGTTTTCTTTTATTTATTTATTTTACAGTCATGTGCCAGTCAAAGAACTGGGATTTGCTGGGACTGAAATATTTGCTGAACTGGAACAGTATGTGTGGATGGACACCGTTTTGTTGCTACTGTATAAAGATGTTGTGTGCATATTTCTAAAATAAAACGTTTCAATACATTCTTCCTTTAACAAAGTAAGATAGCAATGTACTTTGCAAGTTGACTTTTCATAGACATGTGAAAACTTCTGGCTCTTACAGTTGGGTTGTGATTATTTGAAAACACAAGAAATCCACATGCATTACACTCTTTGCACTTTACTATCTCTATTTCGTTTATCCATAATACTACTTTCTCCAGTGAAAAATGTGTTTTGTCTGAATTGGGAGAGAAATATGCACAGATCAACCACCTTTTACCAGTTTAAAAACTAGGGATGCATGATAATCATCTGCTGATATGTAATGGCAGATGATGCCGATATGTAATGCGCATCTTGACAGTAAAGCATGTTATGTAATCAGCGGAAATTGCCATCACGCAGGTCATTTCACGATGAGCTGCGCAAAATCACACTAATTATTCACAAGGATTTATGCAGCTCCGCAGTTAACAACAGTTATGTGTAGTAAATGCGGCTCAATGTGAAACGATGCACATGGTAGCATTTACCGCTGATTAAAGAACCAGCTTTACTGACAAGATGCGCATTTTATATCGGTCGATGATTACGTTCATTCAGAGTAAAAACTGGATTTTGATGTGAGAGAACAACAAGGACTTGATTTTTTTAACATTTTTGAAAATGAACTTTCATGTAAGTGGATGAAATCATCCGGCAAAGTTTTCAATCTGAAAGTGCATTGTGTGTAAAGTTATTGTTGACTCTGATTCATTGAAAGGAGATGTTTTTAAAACAAATCCATTTCATGTTGATATCAACATGGAACATTAGCATATTCCCCGCCCACTTGTTGGTCCGACACCATGGTCTGAATGAAAAAGCAAATTCACTCTTTGCCACTAGATGTCGCTTTTGTAACGGTACTATCCCGGTAACGCTGAACACAAAGCAGCACTATGCTCACAAACCCTGCTTTATCAGGCATTACATAATGAAAAAAGAAAATGAGCAATCACTACAGATTAGTGTAATTAATGGGTTTTAAAAATAAATCGTTGAGCGAATCGTTTGGGAATCGTTGAGCAAATAAGGTCAAAATTAACGTAAATTATAGGACAATGAATGTGTTTTTTGTGTTATCATGTTGTTGGGGACTCCTAAAACCAAAATATGAACGTTTCATTACCCATAATAGGAGCAATTTAAACTTAAAATGGATGGATTTGTTTCTAAAGAAATTGAATAGCACAGTCTATCTTCACAGACGTCATCACCTCTGGCCTACTTCTTCTGCCGGCTCCTGTCAGATGTTGTTTGCTCTGGCTGAGGCTGCTCGTGTGGAACTCTCCATATTTAGATGCTTGCCTAGAGGTCACACCTGGTTGCTGTCCGTGACACCTGACAGACGCTTGGTGGCCCTGTATCCATGACAACCATAGATGGGGATGGGAAAGAGCAGAGGTCAGGTTTAAAACAGGTTTACCTGGAGCTTTTCCATCACACAGGAAATGACACGTTGAATGGTCTGAGTAAGCAGGGGGTGGTCTGAAGGACTCATCTTGATGGTGGAAAGCAGAAGAGATTAGAAGACACCTAAGGAGAAGGGTGGTAAACTACAATACCGACGAGTGCCTCAAAGTGACAAGGTAATTGGCAAATATCAACTTAATCTCGGGATTGGCCACTTAATGGTTTCAAGAGGTACTCTGTGACTACAGATCGTGCTTCTCGCTTTGAGGGCATCGTGCAGAATCAGGGTTACCAGATGCTCAATTAACAAGGCAATTTCATAAGTATCTGAAGCATATTGCAAGTCAATAGTAATGCACTCTTGTGAGGAAGACACAGATGTTGCAAAGATTTGTTTTTCCTTCTTAATCCTACTTGGGAAATGGGACTTCTGTGCAGCTGAGAGACATCTGAGCATTCCCAGCTAGGAAACGATCACTGCTCTGTGAGTGCGCGAAATCAGGTCCAGAGCTTGATTTGTCAGCAGTTATTGTATTGCTGTATCTTATATTGTATTAGTATTGTATGTTTTACCTTGAATAAGGGTGTAGCATTTATAAAAGTTTCTGTTGTTTATCAAATTAAATTCATAACCCCGGCTGTGAGTGAAATCTGGGCTTTGCTGTAATGCTTTCACAAATCATTTTTGTTTTATTAAACAGTTTTAATGGAGAGAGTAAAATAAATGGTGTTTATATACAAACATGGTGTTGCATTAAAATAGAAAAGCATTACAAAGTGCTAAATAAAATGATATATTCAGAATAGTATACTTGTTTAGTATTCAGTATATATACAGTACAATTTTTTACTAATAAAATTTCCATATGCATGAAATATCTGGCCTGCTACATTTGACAAAGTGTGTAGTATACGGTATACAACAAAAAATACCGTGTGAAAACTATATCCATCCATCCATTTTCCAAACCACTAATTCCCTGTAGGGTGGCAGGGATAATGTAGCATAGGAACACTGTATCCCACAATGCAATTCACATGACTCGATTTACTATTTTAGGTGTGTGAAATGAATAGGAAGTAATATAATCCCATTTATTTTTTTAAGTCAAATTTGTGCTAACATGCAACAGAACAGATTTTATATTTATATTTGTATTGTACTGTAATGAGGTCATGTGAAAGCATAACAGCTTGCTGTTTTAAATAATTTATATAATTTATATGTCTCTTAAATTAGCAAGCAGTGCAGAAACTGCTTTTTTGTTTTTATTTTCCTGTTATGTCTTAGTATCAAAATACTAATGACAGCTAATATGCTAGAAATACGCAAGCTGGTATATACAGAGAATTGGTTCTTAAAATAAAGCATTACCTAAAATCGTGCTATGAGCTATTCCATTCCAACAGAAAACCACAGCTGTGCACACAGAACATTTTCAAACAAGTGCATTCCCTTTTTTTTTAGACAAAATCTATAAAGAAATCAAATAAATAAAAACTTAGCAAAACTGCAACTGTGGGATCTCCAGCAGAGTTACCAATAAAGTGGACATAGTACAGCAGGAGAGAATCTAAAAGCCATGGAAAAGAGAAGAGGATGACAGTTTGTGATGGAAAGCAAGAGGAGCGAGAGAGGAAGAAGCTCACAACTGTCACTGGGATATCCCTTGGGTGAAGGGGTAGAGGGAGCTTGAGTAAAACATGTCTGACAAGCCAGATCAGAAGCGCTGACACACATCCGAAGCAAAACTTAGGACATGCACCGCACCGCCAGGCTTCCCAAACACACACACACACACACACTAAACTCATTGTGTGTCATTGTTTCGCAAACATAAACTAGTTCTCAATTCAAAATGAAACCCAAATCCTGAACAATTTTACTTGGCAAGGCAACAATGAGCAAAGATATTGCTTAGGGTGAAAGCAAAGCCTTACATAAATTCCTGAGGAGCAAGACAAAACAAGTAGCTAAAAACCAATCACAATTCTAACAGAGTCTTTTCTCAAAGTGTTAGAGTGAAAGCAGACCCAATGCTGTCCCCTTTATCTGTGCCTCGAATCTCAAAGAGGAGAAAAATAGCCTTTCATTTTCTTACTTTGATTAAACTTTTTTTTAAAGGAAGTTTGGCTCTAAATAAGAGGGAAAAGCAAATTGCAGAGGCTTGTTTTGTGAGGCTATTCCTTCGTCTTGTTGACCTTTACTTCAATTTGTTTGAACAGCTCTGTGGACGCACCAAGGCAGAGTTCATTCAAGATGAGATTGCACACAACACTAACCAGTGCGGGCTGGTTTGGACAGAACAAGATCGAAACATTAGAGGGAAGATTGGTCTCAGGTTTAGAGAGATTACTTACAAGTTGTATGTTGTAGAGGAATGTGAAACGATTCTCGGTCAATTATAACTAACAATCCTCAGCATCGAGTTTCATCAGCGTTTAGTCTTTGTTTATCGGTTGTGCCAATGCAGACTTAAAAGTACGCTGAATTCGATAATAACAAGGTTGAAAGATAATGAAACAAAAGAGAAGGACTGAGATAGACGATATCATATTTCATATAACTTCAAGAAACCTACAAGAGTGTAAAAGCATTTGGGCTCAGCTAGCCAGAAATCCTGGACAGCACTGCGTTCTAATATGAATGAGAGTGAACATAATATGTAATTTTCAGCCTCTATCACAGCCTCTCTTTTTGTTTAAACTCCGTTTGTTCAGTTGCCTTGTGAATAATTTAAGCTTTGAAATCTGTTCCGTATCTCTGACAAGCAGGTCTATTATAATTATGGGCCGCTACATTATTATGATTACCAATTGAGAAGAGAGAGAGAAAGACTAGAGGAAGCGAGAGGGTAACCATGAGATGATATGCGAAATGAAAGAAATATTCGTTGAAATTCTCATTTGGGTCGGACGTCTCTGCTCCAATCGGGAAACAATTTATTCATCTGACAATATGAAGAATGTAAGATGCATATCATCTGCGCTAATGAGACTGAAGCACCCGGAACATCAGCACAATCAGAGAGAATAGCAAATCATTTAGTCAGGTTTGTTGCTGGCGATTAGAAAAACCTCAATCGTCATCTTTCTCCTGGTGATTTGATCTCCTTTCCAAATCATCTCTTGTGTCTCTAAGATTGGGATTTGGGATGAGGAATATCTTAATTTCATGTCTGACGAGGCTCGGGAGGTGTAGATTGGAACAGACAGGTTCAGTTTGAAACCCCTCAGCGTGTCATTATGGCAGCAGAATTATATGCCAATTTTTAATATGACTGGCATCGAAACAAGCACGAGGCACTTATGATGGATATAAAACATACAGCTGAATTTACTTCAGTAAATATGCTCTATACTTCGAAGCGATCATTCTAATGAGTAAGTGTTTATTTTATTATTAATAATTTAGTCCAAATGTTTGAACACTTTACAGCAAGGTTTTATACATTCACAAGGTTATTGCTATTAAAAATAAATAAATAAATAAAGATTTTATTTGCAAAAAAAAAGATGAACGGCACCTAAAATATATATATATATATATATATATATATATATATATAGTTGATTGTCATGCATTATTCTCCACATATATCGGAACCCTTAACATGTTTTGTCAAAAGAGAAAAAAAATTATATTGTTTACTTTTAAAGTTGCTCTATGCGATGTTGCAGGATTTTAGCTTGGTTTAATTTTTATCTCAAACCGTTTGCATCACCCCTTGATCGTCTCACTGTCTGGCCTCTGAATACATTGGGAAAAAACCCGGTCTCGAAAGACAACATAGAGGCTGCAATACCAAAACAAGCACTATGAGTACAGGAAAAACAAACTTCGGCCAACCAATCAGCAAGAAGAGGTGGGGTTTAATGCGCACAAACAAAGTTCGACCAACCAATCAGCAAGAAGAGGTGGGGTTTAATGCGCACAAACAAAGTTCGACCAACCAATCAGCAAGAAGAGATGGGGTTTAATTTGCACAAACAAACTTCGACCAACCAATCGGCAAGAAGAGGTGGGGTTTAATGCGCACAAATAAACTTCGACCAACCAATCGGCAAGAAGAGGTGGGGTTTAATGCGCACAAATGAACTTCGACCAACCAATCAGCAAGAAGAGGTGGGGTTTAATGCGCACAAACAAACTTCGACCAACCAATCAGCAAGAAGAGGTGGGGTTTAATGCGCACAAACAAACTTTGGCCAACCAATCGGCTTGTTGATTGGTTGGCCAAAGTTTGTTTTTGTTGTGGCTTCACGAGTTTTACTGCAGAAGCCAACAAGCGCCATTGTTGTTTTTTAACAGAATAAGTCATATTTTACTGAATCACCTCACTGTATTTAGGTCAAGTGACGAACTTGATTAACCTGTCATAAACATTTTCAGAACCTTGCAAAAGCAGCACGTTACATTGGTGAGGGAAAAGCTCAGTTTACTGCATGTAATCACATCTATAAAGTCTATGATCACAACAACAACCACCTTTGCCGGGCATCTACTGTACACTGTCATCTGAGGAGATTACAAAGATTAAATGTAAATGAGATTACAAAGTGTTTTGTTTAGTTTTTTACTCTAAAACATGAAATGCGAAGTAACTTTTGCTATAAAACCTGTTATAAAAAAAAGCATACTTTCAATAAACTTTAATTGTGTAAATTGCACGTATTTGTTTAAGCTATTTTTACTCAATCAAATATCCCCACTACAGTTTGATTCATATTACTTATAATTAATATAATATTTACTTATAATTGGGAACCTATAATCCACCACAAATTTGATTCTACTACACCCACTTTTAAACCCACAATTAAATCCTGATGAATAAAACCAAGGCACTCCATACATTTATTCATGTGGCATATCCTGTTTATTTCCTATTACTGAATTAAAAGTTAGTCTGTGAATGCTATTTCATGTTGACTTTAATTAGTAGAGGATATTGGTGGAGCACCTCAACTGTGAAGAGCTGGGGGACACTAACGCTGTTTGAAGGCAGCCCAATCGCTGGAATCAATAGAAGCTAATTACACTAAAGATTAGTCCTCAATGCTCCTGTTTTACAGCCAAAAATACAGCAAAAAACAAACAAGCACTCAAATGCACTCAGCTACACCTCCATTTCTGACATATCTCAGACAACTCAATAAAAGCATGCTGTCAGAGTTCGACCTCTCCTCCTCGCTCGCTTTCCAGAAACATCCTACAAGAACCAAATTTAACTTTTTACTTCATTCCTCCACCCATCCAAACATTCTGCCTGCCTCTGTGGGCTGCGATTTATTTTGTCGTTTCGCTGACCTCAACACAATCCGCAATAACAAAGCATCTAAATGTCAGATGTTTATATAAACAGTCGCTCTAACTACAGTCGGCTGAGCTGCACTTTATTACAGCTGTTACAGCATGATATATCAGATATGACAACATTTTCATTTTCCTTTTAGCGGTTTGCATAGATATTGAATAGTGGGTGTCCAAAGCTTTAATCTAAACAAAGACAGTTAAAGACAAGTATTCAGTGGAACAACAGTGACATTTGGAGATGGATGGAAATTGCAGTGACCTCACAGCACACTATTTATGAGAAAGGAAGGCGGTCATTTGAAGACGAACAGACCTGTTCTGGAATAGTCTATGGTCTGGGTTTTAGACAGCTTTTGGGGGAAATGTCTGGCTGGATTAGGTCAGCGAGGGCCAGCCAGTCATGCGGTGATATAACCGTGCACTCTGAAGGAATTCACATTTCAATGACATCTTCATTTAGATAAGAGTCAAAACAGAGACTTAGCACGTTAAATTGCACAATGTCTTTTTTCTTTTCACTGTCAAACACAGAGGTGATTGAACACACTTGGAGGGAAACAAATTCTTCCCAGGTTGTTAGCTTGCTATCACCTGTATCTGCAGACACACATCCAAAATGGAAGTTCAAGTGTGAAAAATTACATTTACATTGTAGTTATAGAAAGGTGTAAATTATGCGATCCAAATCTTATCTCTAACAAGATCTTGTCCTTAGATTCGCACTTCAGTTCATCAGATTATTTATTTTGGGGTTGATTTACTGCAGAGCTCTTCAGAGACTTGTTATACCTCAAAAATATTGTTTTGACAGAGTAGAAATCAGGTATAAACTAGCGATGAAGGTCCACGCTATGTCATAAGATATTTTTAAAGCCACAGGTCAAAGGAGAGAGCCTTTGGACTGTAGCTTCTTCCCAGCACCAGTCTCAATGATTCATGCCAGATATTCCTTGATTACTTAAAAA
Source organism: Enteromius thamalakanensis (assembly GCA_032357475.1). NCBI lineage: Eukaryota > Metazoa > Chordata > Actinopteri > Cypriniformes > Cyprinidae > Enteromius > Enteromius thamalakanensis. The sequence goes on from JAUCMT010000026.1 coordinate 13,349,870, forward strand.
CGCATCCTGCTCCTCATTGCTCCTCCTGGCTGGCCGACAGACAGAGACGGGCTGCTAGGCTGGAAAGTGTGAATGGCTGCAAGAAGCTACTTCAGCATAAACTCACTGCTAGAGGTCAAGCAAGGAAAGAGAGAAAGTTAGGAATGAGAGTTTGGTAGCAAAAAGTTTCTACTTTAAGGTGTCAGTGTGTAAAAGTTCACAAGCATAAGCTTAGAAACTTGAAGGATGAGGAAAACTATACATTTATTTATTAGCAGCCCTTGCTGATGCAGGAAGTGAGTAAAGCATACAACTTTGGCATGTAGCTAATCTTACATATTTCAGCTACAGACATGAATGAAATGGAGTGGAAAATGACTTGGATTTGCATAAACAGAGCAACCACCTATATCTAGGGACATGAATACCATTGGCCCCCTTTACACCTGAAATTAATATGCATTTCATATCAGAATTATTTCATTTTTTCTTGGATATTGTCTAAATTGCACATTACACTTCATTCCAATGTGTCTTAATCTGATCACCCTCTAAATATTACCTGACATCTAATTTCATTTTGTGTGTGTGTGTTTGTGTTCTTTCCAATATTGTAACTGTTAACTAAAACATACTTTAAACATATACTGTTGAATTAAATAAAGCTGATATAAAATTAAATATCGAGTGAAAGAAATTTTGGGTTAAATGGAGAAAAAAGTGAATACACTGGCTCTATCTACTGGCAAATGTATACAGTCAACCATTAGTGTACAAATTTTTGTTAGAAACTATTCAAATCAGTACATTAAGTCATATCAAAAAGTACAGAACAGTCATGCCTTTCTGGTTCTCACCCCTCGATACAATATTACATAAAAGACTAATTAAATAGAAATACTGCATTGGAATCTAATTGAAAGTTTAAGTACTAAAATGTTAGCTGAGATAAAACTAAAACTGAATCAAATTAAAAGAAAAGGGGAAAAAATAAAAACATCACAAGCATATACAATTATTTCAAATGAAACAAAATATTATACATGCATACACAGACAAAAAATATTATGCAATAACATTAATAACTAAAATAGCAAATAAATGATATCACTGTTGCTTTCTTAGTGGAGGATCTAAATAGATAACGGAAGAGAAGAAAAATATTTGTTAATGCCTAATTTTTGGGGAAATAAAAAAAGACTCAATCCTATGTCCCTACAGACCCTACAGATGCCAAAATTGTGCCGGTACTTAACTTAATGCATGAAAATGAGAACTCTGTTACAAGTGGATGTGTCTGATTGAGTGACCCACATCAGGAAAAATACGGGCCACTCGGCCATCAAGAACTTCCTCCGCTGGCACTTCTCATACATTACGAACCCATCCTTGAGATGCTTTTTAAAGTAATCAAGTTGGAAGAAAGCATCCGAAACAAGACCACTCCATCCACCCTGGAAACTGGACAATGCTCACATCGCACACGATCTCCATGGAAACAGAGAGGAAGAGTAGGACACTCCAAGCGGCCTTCTCCTCCCTCTCGGCTTTCATGTGGAAATAGATCCCACTGTTTGAGATGGAGGGAGGAAGCCGCAAGAATGAGGCTAAAGAGAGAGACGAGTAGAGGGAAAGAAATGGAAAAGGAGATGGCCCCTTCACCGGCAGGATGTCTTGCAAGTGGCCCCGAGTGCTCCTACTGTTTCCTGAAGAGCTCCAGGAATAGTCGTCCTCTCCGCTGATGCTCTATGACAGCTGTGCCACAAGGGTTTTGTTTGTTTGTGTAGCGGAGTTTATTTTCCAGAGTAATTTTGTCGTAGTGGAGAAAAGGTTACAAAACAAGTCTTCGATTCTCTGAGACGTTTATACTTTATGATGTTTGCGAGCAAACGTCTTTTCTCCAAATGTGATTTGTAGTGATCTGTTGATGTCAGAAATGAAAGAGGAAGCGGTGGGAAAATGAATAGAAGCAACGATTCAAATGACAGCGTAACAAGACCAACCTTTCAGCGCATAAGAATAAATTTTGGATTTCTGACGTGCTATGCTTTTCTTACTAGGTAAGGGCTTTTAAAAGTAGATGCATGGCACAAACGCACGCATACACGCTGACAACATTGTGTTTGGCAGGGAGCTGAGTAGGTGTCTGATTCCAGCTAGAGTTTCAGGCCGCCGCAGGATATCTTTACTGTCAATGTGTTTGTGTACCTGTGTGTGATACTAGAAGCTGTGCTAGCTTGTGTCAGAGAGATGCCCTCACCCACAGCCCTGATTTCAGGTCAACTCGCGGAGAGAAGAGGGAGATGGGATGTAATAGAGCACAAGATGAGGGACAGAGGAGACACTGATTTTCTGATGCCAGTCTGTGTTTAACGGAGCTGCTATATCAGACTTAATACAGACATTCATACCTCAACAGACACAAGGATCTGTGAAATAAAACCGAGGCTGAGAGAGCAAAGGTGTGTGTGTAAACATCACTGATGGCATCAAAACGTAAAAACTGCAGGGCATGAGTATAAAAGGTAATGGATTCAACGATGATTAATTGTCGACAGCTTTCAAAGGCTCCAGCTATAATGAAAGTGAACCTTATAATTAATTTTAATATAAAATAAATTAGAATGAAATGATTAAAGGGCCACAATGAAAAAATTTAAATAACTGATCTTGAGAATTAAAAGTGTTCACTGTACTTTGAAATCAGCTGCTTTCAGAAGGGAAATTCATATGAAATAAAAATAAATAATATATATATATATTTTTTTTTTTTAACTGTGAAAAAAAGATATAATGAACACTTTCAACATGTTCATAGAACTACACTTCACCACCACAAAATAAAAAACTAATTTAAACAAATGACTGTGAAAAACATGGAATGGAAAACTGAAATAAATAAATAAATGAATAAAAGGAAAGAAGGAATAAAGGAAAATTTATAAATAAATAAGAATAAAAAAGAAATAAAATAAAACCAGGAATTGAAAAATAATAATAATAATAATAATAATAATAATTCAACATACAGTATTATCTACTGTACCAACAAAATAAATTATACTTTTAAATAAGTGTCTCTGGAAAAACATTTGATATATATAAATATATATATGTGTGTGTGTGTGTGTGTGTATCTTTTGTGAGCTTTGATTTACAATGAAGAGACCTTAGGAACTGTGAGAGCCTGTGTCTTAAATGATTCATAATATGATCATATACTGTAAATACAGTCTACACAAAACCTACAACTTCCCTTCATGATTCACTACACTGAACAAATGACCGGTCTTTGCATCTGCTCAGTTTTTTTTTCAGCATGTTGTGAAGGAAACCAGCAAAGGTAAAATTAGAACAGCTTAAACTAACCAAAATAAATAAATTAAATTACATCGACAATCGCAAAAGAAATCTGCTTAAACTCCTGCACTTTTGTCTTTGAACATGCTTTAGAAAATGTAAAGAGCAAATTGCACATCAAACATTTATATTCTAAAGGGTGCTTTTGTTGTCATGATTTGGCTGACTGGCACATTTGTGTTCCTGTACTAGCAGCTACCACTCGTTCCTGAATTTTTCAGAAAAAGACAGACACTCTATTCACACGCATTTATAATTTAAGGCAAAACCTCTAGCAGCCACAGGCAACCTGCCTCCAGTTGTTACATGCAAAGTTCCACAGCACACATTCACACAGCATACTCCAACAAATATAAACACAGTCAGTGCTCTATCTAACTATCTGCTTCAGCTTCACATTCTCCTTAAGCACTCTTTGGTATAATGTCGAATTCATAGTTGACTTCCCAATGACCCTTAAGCAGCAAAACACCTCCACTATCACCATTCTTCCTCATGTAGGTGTTGGATACAAACTTCAAATCCTTGCTTGTTGAACTCATGTAGACCAGATTTGCAAGGTCTCTTCTTAACAGTTAAAGGAATAGTTTACCCAAAAACATTTAAGGGTTTACTACTCTAGGGTTTACTAACCCTAGAGTTCCAAATCTGAATGAATTTCAAAGGAAGTTGTTTTGGGTCACCATTGACTTCCATAGAAGAAGAAAAAATACTATAGAAGTCAACCCACATGGAAAGAACCTATATGAGGATATATGGGCATATATGACAATATATATGCTGCATATGTGCGTATATATGCCACATATAGGCAATATTGAGGTGTGCATATACATCTCCATATACACACCATATAGGTCTCCTGTATTGCATCGTGGTCTAATGGATAGGGAGTTGGACTTTTAACCCAAAGGTTGTGGGTTCAAGTCCCAGGTCCAGCAGGGATTGTAGGTGGTGGGAATGAATAACCAGCTCTCTCTCCACCTTCAATACCA
>JAUCMT010000026.1:13354303-13373101 GCA_032357475.1 Enteromius thamalakanensis
GGGAGACACCGCTCAGCAGTATTTTGAAAGTGATTGCAGTACCAGTTTTGGCCATTTCTTACATACGGCTCCTTTAATATTTACATACACATACATACATATACACACACACATATATATATATGGAATAGGAATGTTTACGCAGAGGCCACTGTAATATTTGTTTTCTCCCGTAACCCAGATTTTTGTGGTTGGCTGAGGGTGTTGAAGTATTGTTCGTTAGTGGGCTTTTAAAGTAATGCAAGTTAAGCAAAAAATTAAAATAAAAATCATATGACTATTTGTGTTGATTGTGATAATACTGCTACACATTTTAGGCCTATTTTAGAAAGCAAAACACAGCATAAAATCTTAGTGCATGTGTGTACTGTTTGTGTGTGAGACAGAGTGCTTTGAATTTTGTTATTTACATAAACTGTTGTCAGGGTGCCTAATCTGTGCACAAAGTGGAGACGCTGCGTTTAGCATAAAGAACAGCCTCTTATCTCAACAGCCCCTGCAGATGCAAACGTGTTCTCTCTGTCTTTCTTCATATACACTCTGTATTTTCTTAAATATACATTTACAGTCTCCATTATGAGGCTTGGCCCCAGGGTGGGTCCGCCCCCATATACTTAGTTTAGTATATACTACATTTCGAAGTTTAGGATCAGTACTTTTGTAATACTTTTATTCAGGATGTTTGATGAAAAAAAACAACAACAATATATATATATATAAAGGTTTATACTATTTATTGTAGTCTTAAAAATGATATCCCTCCCTTTTAACTTGTGTGATAAGATTCCATAAAGCAATGAATATGGCAATGTAATAACTATTCTAATACCTGTAATAACATAGAAACTAAGTCCAAAGAACGGCCATGCCATCCCTTTCCAGATTTAAAAGCTTAGCTTTCTCCTCTCTTTTTCTCTCTCTCTCTCACGCACACACTTTCTCTTTAATTCCTCTCTCCTGTGCTGCGGTGTGAGGACAGGCGGTCAGGCGGTGGCTGGCCTCATGATTAATGATGTTTATACTTGACAGAAAGCTCCTTTATTTATCTGCGTTGCTGCTTCACAGATATCATCAGTCACCTGAATGAAAAATATTCACTCATACCAATTTTGCAGTATAATTGAGTGGAGTCACTTCCCTTCTGTCGTCTTTTACCTCCTTTCTCTGTCTCGCTTCCTTTTTTTTCTCGTCTCTCTTCTCTTTTGCTATCTGACCGTCTTATCATCACCCTAGTAATTTTCACACTGCCTCGTAAGATATGGAGAGGCTGGCTTTAGTCGTATTTGACATTAAGCCTCTTCAATTTTTACGAGAGAAGAAAAAGAGAGCGAGAGAGAGGGAGGAAATGCAAAGTTGCATGCCACTTTGTGGAGATGCTCAAGACTGTGCAAAATATCTCTCTTTTTTTCTCAAGCAATTTCAGGATTTATAAAAAAGTGAGATAAATTCTTTACGAGAAATGAAAGCAGACTGAGGTAGTATCTTTTTTCGCTGCTTGGTAATACATTGGTTTCATCAACTAAACGCATGACCAACCTCTTTTTTTTATTATTATTATTTTTTTTTACTTTAAGCCAGATTGAGGAAGGTGGATATTTTGGAGCAATCCAAGCATACAAATGAACATTTTTTGAGGCAATATTTGAGGCCTCGGTTACATGCCATTTCATATAAATAGAAACATATGCATTTGAACAATGTGTGACCATTTCAAACTGATTAAATATGAATTTATTTTTTACAAAACTTTTCTTTTATCAGTTATATATATAAAAAAATATTTTTAGAATTGTTTTTGAATTCTACATAATAGTATTATAATTACATAATAGTAAAATAACATAATAGTATTAATAGTACTTTAATTATTTGTATTCAGTTACAGATAAAATATGATTTTAGTAAAACTTATTATTAAGCTTTATCAAACTAATATAAATCATTAATATTAAATGTATTTATATTTACTGACCGAAATATATTTTAGTGGTGTCAAAACTGCTGTTTCTGCCACTTTTTGTCTTGACAAGAAATGTTTAAGAACATATCTCTGAAATGGTTCAGGTCATTATAGACTTCTTTTTCCTTAAGAAAATGTAAAGTTGAGAGAAAATAGCTGTAGCTTTTAAAGAAATAACAGCCGAAATAACCTCATAATCAGCTGTGATATATCAATCAAAGTACGAAGACTAAAGGGAATTTTTTTTTAAGTATTTAAAGATTCATAAATATTTAATTTAGAATTTCGTTTTAAAACTTCAGTTTCAATTTCTGTATATATCTGCTGAAGGGCACGGGAAAATATGTAATTTATCATGGGTTTATGTGAATATTTTTTTTTAAGTTCACTTAAATTGGAAGTTATTTATTTATTTAAATCTAATATTTCACTTTTATTTATATAGTTCTTTTAACAATACAGATTGTGGCAAAGCACTGAACATTATAAAATAGGAGAACAGAGTGATGGTAATGTATAATGACGAGAATTATTATTTGTCAAATGCAGATACGGTCTCTGAAGACAAGATGACGATAATTACTAGAAATCAGGTGTCCCCAACTAAGCGAGCCAGAGGCGATAGCGGCAAGGAACCAAAACTCCATCTGTGAGAGAATGGGGAAAAAAACGTTTGGAAAAGAACCAGGCTTAGTTGGGGCCAGTTCTCCTCTTGCTTGAATGCCTGTGATGTTTCGGTCGGTAGCAAGGCGAGTTCTCTCGTGGTGCGTGTATTAAACCCCTCAGTGGAGCAGATTTAATAACAAAAAACTCCAGAGCTTAACAAAACAAAAAGCTGACGGGGCAGCAATGAAAGACACACACAGGGCAAGGTACAGACGACATAACATTAACAAGACGTAAATGCAAACGAAAAGACAAGGGTATTTAAAGTGCTACAAATCAGGGCAAAAGTGAGGACAGGTGTAAAAACAACAGGTGTGACAATCAAACAGAATTGGGAGAAACCAAACAGACAGGACTAAACCAAAATATACAAGGACACGGGGGAGCACGAATACAAGACAGGAACACAATGTTACAACGCCGAGCACCTAATTTCCAGTTCGATATTAAACACATGTCAGATTGTATAGAGGCTTATAATGTGTGTGTGTTTGTGTGCATAGAGTTCCGGCTATCTGTCCACAGATCTCATCTAGGTGTTCTTATCTCCGATGAAGATCATCTTTTTGTGCTGATTCACCATCTGATCTGGATACGGACTAAAGAATAGAATAAGAGAGAGACAGACTAATATTAGCGTAGATGCCATTCTTTTTACGATGTAACGAGTACATCGTGTTTTAAGCGGAGTGTTCCCAGTTCCGGCTGATCTAATTAAGGCAGCCTAATAATCCTTTAACAGATTTGATTAATAAATGTGTATTGGTGTGTTAAGTGTAAGACAGAGTAAAGAGATGTGTCTTTAATCTACAGGAGATTTAAACTGACAGAGTGTGTCTGCCTCCCGAACAGTATTAGGTAAATTGTTCCAGAGTTTGGGTACTAAATAGGAAAAAGGTCTGCCACCCGCAGTAGATTTTGATATTCTAGGTATTATCAAATGGCCAGAGTTTTGAAAACGCAGCAGACAAGGAGGACTATATGTGTGTGACGAAGCACGTATCTGTCACGTGGAGGAAGCGGTGTTGTCGCCAACATGCACACATATACATACATTCTTTCTCAATTCCCTTCCCATTTCCCTCCTTACCTGTTGCATCCGCCATTGGTGAAACGAGTGCACGCTCTGAACCGATCGCCTTTGGACATTCTTTCCTTGACACAGTTTTCCCCGGCTGATACCCAATTTTACACACACGCACGTTGTCCCTGTCTTGTGTTCGTTTGTATGTCTCTGTCCAGGTATTTGTTTAATTGGGAAGCAGTTGATCTATCGGTGGGTGGGCACTGCGTTGGCCAAACCGACCAGACAGCAGCGCTTGCTTAAAACGTCACAGAGTTGGACGCGCCGGCCCAGTGCCACCGGAAGTGGGCGAAACCATTCTCAGTTAGTGAAGGGGAGAATGTGAATTATCTGTTGGTTGTTTTCATGTTTATGTGTTTAATAATTCTAAATATATGCTTTTGTGTAATGACTTATGATTGTAGACCTTATTCTTTAAGGTAGATTAATGAGTGTCTGGCCATGTTAAATTAAAACTGTTTTGGGATACCTGAGAGCTTACCTGCTGATGGTATTCTCAATAAGGAGGTGGAGTCTGGCCTATAAAAGTGGAGACTGGACTCTCAGAAGGGTTTTTTTTTTGTTTTTTTGACCACGTTGTGAGAGGAGTTATTGTGGTGCCTCAAACAAGGTTTTCTTTTGTTTTGATACTTTGTATTTATATTTGAGTATACCTGTATATATTCTTAACTATGACTGGTTTGGACTTGTGGCACTGTAAATAAACCACCCTTGCACGAAAGTGCTTGTGAGTAAGCCATCATTTTTTTCTTCGTTCGGTCGGGACCCACGTGACAATGTGATAAGAGCTTGCTCAAGTACTGAGGAGCTAAACCATTCATTGCTTTATAAATAATTAACAAGATTTTAAAATCCATACAATGTAATAGAAAACGGAGATTTGAGATTGGTCTGTAATTAACTAGATATTAGGGGTCAATTTGCTTTTTCTTTTTTTTTACAATCCATATATATGCACATATATGAAAATATATATGCAGTATATATGCCACATATATGATACTGCATATATGCAGCATATATATTATCATATATGTGGCATATATATACTGCATATATATTATCATATTTGCGCATATATACTGCATATATGTACATATATGATAATATATATGCTGCATATATAGGCAAAATTGAGGATAGGGAGTTGGACTTCTAAACCAAAGGATAGGGGTTCAAGTCCTAGGTCCAGCAGGGATTGTAGGTGGTGGGAATGAATAACCAGCTCTCTCTCCACCTTCAATACCATGACTGAGGTGAGACCCTTGAGCACTTCTCACTGATGTGTGTGTGTGTGCACTTGGATGGTTAAAAATAATTTTTATATATTTTAATAATTTTACTAACATATAGATAAACATATAGGTGACATATATGTAGGTACATGTATGCACGTATATATGTGTGCATATTGTATAGGAACGGCCAATTGTATATACAGTATATCACATATATTAAAAACCTATATTAAAACATATATGTTTATATAGGTCATTTCCTTGGTAATGGTAACCCAAAACAGTACTTTCTTCAAAATACCTTACTTTGTATTCGACAGAACATTCTTTTAGCTGGCATCCTTCTTAGTGACTCTTCCCACAGCTGCCTTTAGATTCCGTGGTGACACTCTTGGGTCTCTGGTGGGATAACATGAAATCTAAACTGCACTTGTGTATACTAACTGATGATATGTTCCAATTGTAACTGGAATTCTGAATTTCTCAGTTCCCCGTAAGAACTTTTAACTGGAATGTACTCTAAAGTCAGACTCTCAACTCTGACTTCAATCCTTGACTTCAAAATCCATAAATGGCTGTGCAGCGCATCAATAGTCAGTGAAGCTCTAGTAGAATATATTATGTATTAGTACTTCTGATTATCATAAGCAATACTGCACAAAGTATGTTACTATTCTACCATTCCTCTCAATTAACTAGTTGCAAATCGGTATGCATTTAAGGATTTTTATAAAAATTAAATGACATAAGTATGATAAATTGACTCACCAGTTTGCAGGTGTAGTGTTGCAGCGCAGATCTAATTGAGTGTTTAATAAGCTGTGTGTGACAGGTTCTGTTGCATTCTCACGTCTTTCCAAAACTTCCACATGATCTGAAAATCAAAGATGCCAAACATACAAAAAATAATTTGAATTTAATGCAATGCAATCAGAAAGTGTGCAACGATTTCAAATGAAAAGAAAAAAAAAAAACTAAAAGTTGGGTTAATAGCAGAATGTTTCATGTTTATTGTGTACCCTGGAACAGAAGGTGGTGGGGAAAACACACATATGGCTAAGAAACTGCTGAAAAGAGCTACATATGAGATGTCAACAAAACACAATTCATTAAAAATACAACAAACAAATCCATATAGAGAATAATAGCCCTGGAACTGGAAAGAGTCTACCTAAATTATGCAGTTATAAATCAGGATTTAAGTGTGAAAGCTCCCATAAGATTAGGAGAATGAGCATAAGTGAGGTGAATTAAAAACCTTGCTTTCCAGCTCATATTTACAAAACTAATTAAATTCACACTATTAAATCAAACATATCAGATAGAAAGTACTTAGCAGTTTTATAGCTTCGCCATGCATTAACGCCTGTGCGGGCATTTGTGAGCATTCAGAGGTTTTGCTCTCTGCAGGTTTGAGTGTTGCAGGCTGTCTGGAGATAATTAAGACACTGGTGCCCCCTTCAAGTATCTACACTAATGACACAACATGCCACACCATATGGCCCTATCGCCTGGGTCCACCATGGATCACTGTTCTTTCAACTCTCCATAACAGGGCAAAGCGTATGCCCGCCTACGCATTGCAAACACACTGCTAAACACACAAACGCACTTGTACGATGATAATGACATGATATTCCAGGAATACCGTGTAAACATTACATCATATGATATGATGACCATTCTCAACTAGGGTTTTTATGTATTAAACTAATACTACCATATGATACCATATGCACATTTTCTTGAATTAAATTTTTTTTTTCAGAAGTAAATAACATTTTGCATTTTTAAGACATCAGAAATGAATAAATAAATGAATGAATGAATACTTCTTGCCATTTTCTGGAAAATGAAATAGTACTTTTAACATTTTTAATAAATAATAATAATCCTAAAAATAATAGTATAATATTTTATATATTTTAAGACAATAGAAATAAATGAATAAATACTTTTGGACATTTTCTGGAATATATTTGGGGATATAAGGGAGCCTGAAACACACACCAATTATATAATAATATGGTATGTATAAAATGGCAGGTTGTCATAACATCACTGGCAACTAGGTGTGTATATATAGCACTTCTTCATGAGAATATGGTAAGGGTTAAATACAGTGAAATTATTCCAGGCAACTATTGTCAGGATTTGATGTACTGGCAGACACAGCCAAACGACCCCTCTCCGTCTAATGTACTGCTCAAATGCGTCAGCCTTTCGCCCAGCCAGAATTAATAATAGAGCAATTAAAACCAATGGGGATTTGAGTCCTTCTCTGACAATTACATCTGTTAAAGTTTGAGAGCATTAATGCCTAAAAATATTAATTAAAATGATTGATTTGAATGTTAAAATTCTATTAAATACAAGTGGAGCGCTCAAGTATCAAGGCTGATTAGAGGCTGATTGTTGTAGTTGAGATGCTGATTCTCATTTACACATTTAAAATGAAGGTAACACTTAGACGCACAAAATGTATCATTAATATACAACATCACATATTTGAAGTAGCTTCTTGTTTTCTAATATGCCATTTTGTTGTTGTGCTTTGAAAGAGGGTCTATAAAACAAAGCACACAGTATATATTTCCTTTGCATTTTTGAGAGTTCAAAGCACAAAAGTCCACAGTTATTCCACGAATAAGAGACAAATCACAAAGCAAACATTTACTTTTCATTAAACTACCAGATTGTCACATGGAGCTTGCTTCGTTGTGCATAGACAAGCACAGTAAATGTTTCATGTACTTTCTCTCTGAAGTAGCAAATGTGTGCAATCTCTTATCTTAAAGGCTGAGCGGGACTTTTCATCTTAATGCTCGGATTGAGTTTAAAGAGAAATGCTCACATACGTAATGAGCAAACAGGCTCGGACTTATTCAGCTGTGAGAAGAGTTTTGATGATTAGGCCAGTGGTCACGCAACAGGACAGAGAATAGAGAGGATCGGAGAGCTTTAGAGCAGCTTTGAAAGAAAACAATACGGCAATAGGGACCGGGACTCTTTATTTCGATTAAATTGTTGGAAGGTGCGCAGGCTTTCTACCGTATTGTTTCATTTTTAATTGATGCCTTGAATGGGGTCAATTAAAATCCTGGAGTGTAATTTCATGCATTCACAGCGCCAGAATGTTTCCTTCTTTAAGCATTTGTCAGACGAGGCATTGAAGCCCATCCCCAATTTACAACTGATGGCTCTACACATGGCAATTTCTTCAGACACCCATTTCGTTCTCATTTGCAGACAGACAATCAGGATGTCATTACTGTGTCCACACTGGGCAGCCGCAGGAGTGTGAATGAGCAACAAGAAAGGCATCGGACGTTGAACAAGAAGCTCAAACACAGAGAGGGAGGGAGGGAGTGACAGAGAGATGAGATAAGAGCGGGAGAGCGAGGGACCGATGGAGGTCCGGGTTGAGTGACGACTGAGCCTCGACTCGTCTCTCAGGTATCCGGACCTGATCAGGTGGCCTATTACTGTCACTCTGGTTAACCATCTAATGTCAATGTCATTTACAACAGGGCCAGCGACACATAGTCTGACCTTCCGCTCTTCAGCTCGTACTCGGACACCAGCTATTTTACTAGTCAATTTTACGTCATTTTAGTATCTACTTGGAACCATAATACTTTTGATTAAAACCTTTGTAAATCATCAAAATGAACCTATAAAACATAACTTTACTGGCTATAAACATCCGCTTTCTTCTATCCGAGGTAATAGCACTGTGCTTTAGCTATTATGCATGCTGCGACCACACAAACTCTTTGAAATGGCGGTACAAACTGCATAAGTTGGTGGAATTTTATTTATGGTAAAGGTTTGTCGGTCAGCCCGTGCCCATAGCCCCTCGACGTACCCACTTGGCACGGATCCAGAGACCTGTTTGGCCACGGAGGTACATTTCCATCTCATTCATCACGGACAGACAGATAATCAGAAAGTCATTACAGTAGCCTGACACCACCACACGCTCCAGGAAGACAGAGTAATTGAGCAGTGCAGAAGGGAGGACAGCAGCACGAGCCAAGGCCAAGGGATAATGAATGCGAGATGTCTTTCTGCTACAAGAGAAGGAGAGAGAAAAAGAGAGAGAGGGAGATAGAGAGAGAGAGAGAAAGATGGCTGCGGTATGTGTATTTGAGGATAAGCATTATCATAAAAAAGGAGCTGAAAGTTGTAGTGTTTGAAAGAAAGAGAAAGAACTCTTTAGAGCTGAAATCCCATGTGAAATCTCTCTTTTTAAAACGACAGAGCTAGTTTAAAATGGCAGACCTCTGTTCCAATTCATTTGTCCTAAAGCTTTGTGTTTGCGTTGGCGTTTTGTCGATACACTGGTGAAGCTTCTTTCTTTGTGTTGTTCTTTCATCAAGCCACACAGAATGCTATCTGTCCATCTTCAATCAGTTCAAAACACTGGCTCCACTTTCATGAAGGATTACAGACAGAGTCTGTAAGACCATCAGCACCTGCACACATCTTCCTGAAAGGCATTTTCAAAGTTGATTCTGCAAACTGCAAAAGCAATACTCTAACCGCATGTGCGTAAATCAAACAGTGCTGGGGAGTAAACAACTAAAAGTTGCACTGCGATTAATTTAGAAACGTTGTCAGGACCTTGACAGCGGTGTAGTGTGACAAAATGTTACATCATGGCTTTTATGCTATTGCATTGAGCACAAACGAGCTGAAGCAATAAGAAAACACTCTCCGTAAATGTCCTCGCTCGACGTTGGGATGTTATTTTAGTGAATCAATTTGTTAAAATGGTCAATTTCAATTTGTTAGCTTGATTTGTTAGGCACTTTTGTATGTGTAAACTGTAGCGCAGCTTTACGGACTGTAGATTGAGTATTAAATGGGATATTCAACACAGTACAACTTTAGAAATTACATAAGACTTGACTGGATTGTGAAAAGTGTCTGTTTCAATCTATAATGGTGCCATGTAGGAAAAAGCGCACTCCTGTAGCTCAACCACTCCAGCGTGATCTTAAGTTAAATAAAATAAACATTAAATAGTATAAAATATCTACCTTCACTATCAGACTTCAGAAAAACAACTAAACTAAATCTCTTTAAGGTACTACTGGAGAGTAAATGATGACAAAATGTTCCTTTGGGAGTTCCTTTATTTTTTTTATTCTATCACACTCCTCCGCTTCCTTGTTTTGTATGACTAATAGTAAGGAATGTTCAACTTTAGCTTATTCAAGTCAAAATATTGCATATATTGTCAATCTGATCTGATTCTTTTGTATTGACTAATTTATATTTACAAGAAGGCTTTTCAGACTTCCGCCTAATTACAAATGGATCATTTGGTTGCATGAAAAGCTGTTGAAGTACAGTTAAATGGGTATTATTACCCATTTAAAGTCTTGATTTAGGTTTTGGGGTGTACTAGAACAAGTTTTTATGCCTGGTTCTTTTAAAAACTAATTATTTTACACACAATTTGCATTACTGCAGCACCTCTCCTCCCAGTCTGTCTCAAATGTCCAGTTCAGTTCCCATTTCAATGAAAGCACTCCTCTGATTGGTCAGCTGGCCCAGTGTGCTGCGATTCATTAAACACTTACAGCGTGTTCCAGAAACGCCATAACAGTTTTCAATTAAAGGGTGGACTTTAGGCTTTGATGCAAATATTAAATACTTAATAAAGTTGAAAAAGTTGAAAAAGTAGAAAAGTGGACTCCTTTAGAAAATCAAAAAGTATGCATCCTCTGTAAACAGCCCACATATTGTTGTATTTTGATGAAGGATGCCAACTTTTGCCAAACTCTGAATAATAAAGCCAGGAGCGTGCATAAACACACACACACACACATTTTGATATCATACGGACTTTAAATTATGTATATCTTTTAGCTTGGCAATCAACAGAACATTGCTCCAACACTGGATCCAAATCATTAATGAAAGGCATGAAAACGTATTCCAATATTTAAAAGATCCCACAGATGTTTTCCTTTCTTGTTGGAAACGATCTGATGAGAGAGGGAAGATGAATTAAGAAAAGGTTTGAGCCACAAACCAAATCAATGAGAGGAAAGATTTTGGTTGGATCTCATGAAATATTAAAGTGTTTACAAAAGCACTTGTGCAGCAGGAGCTTTCATCTCCGCAGGCCATACACCTTTTATCTGGCCAAACGTTATTCAATGGTTTATCATTTGCTTTCTGACTTTAGCTTTACATTTTTGCATTGATATGTGTGCAATACTGAGAGCGTTGCCATCATTGCTGATGCTCATCTTCAAACACATGTAATTTCACTAAGTGATTTAAAATTGAGTGAAGTATGAAATCAGTTCGCCGTGTCGAACATCATTTGGAGCGGAGAGTCCAAAGGGTTCTTCACAGTAGAAATGTGTCTTAGAAAAGCTGGCATTTCCTCTGAATAACCCAAGCTGGCATTCTGAATATGGGTATAGCGTGTTTTTGAAGGACCCCTTCTAGGATGAATCACATTCTCCTGATCACTGCTCTCTTAGCAGACAGACACAGTGGGACCACAGACATCTGTCTTTTAACGTCCTGCTTGGCATCAAAACCAGAGCAAATGAAACTCACTGATACCCACTCAAACATGCACCTGCTCAGCTACACATACAGTGCAAATACACTTTTTTATCTACTTTTATGTAAAATAGTAAATAAAAAACATGGGCTCTTTTGAAAATACAATCAAAACACTGCAAAAAATGATTTAATTGATTTCATAAAGTAATATAGACATTCTCATCACAATGTTTTATAGGCTACATCACTTTACACCATAACGCCAACCTGATCTCAAGATAGGCACTAAAACTTACGTATTTCCAGCTTTTTAACGTACAATGCTGACGTACTGACTACACCTAAAAATGGATCCTGATGAATATTGAAATAGCGGCATTAATTTGACTATTTTTAATTTTTTAGTTGTCATATCAATGACCTTGTTTGCAACTGCTGTTAAACTGTTAAACTGTTAAACATTACTTAATACGAAATTATAACGTTTTATTCTGTTCCGATTTCTGCAGACAGCTCGTTTCCAAAAATAGGCCTTTATCATTTTAAACAAGACTTCATTTTAAACCCTTAAAATAAATAACACTTCTGTAATAGTTGTCATTTAATGTCTTTCATTTAATGTGTGCCATGGGCCACAAATGGGGTTTTCTCTGACATGCTGTGAATACACAAAAAACTGAAAAATTAGCCAACTATTTTATTTGTGCACTGTAATATTATTCTTTGACAGGTTTTACTGCAAGATAATTCGAACGTTCTCATCTGCATTCTTCACTTCTGCTACTGGTGTATTCGAATGATGCGCGCGTCTTCTCAAGTGCATGAAGAGAGGATCGGGAAGATAATTTGGATAATATTTTCAGCGATTACCAACATATATTCTGTTTTGGATTTTATACAAACCTACTGCTTTCCGCCAGAGAGGACAGTGGCTGTACAGCATCATCATTTTGGGTTACTTTTGGTACTGCTTTTGACATTTGTGCAATAAATAAATGATTAGAATTGCATTTATCTTTCAGTCATGTTTTGCTTACACTGTACAGAGATGAAAATTGTTATTTACTTGCATATGTTGGTCAGTTTATATCCTTTTATATTCGCTAAAAAAATAGTAGGTTCTAAAGGGTTAATTCAAAAATTGCCTATTGACAAAATGATAACAATGAACTGATACAAATATCTTAATTATATTTATATGCAACTATTTAAAAAATTTTTGACAAAAAGATACATAGCCACTTGTGTGTTTTAAATGTTAAAATACATCTAAATTGTACGTTTTAGCAATAGTAAAGATTTTTAACCATCATTAATCATTTCAAACTGTTTTTGGTTCTGAGATGCTATAATTCCTGAGCAATTAAGCATTATTTATTACCAACATGATATTTGAATACTGTATGTGCTGTTTGAATGATATTTAATTACTATTTAATGATATTTAATTTGTATGGCTGATTGTAAAGTTATATTTTTTTCGTCACTTATTATGCACAATATAATGCCCTTTAATAAATGCATCTACTTCGAACATATTAGAAGATATAATATAATAATATTAATATAAATAAATTACTAAACTCATGCAGAGCCTTAAGGACCTCATGCATTCATCCACAAAATTCTTTGTGCAAGATCTTCAGAAGCACAAACACACACAGACCGTGACACTCCAACACCAACACCTGAGTAGATCCCTCAAGAGCCACTCTAATTCACGAAGATTGCCCATAATGCACTACAACATATTACAGCGCTACAGCTATTCTTTGTACAATTTATTTGAAATACCTTGTACCTATGCTCAAGTCCGTTCCTGAAAGGAGTGTGTGATGGATGGACAGAGAAGAGAGGCTTGGATAGAGTGATGCAGAGAGTTTTAATAGAAGGACAGCCACTCAACATATCGGTCTGATCTCATTAGCTGCCACTTAGAGGACCAAAACAACTGCAAGCTGCTCGTCCCCCAGCTTACTCCTGAAGACCTGCTTCACATGTTCAATCCTTTCCCATCTATCTGCCTTTTACTCTCTCCCTTGGCCTGCCCTTGTGAAAAAAACATGTGCTTAATTGTACAGATCGTGCACATGCAGTGTGCTTGAAATCTTAAAAGTATATTTTTAGAAAGTACTTGCATAAAATATTATTAGCATGAAATGCACTTAAATAAAGTACACTTCCATGACTAACATACTTAAGTACACCTTTAAGTGTACAAGACTGTCATGCATTTAAAGTTGGTATATTTTAGGAGCCGTATAGGGGTACATATACTGTACATTATTGTTTAACCTCTAAGTCCCACCTCCTGAAACAGGTCTATTTGTCCAAAGCTCATCGTTCTAAAAAAAAAGCAATGTGTGTTCTGATTGGCCAGCTATCCAGTGCACTGTGATTGGATAAATACCGCAAGCATGTGGTGGAAATGTTATCCACCTTACCATAGCATGATGTCGAAACAATAAAACATTACAAACGAGGCATTTGTTGGATTCAGTGGAGACATACAGTAATTACTAGGGATGTGACGAGATGAGACACTGGGTTTAAAAGAACTAGACGAGATGAGATTGTTAGAATTTTTTAAACAAATCCTTAATGATAAAATATACTGGGAAAAAATGTATCTTATTCAACAAAAACATTCCAAAAATGTAGGTGCACTTTTGTAAATCAACTTTTTGAAATTAAACGATTTTAATTAATTACATGCAGTAATAAACAACATGTTAAATAAAAACAAATAACACAAATATCCCTTTAAAAGCAGGGCAAGAGATTTTTTCAAAAAAAGCTTCAGAAAACACAGTCGGTGCCGAATACCTAAACAAACTAACAAACTACAGCGAATGCCACGAAAGCTTAAAGGCCGAAGTATACTTCGACCATAGGGCATTACGTCATTTTTGTGCATTACGTGTGGATTCGGCTATGCGCGAGGCGAGACAGAACAGAACACGGAACGTGAAGCACACTCTGGCCTTAAGTCTGCCTACACTGGACGAGCGACCGTTGAAAACCGTTTGGAATTTGTGTCAGCACGTCATAAATAGAATGCGGCGGCAGTTTTCAGTCAGAGATTTGTTGTGTCGCATCATACCACTATCGCACAGTTCTCTCGAGACCAGAGCCACTGATTTGTAGTTGTGTCCTCTTTTGTAAGTACGAACAAAGTAGTTTAACTTTCACAACAATGCATAGCGTCTTTAGAACATGGCACCAGCAGCAACACTACAGCGATAATAATAGCTCCGCCTTCTTTCTTTGCAAAAACATTTTGCAGTGTTACAAAAGAAACCCACTCTGTGACATAAAAAATAAATCAAAACGGGATAAGAATTTCTCTTTGGTTTGGAGACTTTAGTCTTTGCCACCTTAGGGATCTTATCTAACAGCTTGTAACAATCCCAAAAGAAAGAAAACTTGATATCGCATCATGTGACCCCTTTAAATGTATTGTAGTTACCTGCATCTTGCATCAGTGGAAATGTGTCATTACAAAAGTGCACTTTTACACTTGTCACATGTTCTTACTAGTATAATAAAAAACAATAAATTAAGAATAATTGCCTACCTGTGTGCAAAAACATCACATTGAGTATTATTTCAGTAATAAACACTCTTTTCAAAAGTATGCAAACATACTTTTTCACAAGAGTAAACATGGCACACTTCAGAAATGATGCAAAGTGGATTTGTTCTGAAAATACATTTTCATAAACATAAATTATTAAAGCTAAATAAATAAATAGACAAAATTAAAACTCAAGAGCTATCCTAAAATAATCTGACCTGTTTTGTCTTGTGTGGGAGAAGTTCACACAGCAGACAAGAACACTGCCGAGTTGCCGTGGCTTTGTCAGATTCAATGCTGTCTTCTGTCATCTGAGCTGTAGAATTACGAAACAACAGAAACACTACAATGTTTCTGCTTAGTTTAGTTGTGAAGTACTTTGTTAATGTAATGTTGATTCCTAAACTGAAAGGTTATGTTTTAATTAGTTTAACTGCAATTAAAAAAAAACATTAAAACCATTGTAAACGCATGTTCAAGACTTAAAAACAACACTGCAAGCAGCAGAACCATTGCTCAAATTAACAAACATTCAACTGAATTGAAAAGTACATTTGAAAATAGCATTAATATAAAAATAAATGTTAAATAAACTAAAATAACCTCCCTCAGCTCGAAGTAGCCAATTTAGTTTCGTTCCTCCACTCTGTGCCCATCTAAAAGATACCTGGCATGAAGATGCCATTTGCGTGTGTGAGTGTGTGCACTGGCTAATTGACAAGATGGACGTTTGTCATAAATAGTGCCTCAGTCCACCGGGTGCCATTATATAGTCATTTCCTGGTTTAATGTGTATGGAGAGTGTTCATTATTTGTGACAGATGGACTCTTCTCTTCCTCTTTGAATTCCTGCTCTCAGAGAGCCGAATTAGAATCTACTAATCGGACAGGACCTTTATAGTCATTTCAATTTCATCTATTTAGCACACTCTCAAACACACACTAAAAGCAGGTCAAAATGATCCACTAGACTCTACTAAGCTAGACTTTCTGTTGTTGTTTTATTACTATTATTACTTATTTCCCTGCAGTCCTCTAATATTTTTATACACCATAACAGACATAATTTTATTTTTCATGACCGTCTCTCTGACTGCATCATAACCCAACGCAATGTAACATGGGGCGAGAGATGCATCTGTCCACACTCCGTCCGCAAAACTGCATCCCAAAATCACAGCCAATCTGATGTTTTACATATCAAACAATATGGGTCAATGAGGTTCAATTGTCAGTGGGGCTACCACTTACAAAATAGAGACCAATAGGTTAATAATATGTTCAGTTGTTAGTTGCACTAAAATGCAGATTTACACATACTGTAATAATGGTTAGGACACCCAGCTATGTTATATCAAATTTGAATTCCAAGATATGCCTTCTTTAAAATATCTTACGGGTATGTGAAGGAAGGAGCGTGAGTGCCTTTGCAAGTGTAGTCAATCATTACATATGCTCTTGAGTATTACTGGCAAAGCACACACATGACCTCTTTTGGCACTGTGCAGCATTACAGTGCTTCATGCCATTAGCTCATTGCTTCCATCACTGCAGAAATTATCTGTGTAGCATATGTACAGGGAAAACGAGAGACATTTGTCATACTTCATTAGGTTCAGTGCTATCCTAGAAGACATGACTAAAAATAATGTGCAGCTAAAATGCAGCGACCATAAAGATGATAGCGTACCTGACAGGGTTACTGAAACGTCCCTGTATATAGCATCCAGTTAAGGTTCAAAAGTCTGAAGGATTCAAATGCTTATTTAACTGACATTTTTATTTAAATTGTAAAAGAAATATTGCATTGTGCAATGAAAACAACTGCTAAATTACAACCAACAACCCAAATGAAAATGATTTTTTTGTACTTTTGAACCCCAGTGTGGATATGAAGTTCGTGTTGGTTTGACAGACAGAAATCTGGCTTTAACAGAAATATGTTTTATCTCTACAGCAGCTGTTGATGACATGAATGCATGAATTATTCCTTTGTGTCACAATGAGGGCATGCCAGTCTGTGTCATGCCCTCTGTCATTCCAGCTGGTGAAATCAGAGGAAACCGCCTCCGAATCTCCTCTCTTATCTCGCACACTGTATGTTCTATCGCCCGACCGAACAGAAATGTGCTGCAGGATGACGTATTTCACAAATGAACCAAACGAAACGCAAACGCTGACGTTCCCAGCTCCAGAAATGCTTCTCCTGCATCAGACTGTCCACAGCATCACTGCAGCATCACGCTTACTCAAACGCACAAGACTCCAGATGTTTTGCCACAGCTTTAAATGCAACATGGCAACAGGTACCAAGAGCTTTAAACGAGCCATACTTCATTTAATACATGGTTACTTTGTTATAGCTGTTCAGACATGGCTAAAACGATTACACAGTCTAACAACATCAGGCAGCCATATGGTTCTGTACACCTGTGGGTTAAAATGATGAAATAAACCACTTGAAAACAACGGAACATTTTTTTGTTGTGGCACTTAATTGAAATACAGGGAAAAAATGCCAGTTGGGCAAATATTTCAGTTGTTTTTTGATGCATTAATTAGGGATTGACGTCAGAGTCATGGCATAAATGTTCTAGATCAGCTTGCATATACATATAATATTACAGGAACAACAGAATATTTAATAACTCACTCTTAGAAATAAAGGTACTTCACAATGCCATAGAAGAACCCTTTTTGACTAAATGGTTCCATAAAGGACTTTTGACATTGAAAAATCTCTGTGGCAAAAGAAGGTTCTTCAGGTTATAAAAAGGTAAGAAAGAAATAGTTCTTTAGAGAGCCGATGACTGAATGGTTCTCTGTGGAACTAAAACGGTTCTTTCTATATGGAGAACCTTTTAAGCACCTTTATATTTAAGAGTGCAATTATTCATTTAAATCCTATCCTTATATCTTAATTTACAGATAAATAGTGGGGAAACAGGAATAGTTTGCTAAATGTGTTTAAATAAATGGTTCTGTATTATCCTTAAATTTAGCTACAGTATGTGTGGAAATCAGAATAATTTTCACTGTTTGCAAACTAGTCCTTTTCTTCCACAGCAGACACATTTTCATTGAATGGAAGCTGTAATTTAGCACTCCTTTACACACTTTACTAAAAATAAAACAGCCTTAGTGTGGTAGGTAATCATCTCAACATTCAGAGATCATATTGCAAAGAGTCTTTTATGAGGCACTTTCGCCAGCTTGAAAGCAAAGTAAAAATCATCGTTCATCATCTAGCGATACCTAATAAAACATTCAGCTGATGACCTCATAGCACTTTTAAGGAAGAGGTTTTTTTATGCCACACTACCTGCATGAGATGAATTTATTTGTCAGTTTCAGCTGCATTTAAGAATCGTTTCACTTTAAATAAAATGCTACGATTATATCCAATGCTTTGCAATCTAGCATTAATGCACTAGGCAACGAATATCTAAATTAAGCTAATGCACATTTTTCAGCACAAACACCACTATATAAATTAGTGTTACTCTATATAGAGTGTCTTATGAGGTATCTTTTACAAGAAAATATTATCTCAGTCTTTCTACTTCAAAATAAGATTGAAATATGCTACATGACTTTTGCCAAGATTTTGTCCTCCAAACTGACGCTTCTCTGCCGAAAGTTAACTGCAGCGTATGATGGTCATCAGTGGTGGAGGAAGTACATAAGTTTAGTACTTAAGTAAAAGTACAACTACCCTGCAAAATATATACTTAAGTAA
>JAUCMT010000026.1:13391797-13403342 GCA_032357475.1 Enteromius thamalakanensis
ATCACACATTTAGACTAATTTGTGAACAATGTTTGAGAGAAATGGTAATATTGTGTATCTGGAATGAATTTTAGATCCTTAAGTCCATCTCATGAAAAATCGGAGCAGAAACATAGGTGTTGCGTTTATATTTGTTGAGTGTATATAAACCTGAAGTAATTTCAAATAGTATAAACACATAAATATGTAACTATGAATGAAATGTATTTATAATATAGAACACATTATACCCGTGTATATTGCTTTCATTTTGAGTTTTACTGCTTTGTGGGCAACCATAAATAATATTCAAACAAAGTAAAATCATTTGAATTACATTATATCTGTAATTCAGTGGGGGGAAAAAATAAGAAACATCACTCTTATATCACATACTAAATGACTTTGTCATCTGGTGAATGTAATATATGCACTATTGGTCGTTTCAAAGGCGAACCGTGTCTCTGTAGTTTTCTCGACCCAGCTGTTTTAGCAGACATTCAGGCAGAGACACACTGTCCCCTGCTGAA
This sequence comes from Enteromius thamalakanensis, assembly GCA_032357475.1. NCBI lineage: Eukaryota > Metazoa > Chordata > Actinopteri > Cypriniformes > Cyprinidae > Enteromius > Enteromius thamalakanensis. The sequence continues at coordinate 13,392,307 of JAUCMT010000026.1, forward strand.
GCCACCTGGCTGAATGGCGGTTCTGGAACAGGAGGGAGCAGGTGAGAGGGAGAGACAGACCGGGGGACACAGCAGGTAGACCGTCCTGCCAAAGCATTGTCTCTGGAGCCGTGTGCCCGGTGCACCTGCTGTCTCACAGAGAGCTGCTGCTAATCCTCAGGGGCCTGATTTGGCAACCTTGTACTCTGGCTGTTTTGCAGATATTTACTGAGAGATACAGCAGCCTGTGATAAATACGGCTCTGATTCTAAATAATGAGATAATATAATCCCAGGCCCAGGCTGAGCATTTCGATACCAAACTTCTGTCATCATTAAACATTAGGGTGAGAGTGAGAGGTTTGGATGGAAAGAACAGGACAGTCAGCTCACTAATGACTCTGAGTTCAAACTACAGGTCGCATGTGCTGGCAGCAGAGCTGTGATATTTTTGGAGAAGTCAGAGGGCTTTTTTGTCCTGGTCTGGTTGGTTCTGGCAAGATTAGGAACAGAACAGGCTGTACAGAAAAAAAAGCTCGCTGTCAGACTCTGCAAAATGCCCTATTTAGCCGAGCACAAATAATCTTTAGTATTAACCCATAACCCACAATCTCCGTCTGAATAGATAAAGTTCTGTTATTTTCCTTTATCTTTTCTTTCCTTTGTATTATTTTGATTTGCATTTTAAAGGAATAATTTGCTTAAATGTGAGTCTCTCTTTCTTTCTATGCAAAAGAAAAAAATAATATGGTGCTGATCATGGCATAATAATTAATAAGAACTGAAGCTTTCAAATATATAAAGCAATGAAAAACCACCATAAAAAAAACCCACATAGACACACATACATATACAAGACACATTAAACTGGCTTAAATGTAAAAATTAATGCTGAAGGTTGCTTAACTTAAGTTAAAATAATGTAAATAATGGCCATGTCATTTTTTACAGTGTATATTTTAGATGTGCAAGCTGGGCTTCAACCTGAAATAATTATCAAACCTCTTTTTTCATATGTGGCTGAATGAATCACCCGATGAAAAGGTCTTTGTAAATCACTCACAGGAAATAAAGGAAAGAGTATGAGAGAAAAATGTTAACATTATAAGGTGGGAGCAGATGTAAGAGAGAAGCACGTTTAGAAACAGAGCAGTAAATTCAAGGCTTGGTATATGAATGTAATAATCCATACAGAGAAGTCTATAAGGTAGACCAGAAGTAAGACACACAAATGATTTGTGCATCTGCAAGGTACAGCAACAAACTCCACGTCTTCATAAACAGAGGGCTATTAAATGTGTAACTGAGGCTAGAGGGAGATTGGGTAATCAATCATATGAACCACTGGTGGGTATACCACTGTGTGTGTGTGTGTGTGTGTGTGGGCTACACACACACACACACACACAGCCCTATATCAGGCTGACATGGTCTCACATAGACCAACACATCCCCATCAACAACCTATCAGAGGTTCTCTTACATACATTTAGACTTTTCTCATCTTCTACAGAATTAAAAAAATATATTAAAAAAGTACTCAAGCGTTCATTATCCAATTAAAATAAAATAGTTGTTTAACTTCATTTCTTAGTTGAGCATTTTACATAATTTGTAGACAGTAGAAATAAATTGTTAATACATTGTCTAAAGGTGGAAAACGTACACGCAATGTTTTTAAAGTTCTGTGTGCTCATCAAGGGTGCATTTATTTAACCAAAAAATACAGTAAAATCTGAATAAACGGTTTTCTGAATAATTTATGTATTTTAAATATGTAACTGTTCTTTAGATGTAAAGCTGAAGTTTTATTAGCCATTAATCCAGCCATTCTTCAGTGTAAATGATCCTCCGGGAAATCTTTTACATACCGATCCTTTGTCAATATTGGAAGCATTTATTTTTTGCTAAACCATATAAATCAATATTAGCTAGCTCACAGTAACTATCACCTGTTGCTAAACATGAGTTAATACGAGTATGAATTAAAATATTAATACATTAATAAATAGGAGATAAAAGAAGAGGCAATTTTAAATATATATATATATATATTCACATAAAAAAGGCACTTATATTTCTGGATTCAACATGGTTTATGAGAACATGTTGCCGAGTCAGACCTTAGGACAAATTACCATATGGAAATGTTCAGAATATGAGATTAGGAGCGGAGAGTGATCCTGAGGGAAATGAAACGAGTGTATCTCTCTATCTGCCAGAAGAAAAAAAACATCTGCATCCACACATTTTTAAATCTGCCACTGGTAAAGACTTATGATCACTGAAGACTAGAGCAAATCTACACATGATGACTCCAAAGCTGCTCTGTTTTACTGACGTGCTTTACATACACCAAAACGGGGGTGCGTGGATGGGTTCTCCAATTTCTCCCAAGGTATCCGAATGTAAAAATCAGCTCAAAACTTGACCCCATGTTAATCATTCATTTCTCTAGTCTAATTCACAGGCTCATCTAGCAAAGCCCAGGGCTGTGAATATTCATTTGTGATAATTTAGCAGGTCAAGACTTACATTTCTCATGCACCCCCAACATTGTTCATAACCGTAATCAAACGCATTAGCATGAAAAGCAAAGAGAATAGCAGCTTCCCTGTCTACTTGTGTTTCTGAGGGATACTGGTCTCTAGACAATGCAAACCATCTTGTCTAAAGCTACCAGCTCTGTGTTCTTTTGTACATTTCATGCAGCTCAGTCAAAGCTTAAGAGCGCTCATATTCTCAGTGGGTTTGTCCACAACATTTTATATAATAAATAGATAAATAGAAATGCATCAACATCTCCTAAAAGCCTGACTCAGTTAAAGTGTAACGTTGTTTTGGAGTTATTCTGCCAAAGTTATTCATACTGGCTATTGGTTTTATTAATCTGATATTTCAATGAATTGTTGATTTTAACAGTATCGCTTGACTGCTGACGGTTTTTAAATGAGAAAATGCACTTATAGAGTTAGTTTACTCTTACCCTAATGCCATTTCAAATGAAGTAACACAAAAACAAAACGCATTGATTATATGTTATAAATAGGAATACAAAATTTGCTTTAATGGTCGCTTTAAACATGGTTTCTGTTTCAACTCGATGTCATTTTCATCTTCAATTCTCTCCCGCTTTAATTCTTTCCTTCTCATTGCTCTCCATCTATCTAATGGGCCAGAGATATTGGGCAGGCACTAATTATGCCACGAAGGGCAAGAGGAGTGATGACAGAATGGCTCATCAAAACCAGAGCAAGTAACAGCCTGCTGATGGGGAGCAAAAACAGATCATAAATTAGCAAACAAGAAAACCACACACACATATTTGCTTAAAAGGTTTTGTCACACAACACACAAGTTGCTGTATGTTTTCTGTCACATCAGTATAGAACCGATGTGAATAGTATTGAACTTGATTTGAATAAATGGAATTAGGAAGACAATTGTTTCAGGAGAATTTTTATTATATTATATATATATATATATATATAAATACAACCCCAATTATAACCCCAATTTTTAGAAACCCCTAAAGCAGAGACCTGAATGTTCTGCCAGAGGCAGACTTGCACTTAATAAGAAACATAGTTTTGTTGACCAACATGCTTTGCTCTCAATTACTCATTTCTTAGAGCACTAACCAATGAGGCTGAGGGAACTTATTAGGCTCCTCATGTATGAGCAGCATGACAAGATTTTCTGCAAACCTCCGCACTCTTTTATTCAAACTGAGTGTATGCATTTGTTTTGCTTAATAGAAATTTTACAGTTCACGAGTGGCTTTGTTTGTCCCAAAACCATTACCTTAAAATTAGCATTTTTGCTGTTAGTTTTTATTTCTTTATTTTATACCGTAAAGTGTAGCTGTCACCAAGACAGGTTAAAAGGCTCGCCACGGGGGAAAAGTGCTTTCTTGTTCCTGACAGAAAATGACTTCAAGGAATGGACTCTTAACTAATTGAGCACAGGGACGCTTCTTTAGATGAGGCCTTTGAAGAGAGATGAAATGGAATGAAGTACAAGTTCTCTCTCAGAATCAAGTTCCAGACGAAAAACATGAAATATAATGAATGCAGATCTAATGAGGATGATGTCTTGAGAAACAGACGTTCGACTCGACTGAAAACGATCACTATATGTGCATCATGTGCTGTAAATGTTCGCAACCTTTTTAGTGGCTTGTGACTAATCGTGTTACACCGCATTTCTGCTTGCGTTAGAACTACTATGATACGACTTGTTCACACCAACGCCTTCTATGTCAGGTGAGCTGATTGCAAGCTAAATGGAAGTAAACAATTTTTTTTTAAATTTGTAATTAAACAGAAGCAGAACAGCCATTTTCCAATTGTTCATTATGCACACAATATTAAAATACATCCTACAAATTCACACTCTTGAACTAAAAGGGAGATGATTTTATTTATCTTTTTATTTGTTCTGCCAAATCTGGACATCGAGGACAGAAAACATGAAGATGTGATGCAGAATTATTTCGATAAGAGTGATGAAGGATGAAAAGAATCAAGTGTGCCTCATCACATGTTCCCAGCAGGGGTTTGTTTGTCACACGCTGTCATGAGTCTGGACGCAGGCCAACCCAAGAAGGGCAAGACACTGATAACTCGAGTAGTGCCGTATCCCTCATTACACAGCTCAAAAAGAGTCTCTAGTTAGAAAGTTGTATTATGCTGTTTTAATTAGACCCTCTCTGCGAGCACCTTTCTGCCTGCGGGCTGTGTGGAAAGTTTGGCTTTTGAAAAATCCATGCAGACAGAGTTCAAATCTTGTAGAGTCTCGAAAAGTAAAACCAGACCTTTCTATATATGGCTTGTCAGAAGAAAAACCTCAGTGACATGCCAAGTTGGCATTGTTCCTGGCATTTCTCTCGCCCTCAGTCGAGCCAAGAGATGGCATTAGTTATGGTAAACCCCTTAGGTCTCAGAGTGATGGTTTTCATTAGAAAGAACGTGGCTTATCATCAGGTGTCTGACATTACATTGCTACCGGGTTCATCAGGGGTATGACACGTGGCAGAACGAATCCCATTTCACTCGGACTCTGAGGGGAACAGTTGGGGTAACGTCAGATAGCAGCCACCATTATGTTTTTTCCTGAATATTCTGGTGGTCCTTTTTTTCAAATGAAAAGAAAGTCCCTGTGGGGCGTACTGATAATGAGTTCAGGGACCCATCCTCCACCATCTCGGACACCTGCGTGGTTAGACTTCTCACCTTCTTCTGTCAGATGACAGAGTGATATATCACTGCATAGAAGGCGATGGGTACAAGAAGGCAATTCGTCACTTAAGATGGAAATGTCACAGTACAAAGTCAGGAATGTCAAGATTAAAAGTTACTTCTCTCACACTTGTGCGCAGACACAAATAATTTGTTGCTGCTGTTAGTTCAAATGTAACATAATAATAAAAAAAAGATTTATTTTATAGCTATATATGAAGAGTAAAAAAAAATAGCTTTTTCATTGTGCATTACAATTAATCTCAAACTGCATTTTGCAAGTAATTTTAATAAGGTAAAAAAATGAAAGAAAGAAAGAAAGAAAGAAAGAAAGAAAGAAAGAAAGAAAGAAGGAAAGCTACCACTAAACTAACACTAAACACAGTATTTGAAAATAAAAAAATAAAAAAACTCTAATGTACATATATACAGTAGTCAACATTGTGGATCAAAAGTGGATCAAAACCTTTTATCGAAGTTGTTCTAAGACAAGAATAGGTGCAATTTTGGATTTTAGGACAACTTTGAAGAAAGGTTTTGAATGTCCATCCACTTTGAATGTTGACTACTATATATATACGATTTTATCATTATTATTATTATAATTATTATTATTAATTAATTCCCATAATAGTTTTTTTCTTATTCTTTAAATCCTTTTAACAGGAAACCACTTTTTAAAAATAAAAATAATTTGTAATATTAGCAATTTATATATAGATTTCAAAAAATAAGAAAAACACAATTTGCTGACATCTGTTTTGTTTTGCTTTGTTTTGTTTTGCTTCGTTTTTATATATTTTTTTAGGTTATAGCATACTAATGTGCATGCAAATGCATTAACTGTCTATTGTTAAAGCAACTTGGCTCGTTAGAAATACGTTCCTATACCATACATATAAATACATATACATTTCTGTAATTTTTTCATTAGCCGCTCATCCGGTGACTTTGAAACTGCAGCAATAAGGTATGCAATAACAGTGCTGCAGAAATGTATTTAGAAGCATGTATTTCAAATATGCCTGCTTTGAAAATATTACTTTCAAATAAAATATAATGGTTCAGCAAATTCATCAGCACTGATTGTGCTGCAGAAAACAGTGGGTCAGAGTTTGTAAGCATTACACAACCTTTCTTACTGCATCAATTAACACCACCATCCCAACCCACGGTAAATATGTATAATAATAAACCAAATCCACCTGTTCTGTAAACTCTAACACTCTAATGCTCCATTCCACAAACGTTTAACAAAAATGCTTTGGATGGCTCTGACCGGCACTGACCCCGTCAACCTCCAACCATTTATTCTCAGTAGCTCTCCCCACGCTGAATCGAATACCAATGCTATGGTCACCTTGAAAGTCCAATAAAGAAAGCACCAGTGAAAACATTAAGTGCTCCGACCACACACCCTTGGGGTGTCTCTACTCCCTCTGTCACTCTAATCCTTTATCGTTTGTAATTGAGGTAACAATTACATTGTGACCCTCTGTAGAAAATAAATCTTTCGCTCTGGCTGTGCTCTATCCGTCTTCATTAGCATGGCACTGATGTGGTGTTTATTATCTGCTGAGTAGGATCTGGGTCTCCTGAGGCATGGCACCAATTCACAACACTACAGTGCACTGCTGAAGATACCTGAAGAGCACAGGAGTCATTCAGGGATAGACGAGCATCAAAACCCGAAGGAAAACGGCATGTATGCCGACAAACTGGTCATTAAAGGAAACGCAAGATATCGATTCGCCATTCCAAGAACAAAACACTCACAAATGACATAATCTACAGGGGATCAAAACGTGAACAACTTAGAAAGAAGACATTAAAGGAATCCTATTTTGCAGTTAGAACATAAATATGTGGTAGTTGCAGCAAAATGCAGGATGGTACGTTCAAAAAAAAAAAAACTTCACACTCATTAAAGTTATAAAATCATTTTTACCACCAGATGTTTCATTTATCACACCGAGGCTCGTTCAGCAAGCTCTGATCCTGCTCAACGTTAAGCTCTGTGGAATAACACACAAACAGATACACATTCATTGGTGTTTAAGCCTGACCAAGGAGGGGATGGGGGGTGGGTGGAGGCCATCGTAGCCCTTCAGAAGGTCTGTCTGGCTCAGCGAGGCAGTCAGTCAGGCCGAGCCCCTGCTGGCGACTGGCCCCTTCATTATCTGCTTTTAATTGCTTATTTAATGGGCTCTCCTCAAGCACCGTAGCCCTGCTGTGAGAGTTAGACTGCAGCTTGGCTTCAGCCTTCCTAGCCAACGCTCCGCATCAGCGCGATCGCAGCAGGGCATCCAAACCCACGACCAGCATCCTCCTCTTTTTTGTCATTACTGGTTGTCGTTTTAATCGGTACATACAGCTCTGGCTGGAGGGTGAATTCTGCATTTATAGGATCCCATCGCACTGGAAGATGCTCATTTGACCCTTGTTTACTATAATTACACTGTCTGCGCGTGTCTCAAACACGTCTTTTCCCCATTGTGGTACTGCAAACTGCAATTTACCCATTTTGTAATGAGCACCTATGGAGTTGCCCTCCAATCACATCAAACAATGAAAGCTGACATGAAAATCACACAGAATACTGCATTATGTGAAATATAGCAGGCAAGTCTAGCTATTTATTTGTAATATTCTGAATTCAGTACACATCAGTAAATGTTACAGAGCATTTGTAGATGGGGCTATTGTTTATGGTACAAGGTAAAGTAAAATTCTACACACAGAAATAAAGATACAAAAGCTGTCACTGGGACGTTACCGTATACTTTTGTAAATATTAGGCTCAAATATGTGCACTTTAAGTACTAATATGTACCTTTAAGTAACTAAAATTGACTCTATGTACAAACATGTACCTTTTGAAACGGTACCGCCCCAGTGACAGCTTTTGCACATTTATTTCTGAAAGTACAATGCAGGTTATACTTCATCAACAACATTTGTGCCAAATTTCAATGCATTTTTGCACTTGTGGACCACAATAAAAATATGGTAACACTTTAGAATAGGTAAAACCTGTTACTATTAACTATGGCTTCCCCTCTATAAATTCTTAATTTGTTGCCAATTAAGAGTCAAGAGTCAAATTAATTGTTAAGTTTAGGTATTGGTAGGATTGAGGGATGAGGAGTAAGGTCATGTAGAATAAGGTATTCATACTGTATGTGCTTAAGTAGCAATATGCATGCAAATAAGCAACTTATAGGTGTGACTGTAAAATAAAATGTTTTGTGCTGGTCTTATCAAAGACAAAGAAAAACTTTTCATGTTAAAGTAATGGGTGAAAATGGGCCCAATTTTTTAGCTTAGAAAGCTTAGAATTTTATAAAAGTCGCAACGTGAATTAAATGAATAAAAATTGGTTCAACACATGTTAAGTTTAGAAGTTGAGAAATGCTCACATTTTGTTGATTACCACAAAAAAGGAGCAAAACTCTGGTAAGGATAAAGGGATAACATTTGAAAAATAAAAAAAATGAAGCTTATACAAGTCTTATTTTGATTTTAAAAAGTAATATTTTGATTCTCGAGTATTATTAAGTGATCCGATAATGTCAATCTCAGTTGAAAGCATTGGTGCAATTTTGCTTATTACCAAAAAACTAAATAAATAAACTCTCTTTGGGAAAAAAAAAAAAGATTTACTATAGAAGCAAACTGCTATTTTTTAAATTAAGGATATAAATGCAGATATTTATTGCATTGCTTACAAAAAAAGAAAAGTTAAATAAACCTATATATAACTCCAAATTACAGTACACTGTATAACCTAATGACAACAATGTTTAAACGTAATATAATTTTACACAGAAAAGGTTAGCAAGTGATTTTCCATGCACATACATTTCTAAGTGCCTCATTGTAACCCATCTTACAAAAAACAGTCAAATTTATTTTTTGCATTAATCAACATTATGGCACAAATACTGTTAATTGAGCTTAACATGTACTGTACCCAATATATTCCATTAAGCACTGAATAAAAAGGCATTAATGCCAGACTGAATGCTGTAGTTGATTGCCTGCTCTGCTCTGATTGTTGCACAATTGTGAACACCACAAATGCCAAGCTGCTCATCACATGGTTGAAACGGCAGCATGCCAGAGGTGACCTTTTCATCCTATCCCTGTCATGCTCCATCATGTCATGCTCCTAACCCACGGCAATGCCACACAGAAAGCACTTCTTCAATGCTATTGAGCGCGCTGCACAGCTCTGAGACCGAATCCACAGAGAAATATGAACACCTGCAAGCACCGAGCACGAACAAATAAAAAAAAAAACCAACATGGCGCGGTTGCATATGTAGAGCTTTTATGAGAGGATGTGTAACGCTTGGCTGAGGGCTGGTGTCGCAAAATGTGCGAGGAACATATTGAACGGTGACGCCACCAAGTGGAACGCATCACCACTCTCTGCTCATTATTGCTTTCCACAAGACATTAGCTCAGCAGTCAGGCGTGCTTTAATTATAGAGGCCGGCTCCAATACCACATCCTGAGTTTAAACGTCAAAACACAGGTGTAAACATTCCCTGAGAGGTGCTTAGCCATGCAGATAAGAACAATATCTGTAAGAGTATAAGACATTAAACAATTCTATTCCTGTGTCGTGCTGTTTGTGAAATCGGAGAGACATGGACTTATCTCATAGCCTGTAAACAACAGTCAATAATGCCCAATTCTTAAACTCAGACTAACTGAAAGAGTTTTTCCCCCTCTAGCGGCATGTAATCTAATCGAGCCGATCAATATGCATCCTCCCCCGAATCATTAAAAGACAAGCAGTCCAGTCAGCTCAGATTTTCGGTATGATTGCAGAAATTCTACGATTGCACTTCCTCCACTGACAAGTCATTTGTAAGAAGAAAGCGAACATTACAAATTAAGTAATTAAGTCTGACTGGAGCAAAAACAAATAGCAAAGCTTTTATCTTGCTTCCAGTAAATGCAAAGTCATTAGTGATTTGGGCTAACAAGCAATTGACAGTGGATTAAATAATTTTAATGAGGTGCAAGGCTTTCCTCTAGCCAAATACAAGTATAATTAAATAAGAGCAAAATAAACGTTAGTTTGTGTGTCCGAGGCTTCAAATTTCAGTGTAAAAAAAAAAAATCGAAGTAAAAATAAAATACATATAAATAATGCTGAATCTTTTCATTAATGCTTATCTCTGACTGCAAGCAATTCAAGGAAGGGAAAGTTGCACTATTTACTTTAAGGAACTCTAACAAACATTTTAACTCATCACACTGCAGACTTTAAAGTCTCATTTACTAATTAATACAAATGAAGTAACACTAAGACTCTGAGCTTGAGGGAGGATAATGCTGTACTGTCTGCTTACTGAAGGATAATGCACTCAGAGGTGAATTTGCATCTACTTCAAAATGCTTTGTGCAGCCTGCAAAGCAAAAAAAGAAAAAAAAAAAAACTAAAAGACCACTTATGTTTAAACCAATAAAAGAGCACCTGGCAAATATGATAAGCTTGTGTGATCGGGCTTTGTGCCAACTTATTGCGCCATATACCTGCTCATTTGTGGCTTGGTGAAGTAAAGATAATCAGCTTTGAAAGCACTTGCTGACTCAGAATAACAAGTTGTCAAAACATGTGATTAGGGAGATCATGAAAGCAGAAAAAAAAATCAAAATGAAAATACACAAGAGGGTTGGGCGATGTCGACCAATTTGGCATCGTACGATGTCTAATGTGAAACATTGCGATGGACGATGGTATCGTCGTCGCCATAGGTGGCGGGTTAGTTGTAAATAAAACACCAAGCCCCGCCCCACGACT
>JAUCMT010000026.1:13417623-13429667 GCA_032357475.1 Enteromius thamalakanensis
GAGAAGAGAAGAGAAGAGAAGAGAAGAGAAGAGAAGAGAAGAGAAGAGAAGAGAAGAGAAGAGAAGAGAAGAGAATGTTACAAACTACGTTTAAATGATTATTTATATTTTAACATCCCTCGGGTTTGAACTGAGCATGGAAAAAAGGGTTTTGGATATTATGCTACTTTGGCTTGGAATAATCTACAAAGCATTCTAAAGCTGAGCATGCTTCCATCATTACATGATTTTAAGATATGTGTGTTTTATCCTTTGGTAAATTTTTGTAGTGATTTTTGATGTGTGTTGTGTATTACGAAAACTTGTATATGTTATGTTATTTGATGTTGCTTTCTTGGCCAGGTCACTCTTGCAAAAGAGATTTTAATCTCAATGAGGGTAAATAAAGAAAATGAATGAAGATGACAACCTTTACGAAGACCTTTGTAACAACCTTTTTAAGACCAAGCAAATAAAAGGTAAGAACCTAACTGAAGGGAGCACAATATTCCCTAAAATAACTAGTTTTTATATATCAAGTATTTTTTTCTTAGAAACTGATCAAATTTAATAGAGATTGTGATTAAAACGAGAACAAATATGTCTGTCAAGAGGCTGAGGTAAATGTACTTAATTCAAAGGGAAGTGTTTTTTAGCTCACTGACAGATATTTATTCTCGTTTTACACTGATACTTGATCAACTGTTAGCTGTATTGGAAAACAAGACAGAAATACTGTTGTTGTTGTTGATGTTTCTCAAGTGCATGGATCATTTACTGCCAGGCACTTATTATTTTCAGACTTTGTACTCTAATTGTAAGACCTTTTTTCAAAAAAAACCCTGAAAAAATGCAATTACCCAACTTAAAATGTAAAAAAGTCAAGACAAACATGATCCTCGTCAGTCGTGGAGTTCATATATACACTGCCTTCCCACAAGCCTCAAAACATTTCAAATGCCAGTACATTCTGACGGGTCAATTGCTACTTCCTTTCTGTCAGATGGCAGGAAATCTCAAAAAGGGCACTTTAATCTTCTCTATCTCTTGTTCACTTACTTCTGTTTTCCTCTCCAGACATCGTCAAAGGCTAAACAGAGGGCTTGTGTGCCAGCTTCCACATGTTACCTTCCATCTGGTGCTGCTGCTGATGAGACTGACTTCTTCTACCTAATGAATGTGTGTGTTTGTGTTATATCTTTGTCCTACTTTATCAGCCATGTGTTTATTTTGACATGTAGGTGTATGTGTTTGATTGCTTAAGATTACATGTAAAGAACACATATGCCCTTTTGATAATATAACATTTGTAGTCATCTCCTTGCCTAAGTACTGTACATTTCAGAGTCTTTGTTTGAACAACCAGAGCTTTTTTTTCCCCACATCCCTTGGTTTCTGTCAGAATGGAGAAGAAACTTTCCTTCCCTTTTCTTCTTTTCCATTTATTTTCAGACAGCAGCCTTGAGCGAGAGGCAGAAGAAGTCTGACTTCTGATGGATGTTCACTCCCCCATTCGCTTAAAGTACATCTTGTTGCCTCTGAGAGTTTTGCAGTGCCTGGTTTCTTTTTCAGGCAAAGCCGTCACCTGCCCCTGCTTGCCTCTGAGGCTATTAGGATGAAACTACGGATGAAAAGATAAAGCTAAGGTGACTGTGTACTTTACTTGTCAGACTGAACAAGGTTCGCCCTTTTAATCACGCCTCATTAACATAATCAATAGCAGCCAGTTTGCTCACTTTGTGCTGTAATTATGTCAAGGACAAGTGCCTACTCATTAGTTGAAAATGTTAATTTCTAGGTCTAAGTATTTCTTGCAGGGGTCTGAAAAAAAGGAAATCTAGAAAGGTCTCAAAATAAAATCAACCAAAAATATTTCAGCAACTCACAGCTAAGAAATATCGGCTGCTTTTTAGTATGCATATTACTAACATATTGACGGTTTATTGGTACTTCTAAAGCACATCTTCTGTTAATTAAGGAAAAAGTAATAGTAGTTAATAAGCTAAAAGTGAGATGGACCCTCACAAAGACTAAATACATTCATTTTATATATATATATATATATATATATATATATATACTGTATAAATATACACATATATATGAAGAGTTTGGTTAGAAAACTCTATAAATCCATTTTGATTAATTTGAGCAAAAACATGTTTTCTTTGCCAAGAAAGACTGGCATTTGTCAAAAAAAGAAAAAAGGGAGATATTATGACAGAATAACACGATGGATATTGCATTTGTTTAAAATTAAAAACTTACTTTTTTCATACTATCCAGATAAAACACTGATTTTGGCAGACTATTTTCTTTTATTTCCCCAAAATGTAATAAAAAAACATAAAGATGTAATTTCTGAGGGGGTTGGAAGATAAGAGGAAAAGGGCATAAAAAAAATTGGGCTAATTTTTAATCACAGAATTTTACTTTCAATACAATGCGGTATTTGCCCTTATTTCATACTATATCATTTCTATTTTGGATGAACTCATATCTATTCCACACAACACCATAAAAATTCCTTACTCAGACCACCTAGAAACAGGTGAGCCTGGCTCCATAAATAGGAGAAAGCTGCGAGTGAACTCTGGAAACTCCAGTAAGGACATGCTGTGTTCTAGAGAAAACCGGAGGCATGTTGTGCGGAAGTGCAGACTGATTACAGGCTCGTGATAATGCACTGTGCATTACAGCACGCACGCACAGTAGGAGGAACAGCCAAATTATCAACCTCAAATTGAACTCTCTGTGACGACCAGGGTAGATTTGAGTGGTATGAATGCTAATGGAAAAAATAATAGGATAGAAAAATAGGAAAAGAAAAGGGAAAAAAATACTAAATGATGCACATGAAAGTCTCGGGCATGAATCAAAGTAACGGTAATTTCTCAAGTACAGAACTCAAGATGATAAAAATTCAAGTCTGCCGTCTGAATAAGCCAAACTATTACCTGCATGCTGTTGACTAGTGATTCAAGTCTTAGAGCGTAATACCCAGGAAAAAAAAATAAAAAATTTTCTAATAATTTTTAAAATCACAAAGATGGGCTGGAGCTAGTTTTGCACAAAAGCACCATTTCATTTTCTATCTAATTATACCATTATTAGCCCCTTCCGACAGAGTTAACAGCTTTTTAAAAAGCAGGTCATATGGTATTTTAAAGAGTCCTAATATTGTGTTGGAGTTCCCGACAGGACAGGTTTAAACGCATCTAAGGTCAGAAAACTTTTTTTTTTTTTAAATATGCTTTTTATGTTAGAATCATTTTTGCTATGATTTTAAAACAGTTTGTTTGAATCAACACGGATATTAATGTCTGTTAACCCCTCTCTTCCATAGGTCAGCTCTCTGCTCTGCTCTGATTGGTCAGTTGGCTAGGTTGGTCGCCACAAACAGATTTTTCAAGGCTTTGACTTTGAATAAATGAAAATCGAAAATCGAAACCTGTGTGGGGGTTTTCATATCACTATTTCTGAAGGAAACTGAGTGTCTTCAGGAAATTTTGGATGTCATTTCATTTTGCACGTAATGTCTGATAAATCAATGTTTGCGAGCGGAGTGCTGCTTTGTATACAGCGTTACCAGAGAAACCTAATCTCTACCACAACAACAGCGCCTCCCGCTGGCAGAGAATGACTTCACATGAATTTTAACCACTGATTCTGCACATCATCATCTTTAGGCAATACATACAAAACACTTGCTTTCACAGAGTCTTCTCTACATGAGGTATACACTGACTAACAAAAGTGTTTGTGGGCAGAGCAGACTTTGTTCGTGTTTTGCAGGCAGGTGGGGGAAAAAATGCAAATGCATATGTTTCCTAGTGACGTATACCAATAACAGGCAGAAGATGTGAAAATGAAACGACTCGTTAAGACGAATCTGTGTTTTTCTTTTGAGAGAACATATCTTTTTTTTCATGCACTTTTCTCTTTAACAACTTTGCAGACTGTTTAAATTGAAAAACAGCTACATTAAAAACTGTAAATAAGATATTTTTCAAAAACCCATATGACCTACTCTTAAACCAAATAGTTTCCAGTTTACCCTTTTTTTGTTTATGAGTATGTTTTACTGTAGGAGAAAACCTTTTTTTTCTACTTCAAAATGTAACAGTTCCAGTGTGTTACTTTTAGTTTCTTTGTAATTAATTGCGTAATTTACTAGTAAATTCAGAGTTGATGAACTTTTTTCCCCCTGTACACACTGTAGTTTTGTGAAGTTAAAGAAAAATTGCAATTTATGAGTAAAAATCGCTTCCACACCATTTTTATTTCAGTGTAGGTGAAGGGCTGTGGGAGAAAGGTGCCAGAATATTTTTTTTCTTTTTTGTAAATGTCATGAGATTTAGGCATTTAGGCAGAGTCAAGATAGCAGGGCATATGAAAATGAGAAGGACAGCTACTCTTGCTAGACGTCACCATGCTGTTGTAATTAGAAGGATGCCACATACAGCCATGTGCCCTCGGGGGCATTGTCACAGACGCAGATGTGCCCGCTGAGAAGCCTGGGGCGAAAGAATGCCCCTCTCCAGCCTGGCACCAACACAGAGACAGGATGCTGGGAAAACAGCCACGCTGCTAAAACTACAAAGCCAGATCAGCTGAGCATACTGTATATGAGGCCGGCTCAGGGTCAGACAGCAGACAGTAAGGTAAAGGTTCACAACAGAAATGCTCTGTCTTATAATCGGGTTGGGGATTATCTGCAAAATGCAAGACACTTCATCTCTCAATCCGAACCCAAACCATGTTGTGGACAGGGTTTAAGCTTTAAATCGGTGTTTATGAAGCGCTTAGAGTGCACAAAACACCCACACGCGCTAGCACACCATTCTCATTCCCACTGCAGCGAATGTGCTTGTGTTTACTGTCTTATCTGACAGGGATATAATGATTTCATTGGCCCCAGCAGGCAGTGTTACTGCTTGTCAACACAGATTAGGTCATTAAAAATAAAGCTCACCTAAACAGCAAGACCTACAGGTGCATAACCCGCACACACACACACACACACACACACACACAGAACCTTCCTGTGTCTTCATTTGGATACACTGAAACCTGAGAGCAATGGGGTTGAGTCTCCAAATCAGCACATATGCTCGAACTAGTCCAGTGATAATCAAACATCTGTAAAGTCTAAATCACTACATGAAATCTTTTAAATGATTCAATTTAATTCCATTCCCTTCAGTTTTGTTTTGGATATTAGATGCAGTTTTGTAAACCAGGTAAACAGGGATTTTAGCTAAATTTCATTTTAAAAATGAGTTCAGCTTTACTTTGCAAAACAAACTGGCATGTTTGGGTTGTTTGCCAGGGAGATGCAAAGCAGTTATTTAGGGAGGCCACACATTCTCTTTTTTTCCAGACCTGCCCTGGATTTTCTAAATTGCCTAAAACATCTGTATTTTGGTTTTGTTTTCCTATTGACATGCTCTCTATAGTCTTCATACATTTTATGTTTGTGCATGGTTCTTTGCAGTTCCCATCCACACCATGATTGGCTGATTATGTACAATGCATGCATGCTATTGGTCAAACTACTTTACAGTTATTATAAAGCATGAATACAATAAATAATAGAGCATACAATACCATGAGATTTCGAATTATTTTTGACATTTATTTGATTTTTTTTTTTTAGAGTGATTGCTTAAAAGTCAGTGTCAAAAAAGGCCTGCTTATATGATAATCTAGCATTTCTTTTATCTGTCAAGTTGGCAAAAAAAAAAGAAAAGAATGGTTTACCCAACCTAGTTTGTAGGTTTGGGTACCATAACTATCTGTAGCTCATAACTTTCTCATCATCTTGTTGTTTCAACATATCAGAAAACATTGTTTTAACACTGTTAAAAGTCATACAGTCATACTGTCTTTTCAAAACCCTTTTAAAAAACACTAAATACGTAAACGGGCAAATGCACATCTTTTTGTTATTGCAAACATTTGAAGTGCAAACAGGCTAAAAGTGAAGGAAACGCACTCAACTGCATTCCTATTTATAAAAGCAATGTTTTTCTGAGCGTTAAAGCTAGCATTGACCTAATACGATGCATGCAAAGTTGCTGTGAAAGTATATATAGCATGCACACCTTAAAAGATGCTCACTAACTTCAAGCAATTTCGGCATAGCTTTCTTCTTCTTCGAGGAATCAGCTTGTGCTGTGGGTAATGGAAATTATGAACACAGAGCCCTTTAAATTAACTTAATCTGCGGTGGAGGAGGGATGGGGGGTGTATTCTGACCTTGTAAGGTCACAGCACTGGGGCCTGGCACAGGGCAAATGTCACTTATCAACACAAACATCTGGTCACAAAAACAAGCAGCACAGCCAACGTCATGGCAAACACAAGCCCTCCTCAAAATCCTAAGACTTTTCCAACCCTAGGACACCAATGGCTGAAGAGGGTAGGTGTTTTGCCAAAATACTTTATCCTTCATTACTTGTCTTTCTTATCATTTTAAAGTAATTGTTACCTAACAATTTACCAGACAGGCAAGTTGACACTGCAAACATGTGAGGGGGGGAAAAATCCTTGATCTCCTAAATATCTAAATATATCATGTGAAATTATGACTGATTAGCTACAACTGCATGAAGCGACAGCCATTTTGATCAGGCACTTTAAACTGCTATCTCTTCAGCTTGTGATGAGGACTTTTTGATGATTTGTCACATCACCGATCTCTTTGCAAAGGCTTTGAAGGGGCGAAAAAAAAGACTATTCTGGTCTGAGGATACTGTATGTGTATTTTAAACCAGACTGATGAGAAGAGATTGGAATCAGCCCAAAATGTAAGTGACACCTGCAGTACAGTTCTGCATCTCTGCTTGGTGCAGAGAGACAGATAATTACTACATAATTATATGCAACACGAGCCATTAAAATATCAGATAAAAACACAATTATGTGAGTGTATCATAATGAGAATTCAATCAAATGATGCAAGACGAGGGATGATTGGAGCGCAGGCATGTCTTTCCCTCCATTTTGTGTCACATATGTTGTCCCACATTGTACCATCTGGCAGCTAGCATCATCACCACCACCCAGACAATTTTGTGAAGAGACACTTGCAGCTCTTATTTCTAGCATATAATTGCTTCACTGACTGAATGTAAACTAGTCGATCATTTCACACATCTGATACACAACATGGAGGAGTGCAGACATTCGCTTTATTTTTAAAACACAAACTCGTGCCTCATGGTAAATGTGCTGTTGGAGAGCCAATTAGGCTCATCTTATGTACAAAAAAACCCATCAACTTAGGAATAATGCAGTGTATGGGAAATAAACTGTCTGTTAATGCAACACTGTGTCTACTGATGAGGCTGTAAACAGCTCATGAGCAAGCTGGTAAAACCACATCACGGTTGAAATTCTGCAAGCTGAACCACATGGGACGTGAGCTATCGTGGCAAGACACACAAAAAAAAAGCTTTTCATTTTATTTCAGCACATGTATCCGTGGAATCTCACATAATTTGCAGGCTGAGTCAATGAATGCAATTGTAAGCTGCTTCCGGAGCATGAAGAAATGGTGCTGGATGAGAGCAAGGATGACAACAACAAAACACTTTTCCATCTCTTTTTCCAAATGTTAGAGAAATAAGGTAAACCACTTAATTTTTGTGGAACATTATAGTTAGTACAATTATTCTTTTCTTATTCAAATTATCTCAATTTACATGACAAAAGCCCTAGTCTATTAGTAGTAGTAGTAGTAGTAGTAAACATTAACATTAAAAATGTTAACCCTTAATTTATAATCAAGCAATCATCATTATAGTAATGTAAAATACTTATATTTTAGAATACACTAATGCATTTAAACTTTGAATAACATAAAGGTCACTAAATGCATTTGTAACTTAAGCTCTTAATGGTTGCTTATTATTTTTATTATTAACACTTCTTTTTAGGGTATCTTAACTAGTTGCTTACTAGCATGCATATTTCTAGAATATTAGCATTTATTTATGCTAATTAAGCACATATTAATGCCTTATTCTACATCCCTAATTTTATTTAAACTTAACTACCTTGCTAACTGTTAATAAGCAACAAATTAGGCATTTTTTGAGGGAAAAGTTGTAGTTAATAGCTAGCAGTGTTCCCTATCCTATATACTAATATACTAGTAGTAATATTTAATATAATAATATTTACAATACTTATATTTTCAGATTTTAATTTAATCACTCTTCAATTATTTCAAAATTGAAAATATACCATAAAAAAAAAAAAAAAAATTGTGTAAATCAATAATTAAAAGTTTAAGACGCTGCCTGCTGCGGATAAACACACAGGGGAGGGGAGGGCCTGAGGCACACAGCTGGGGTGGGAGTCTCACGACCTGGGGAATGGTGTGGGGGGTTGGACGACCTGCTATCACTCAGCGGGATGGCAGTCTGTTCAGCAAGCAGTGATATGAATTATTAAGTGTTATCTGGGTCCAGGTGGAGCAGAGAGCTGGGTGGGAAACGCTAACTCGGAGCATGATCTGTCTCAGCGGGGAGCCGGTGCTCATGGGAAGCCAAACCGGCGAAGACTGCAGTTTGAGAGATTAGAAATAGATCTCCAAGATCATCTTCAACATAGAAATCAGGAGTTTTCTTTACTTCACAATTCTTAACCTAAAATAAATGAGCAAAAACTAACAAAGAAAAACTATTAAAACAATTTACAGGTACAGTATGTCATTTTGAGCGGCATCTAGCGGTTATTCGAATTTCAACAACGGCTAAGTCCCCGGCTCACCCCGCCCTTTCAAAATGCATACAGAATCTACGGAAGCTGACACAGGACAAAAAAGTTGTGAGCTGTTACACCTGACAGTAGCCAATCAAGTGATGAGGTTTCTGAATTATATTTACTCAATTATTCAGTAGACCAATATGTGTTTGTTACTCATTGATCGTTGCCTCAGGTTTATTCGCTGACTTCAGTTAGATTTTTTGTATGCCAGTTAGTAGAGTTGGGCGACCTTTACCAAATCGGATGTCTACAGTGAAACATCATGATGAAAAGTGAAAGTGAAATGCGATCGTGAAAACAGGCAACTGTGGCGTGGCTTTGAAAACACTTCTCCCGCATAAGCGCCTTCCATTTTGGAAAAGCCACACCAATATTTATCTGGGATTTCTGTCGTTGTCTGTCTGCATCAAGTTTTCTTTTTTTACAGAATGAGACTGATGCTCTTCCAGTTCTTCTTGCACATAATACGCAGGATCCTGCATTTTCCCCCCTTTTTTAATCTCCTTTATCCTCTTATTTCCACCAAAAAACACTACTGACTTGCTTGCTAATACTACCACTACTACTTTGCGTGCAATTCAACGTGGTGACATCACGAGCGGCCTCTTAAAACGGCAAGGAAGTAGTAGAACAACGACTTGACGTTGTAGATAAAAATTGCTCGTTCTAAGGTTCATAGTGACTTATTACATAAGGTCTTTACACACCTCTGAAAACATAGTTTTGTATGTTATATTGCATTTCTGCCAATAAATTCTCGTAAATATTACACACTGCACCTTTAAAGTCAAACCTTTCGGACTTGAAAGATTCAATATCTACTTGATATAAACACCATGCTGTGTTGGTGTTGGAACATGTTGGTGTTTGATAGACTAGTAATTGACACAGCCAGTTAACCACATATCCTGACATTGATGGGGATGTGCATGGCATATTATATAACACCACATAAATGTTGTTCAAAAATAAAACTGCCTCAAGAGTGAAAAGCGTCTAATGCGAGGATTCATTAATAAATAAATACACCCTCCCATCTCTGTCTTCCTCTGTGAAATGATCTAGAGAAGCTTTGGTACATCAGTGCTGAAGGTCCCTGGAGGACAAGAACACATTATCTGTGCTGGGCTCAAGTGTTGTTGAGTAAAAGTGGGACCAAGCACAGGACTCTCTGAAATATTTACATAAACCTACAGGAATCCAAGAAACATGTCCACAATGCTGTCCATGAGATGACAAAGAGATTTACTGCAATCATTCACTACAAATTACGCACTTGTGGGGTCCAAACAGACAACCAACAGGTTAAACAATAAACATTTATTGAGCAAAGTAGTTTAATTACAAAAAAAAAAAAAGAAACAACAAGGAAAGAGTAGAAGAATTAGTTGAGAAATAAAGGCAATGTGCAGACAAGACCGATACTTCAGTGCACAGCTGGATGACAGACAAACAGCAGAGGGACGAACTGAAAAAACAGAATGAGTAGTGCAGTCCTCCTCAGCTTGAGTAAAAGCCTCTCTAAAGAGTTGAGAGAGACAAAGCAGAGAAGTGACAGCACCAGACAGTCTGAGTGCCTGTGAGCAATTGATTAGAAATGTAAAGATATGTAAAGAAACTGTCCCTTCAAATGTAAAAGAACTGCTGTTAAAAAGGGGTTTTATCAGCAGGACCAAGTGATTATAAATTTGAAGACTATCATTATAAATTGAATTTAGAAGCATCTTAAAAGTTATGCTTTTTGAAAATCTCATAGAAGTCTATTATGCTTCACAATGCTATTTCACTACACTATTATACTATTATAAATCAAAATAACTGTAAAAAAAATGCCTGTTACGTATAAATACATACAGCATGAATGTATCACTTTAATGTAAAATTATAGCTGAGCACACAGGGATGGTTGTAATACTAATGTACAGTACATTCTGCATTTACTTCTATTAGACAGGAAAATGTTAATTTATTTGTGTGTTTATTTTCAGCAAATGTTACTGTTACAGTATGTCCTCAACAATGTTTCCAGCTTGTTTGCTGTTTTAGTTTTTTTATCCTTGGTTTCCTACAGTATAAAAACAGACGGACACACCACAGACCTGGAGTGACCAATCCTGCTCCTGAAGGGCCACCTACTGTACCTGTAGTGTTCAGGCTCAACTTGCTCCAACTCACCTGCCTGGAAGTTTCCAGTAATTATGAGGACCTTAATTAGCTGGTCCGGGTGTGTTTAGTCAGGGCTGGATCGAAACCCTGCAGGAAGGTGGCCCTCCAGGAGCAGGATTGGACATGCCTGCCATAGACGGTACACCTTCCAAATAATAAGGTAGTCGTCAAAAAAGGTTGCTCAAACAACACAGAAAAAGGGTTTATTTGCTACAAGTGTCTCAAACAAAACTCAGAATATCTTTCAAGATTGGACGCCGCAAAGCTCACAATCTTGTAAAACTGTCAAATGTCAAAACTCTCCAAATGACTTGTTCTTCCTCAGAAGTGCTCATTGTGAATGTTTGGCACGTAGCAGCCTCTGACTTGTCAGACCTGTTCAAAACCTTCGCACAGGCTCACAAAAAAACTGCACAGAGACCAGCTTAAAAGCTTGAAATGGGCAATTTTTGCCTATGTCTGTCTAGAAGAAATTATTTTGCTACATTTATCGAATCCTGTATTCACGAATATGATCCACTGTAGATGTTCTGCACTTTTAAGACGATCCTCTCTGATCATATTTAAGTAGTGTATTTCTTAAACCAACCAGGTGTTTATTCCCATAAAACAAGCCTAAACAGAAGCCTCCATCTAATCAGGACTACTGCACTGAAAGGTGTTGAAGATGCTGTTGAGCACGTGCAGTCTTATATTTCCATCTCCCCACGTCACAGCTGAGTGGTCCTGTCGGGCAGGCGGCCTGAACTCTGTTGCCTGCAGCCCTGTGTGTGATGACCCTGCTGCCCTGCTGCCATTTCAGCTTCACTGCCTCCATTAGGATAACTTTAAGTACATCGGGCCAGAGTCGATTACTTTTCCCCACATGCTTTCTCTCACACCCTCTTCTCAGTTTACCCTCTGTATTTCTCTTTGATATTCAGTTGTTGGAAAGGCTTCTTATTTTGATGCCTGGTCAGTCTAGCCCGATTGATGATTAAATGACTCTTATAGGAGGTTGCATTTAGTAAAGGAAAAAAACAAGCAAGCATGAGTATAGTTTAATACATGATATAATATATCTGTATATCTATATATATATATATATATATCTATATATATACTGTATATATACTGACTCT
>JAUCMT010000026.1:13429942-13452438 GCA_032357475.1 Enteromius thamalakanensis
ACATGATATAATATATCTGTATATATATATATATATATATATATATATATATATATACTGTATATATACTGAATATATACTGTAGCATGAACAGTGCAGTCCGACATACAAATAAAATTACTCTTATGACAGGTTCTTTGAAGTGAATAAAAAGCATGGCTACTGTAGTTTGATTCATGAACCAATGTCTCAAAGGACCCTGCTCTCGTCAGTAAATCAAACAATTTAACTTTGAACAGTGTACTCTGCTTAATGTGTTTCTCTTTTGATGCAAATGCAGTACGGTTTAAACAGTGATGCTGATTGAAAAACAAGTGACTCTTATGAGGCTTTTCACAAAATGGTTTATTTTTTGTGAATCAAAAGTGTGACCAGCACTCTTTTTTTAGTAAATAAAACCAAAAAGTTATTTTTACTGAAACGAAAGGAAAGTGTGACCAGTGTAGTCTGATATTGTAGTAGCCCAAATCAAAAACTTGTGAACAGTGTAGTGTGATAGACAAAGAAATAGGCACAAAAGTGCACGCACTGAAGCTTAAATGAGCAAATTAAAAGACTTTGATGAAGCATTTCTTTAAGTTAAATCCTCATCAAATTCAGAACCAAATCAATTGCTTGCAAAAGGGGAATAAAATCACATCAAAGCATCTGCATTGATACTCAGGCCCACACAGATGCAAATTACTACTATAACACCTGTAACCAGCAGGCATGAGGCCACATACTGCACTCCTGCAGAGCAGCTCATCAAGAACACTTGTTCTGAATATTTAAGGAGGGTCCAGGAACCCTGCAGGAGCAGGTCAAGATCTACAAGTCCTCGTTTAAAGAGCCATTAAGAGAAAGGGAACATCAATCCAAAGCTCTTCCACTTGCAGTTATTTCACTCGTTCACACACAAGACGCATATGGTGCAGATCAATGATGTGAACAGTCATCAAGATGTTTCCATTATTGATCAAACAAGCTTTTCATGTCTTGCAATTAACAACAAATGCAAACTTTGCTGTGTCATGTGGAGGACGATGTACTGTAGGAGTGTTTGAAGTATGAAGAGGCTCCTCATGACTTACTGATGAACACTGGTCGTGTCGTTCACGCTCCCCTAAAGTGGAAAAAGAGTTATGGAGAAAAGCGCGGCCTCGCTGTCTCCTCAGTGTAAGCAAACATCATTGCCATGAAAGGTGGCTCGCTTTGATCAAGCCTTCAAAGACCCTGTCATCAAAGTCTATCAAGATGGCAATTGACGAGGGAAAGTTACGCCTCGTCAGAAAGTAATTTCTGATATGACAGCAGCAGGATGGGCATGTGGACAATACAGGAAATGCGGGGATAAGTAGCCAAAGGATAAATGATCATTTGGCCACTAAATAGTTATTGCATCTGATGATCTGAAATATGTTCGGTGGTTCGGTGATGAGGAGTGGCTGTATTCCCAAATCAAGAGCTCCATCCAAATTGCTTTCAGAGGCCTTGTGGAGAATGAGAGTACAATAAATGATACAGGCAGGGGACAAATTCAGACCTCTCTGCCTGAGTGGAGGCAAAAGCCTAGTCTAAATAGTGCAGGTTTAAGTGAAATCTAATGGAAGGTGCAGGGTGAGAGATGGTCTCTTTAAATAAGCACCGGCATCAATAAGTGACACCTTCCCAGAGCCAGTGTGTGTTCTAAGGGAGACAAATTTGCATATGTGTCTGCGGCCCTTGATGAAATATGAAAACTGTGTCACCCAAGGCACCATCATCAGTGTGCTTCAAAATGAACGAGCGAGAGGAAAGTGAGTGTGTAGAAGTGCATGCGCGTGTGTGAGAGAGAGAGAGAGTTGCTCTGGAGGGCTGAAGAATGCATCTCAACCGGAAGGATCTCTCTGCACAAATTAATGATCATGGGAATACATAATGGAACTTCTGAGGTCTCTGGATGGAGGAGATATTTTTTAATCATTTTATCCATACCTTTTTTCTTGTCCTTTTTTAATCTTCCCTATGTACTTAGTGGGATATTAAATGTCTCTTAGTACCCTCAAGCATCTTAACGCTTATCCATTTGTTTGAAGTTGTACTGTCGGATTCTGATATGATCACAGAACAAGAGAGGATTAAATAATGTTAGCTGGGTCATGTGATTCACCCATCAGGTCCATGCATGAATCATGATGAGATTCTCACATTCATTTCCTTATCTATATTAAACAAAATAGAATGAAACCATGAGAGCCATCACTCCACGCAACACCAGTTTAAATATGACTCACAGCGCAACCTATATAAGCATATTATTACACCTTAACTCTTCCCACCACTTCCTGCTCTCTCTATTTGTAATTAATCTAAAATCAATTATCTCTAAAATCAATTCTCTCTTTCCACACATATACGTAATGTGTGAATCTCTATTGTGTATTACCAGATACATAGAAGTAGTAGATAGTTTGAAGAGGTTGGAAGCTTTTACATTTGAATTAGTAGTATTAAATAAAGTAAATAAAGTACTTTAAAAAGTAGTTTGATATTTGTAATAATTGTGATGAGTACAGTTTGGCAGATAGAAAGACGAAACTCATACTTCTGGGTTCTGAGCAGATACTTAGATTCTGAGTAGATACTAAAGCGTGTCGTGTGCAAACATCTAGTCACAACAAACAAAAACAAATTCTTCACTGTTCGGTTCCCGCTCTCATCTTTTCAGTAAATAAATTATCTCTTCATAATCTGTACTTGACACTGTATTTATTATTACCTCATCTACATACTTTATTACCCTGGAAAATGGGCTGTTTCCTGTAATAAACTCCCCAGCGGTTTGCCCGTTTAGAAGTGGCTGACACGACACACTTTTGTAAGTAAAGAAAGCAGCTTTCTCACAAACGACAGTACTGTATATCGGCATACTGTACACCCTGATAGTGCAATCAAACTAGATAGCTCAAGGCTGAACATACAGTGAAACAACATTACAATCACAGTGGGAGATATGAACACTTTATCCACAGATCCGTGAATAGGAAAGCGACCTTGTTCTTTGAAATTACTCCTCACTGTGTGAACCATAACAAGTAATGTGCAGCGAGGGGGTAAGGAGAAGGTGCTCAGTTAGAGACACGTGTACATGTCACTCTGGAGCTGCAGGAAAATGACATCATGACAGCACTGATTGGATGATGACATCACATCAGCGCACACAGTGCCAAACTCTCCACCACAGATTATCCTGAGATGTGAGATCAAATACAGCAGAGAGGGGCGATATATAGTATGTCTATTTCACGCTTTTAAGAGTGTGAGGCATCTTTAGGCTTCTACCAGCAGGGGCTGACAGGCCTTGCTTCCCAGCCAAAATGTGAACCCTTGTGGATTAAGCCCGTGGCTAAAGATGCTCCAATTTAACACTGTGTGAAGAGGATGTGCAGAAGTGTTCTTTATGTCACCATCCTGTTCTCTGTCACTGCCTCCATTGAGTCTGGTAATGCCGCAAAAAGCCGCCTGAGCTGGTGTTGTTCCCCAGCAGGCCACACCGCAGAAAATACTCCAGTCTCTACAGACTTAGAACATCTCTAACACATTCATTTCTTTCTTCTTTAAGTCTTACTTCTGCTTCAGTCATATGCAACTTTTGCCCTTGATGTGCATTTAAAGATGATCCCCTCCATATTAATGTTCTCTGATCTATAGTATTAATCCCTGTAAAAAGATGATTGCGATTTTGACTGTAAAAGTCATGGAAAATGCTACTGAAATGTAGCAGTAAATGCTAATATATACGGTGAAAAACTGGCTTGGACATTACAAGTAATATATACAGTTTTTGGAAGTGAATGTGAATTTAGAATTTACAGTAAAAAAAAAAACAAATTGACATTTCAGTTCATATTTGTGATCCTGGACCACAAAACCACACATAAGGAGCATGGGTATACATTCGATACCCAATATCAGTATCCAACAAAGTCAAAATGGTCAAAATGATAATTTTTTATTTTATGGCAAAAACCATAAGGCTATTAAGTGAAGATCGTAAGATTGTTTTATAAGTGCCCTACCATAAATATATCAAAACCTAATTTTTGATTATAATATGCATTGCCAAGAACATGACTTGATATTTTTTGCAAAATATGCGTTTATCTTGCACCCTTAAGATTTTCAGTTTTCAAATAGTTGTCATCTCAGCCAAATATGGTCGTATCCTAACAAACCATAATGGAAAGCTTATTTATTCGGCTTTCAGATGCATGGATTTAAAGTTTTCCCTTATGATTGATCTCATGGTCCAGGGTCACATTTGATGTTTTTTTGTTGTTGTTTGCTTGTATTTTAAGTTCTGTCCACTAGGGTTTTATGTTTTGTTTAGGTTTTTACAGTGTTGCATACAATGTTTTACAATTTAATCAACATTTTACAAATCAATTTAAATTAAACTGTAATATTCAAAATATTTCATAATATTTCAAAATAACTCCTAGAAAAAAATCCTTTTGTTTTTACAGTACCAAAATTAATCAAAGACTACTTTCAATTTATTACAACCAGCTTTTTTCAAATTATAATAATATTTTATAATATTACTATTAAATTAAAAAGTCGTTATTCCAAATGTTTAGCTATGGGTAGTGTATGTGTGCATAAATTAATCAAGTTAGTTTTGTATTTATTTTATTTTATTTGAAGACAAGTCTAGTTCACACCAAATTATTGGTAAATTGTCAACTAAACTATCACCTGCTATGACGTGTCCAATTACATCATTGAACACCATACAGCGCAGACACAAAGAAACGTGAAAAATCCTGATTATATGTCAAAGGAGCTTAAGTGACGCAAACGCCAGAATCAATAATAACATCAGTGAAGAACTCACAAACTTTTACCAAGGCTGAATACATAAGAATGTCAAGGACAGACATGTCTTTGTTAGCCATCTGTCAACTTTCAATGCCTATAGGGCACAATATGTACAGTACACATTGCTGTTTTTGTTTTATTTGTTTTCCTTTATTATATTTAGAAAATATTTGGAACATTTAAAGCCGTTTTCATCACTGACTTTCAGCATATGGTGCGTTGAATACAGTGTGTCATTCAGGCAGCCTTGTTTATAAAGTTTTCCACCTGGCTCCCTGCTGGCCTTCGTAAGAAGATTCAATTTAAGCTCCGTTGTGGCGCTCCGCTCCCACTCATCAGATTCCACAATATGTATGACAACCTCGATCTGGTCATGTGTTGATAAGTGTTCTGCATGGTGTGCTTAGGTCAACAAAATTCAATCAAACAGCAAGTCCTCTGAGCTTCCACCTAACAATGAACTCGGCGCCACAAAAGACGAGGAAGCTTTTGTACGGCGAACTTGAAACATCTGAAAGCGTTGGCTTTTGAAACGAAGTGTGCACTTGTAAGATAAGCAGACACCAAATAGGCTGTACTCATGTCTATCTGATACGAATCGGTAAACGGTAAACTCATTTAACTCGTTGTGACTAAAAGTTATGACACGAACAATAAGACAACTATGGGCGGCACGTTTCGGATAATCATTCAGGGTACGGATGTGTGTATATTTAAAGCATTTCTAATAATGCTGTTGTGTCTTCTTTGAAATGGAGTCAAATCATTCACTTTATCTTTTGACACACATTGTTAACTCTTCCTCCAAGGGTCCTCTAGAGGAATCATTAGCACGAGCTGTCATGCTAACTTTGGCCACTTTTCCTCAGCGCAATGCCACGTTGGCTGGGTCTGTCTCGGAAAGGCGAGTCACATTTTAATGATGGAAATCAGTAGAGCACAAAGCCAACTCCAATTAGCTTGCTCTATTAGAGTTTGGGCTGCATAATGTACATTTGGCCATGTGTTTCCCTGGCATTAAAAGTGCACCCTAGGTACTGGTGCAGCATGTTGGTGTGAACGTGTGCGCGTCTTTAAAAAGTCACAGCACATACAGTATAAGTTGCGTACAAAGTTCAGCAGACGTGCCAGGATCGCAAACTCCCATATCAGAGTGTGATAAGATAATTTCACAAGAAGTAAAAACTTGTAAAAGGCTATATAATTATTGAATCCATTTGACAGGACAGCGTCTGGCAGAACATGTTGCTCAATACAACATGCTTTATTGGGCAGGTGCTATTTACAACCTGTTTGGCCACCTTAAAGGAAAGAGACACAATAGTGGTCCCACATAGGTTTCCATGTTTGTCACGCAACAGCATGTCCAAAAGTTAACCGATAAAAACTTTCCTTGTGCAGCCGCCCATCTTTCTTTTCAGAGAAATTGAGTAAATTGGCTGCCTTTATAGATGCTATTTTCTGTGAGAGTTATTTTCCCCTCTGTAGTCTTGATCCCCAGTCTTCTCATTACAGTGAGGTGGAAAACAGGACCGGAGACCGAGCCAAATCAATAGCAGAACCCACAGAACCTCCTCAGGTTCTCCTTTGGGAGGCGACACACTAAAACGCTCACTTTCTCTTCGGACATCCCTTGTTATGTCTTATTCTCTTCTCGCCGAAATGAATGAGCTGCTTTTTATTTTTCAAAATAATGGGCAAACTTGGTAAGAAATATGACGGAACTTACGATTATGATGGTGTTCTAGTGGCGTGGAGTCCACAGGCTTCATTTTCCCAGTTGGCAGCAGAGGTGTCTGAGTTTCGCAGCAGGTCTGTGCGCTTGAGCTCAGCAGCTGCTGTCCTGGCATTAACACTGGCCTTGATAATCAGTGAGATGTGGGGCGTTACATCGCTGATTTGGGCTATTAGCAGAACAGCATTCGGTTATGTTGCTTACGCTCTGTCGAACATGATTATTATATATTAGTAAATAATGCTGACAAAAACTTTCTTTATACCTTGTCTTTAGTGTGGTATGTAGCTGTTAGGGCATGTATAAGATCTGCAGTTACAGTACAAACCTTGAAGGCTCCCACAAAAGCATTTGTTCAATCTAAAAGAGGAGGCTGATCTGGACCAGGTTAAAACACCTCATTTAAACACGCCCCATGTGCCTACGTCAACATGTGAAATTATTGCATAATGCTGCCCAAATGTTCTCACAAAGAAAGAAGGCATGGTATTTGCTAGTTAAAATGTGGTGTTTTGGGCAGTGTAGAGTAACACATTGTGTGTGTGTGTGTGTGTGTGGGTGGGTGTGTGTGGGTGTGCGTGTGTGTGAGAGAGACAAGGTCACATCACCTTGAAGTCAGCTTAATGTGTCTTTTCTTGTGTGATGTAATTATAATGCATACGAGCTTCATCGCTGTGTCTGTCATGCGACTCTGTCCCCCTTTCAAACTGTCTTAATATTTACTTTAAAAGTTGACATTTTTGTGGTTATGGTAAGGGGAGGACATTCTGACGTGCGCTTGTGGTGTTCAAACAATCACAATGCATTGAGTCAGCTGGCCAATCAGAGCAGATTGTGCATGTCGACGCATTTGAGAGAGGCAAGGGCATAAATGAACTACAATAATGTGCAGTATTCGAAAAATTATGTCAATGTATTCTGTTACACCAAGTACACACAAAATAATGATCTAACGTGACGTTTAACATTTTAAACAAAGTTAAAATGTATCAAATTCGTTTAACGAATTAAAGTTGTTTTCTAAGCTCAGTGAGGCATTTGCTGAATGTAACTGAATAGAACTCACAAAAAAGGCAAGAAAATATTTGCCTTTTTAAAAAGGCATTGAACAATATTTTTCACAGTCTGGTGAACAAAAAAATCCAATATCCAAAGCTTTCTTTCAGATCAATGGCTTGTAGCATCTCTTTATGGTTCTGAATTGGAATCACATAAGTGAAAATCCTTTACAAAAATGGCATGGGCAACTCATGCTTTAGGAGCTGTGTTGCCACTATAACAAATCGACATGGGTCCTTAGTTTCATAAACCTCAAGGCTCTGTTGTAAAAAGAGTCTCTTAACCCTAGTCTTACATAACGTAACATCCCCAACATACTCCACATCATACAAAAAAACTTTCCTGAAGTCCCAAAGCGTGAAGTACTCTCAGTTCTCACCAAGTACAAACACAATGAGAGCAGCTAAGAAGCCCTTGCCTGTCAGTATAGAAACAGAGTTCCCAAAAATCATGTTTGCTACCCTACTTCACACTCATTTCAAACAACTAATCAAAGCACCAACATGGAGTGCCCACTGGTTCAAATGCACTTCACATCAATGGTCTTTTAATTATTTAGCCAACAAACTACTAATATTTTTAACTTGGCAAAGCTTAACAATGGCAATAGTTTCATAAAGTAAATGCATGGCTGAAAAACAGTCCTTCAACCAACAGCACCGCTGTGTGCTTCCTACAAGCTTTTAAAGAAGAAAAATATGGTTATGTGCTTAATAATACATGTACACATATACGCTCATAACTGCACTACTGAACCTTCATGTTTGTTTTTCTAAGCACAACAAACTATAATTGCAATTTACTTTGCTAAATCTATAAATGATTTACTTGATCATAGCTTGCCAGAGAAATATAATTAGAATCAGTAAAAATGATAAAGCATTCCACGCATTAACATGCACAGCTGTGCAGACTGTTTAATACGATCATGTGTACGCCTCACGTACAGGGATGCAGAGTCAGTGCACTTAAACGGGGTGAACACAAACAGACTCTGTGTTCATCTGTGTTCTCTTCAATTTTTGATGAAACGTCTGCGGCTAAGGTGAAATCAGATATTTTGTAGGGCTTTTTTTTTCGCCATGTCTACTGGAAGATCTCTAAAAACAGCTCGCCTTTGGGAGCGGCTGGTTGTGGACATGAAGGGAGCGATCGGTGTCACATTTGCTGAGAAGCAGCGTCTGACTAATGAGCGCAGATGACAGGGTTGTGGAGAGGTGCTTGCTGAGCGGAACACATTTGTTTCTCCCTGGTCGAGCGAAAAGCCTGTCAGACACAGAGAAATGACCAGCAGTCGGCCCCAAGGTGCCCTCCCTGTACTGGCAAACTGACAAATTGACCAAAGGGGACAAGTTTGGCTCAGAATCGCCTATGAGATTAAGACGTTTTGAGCATTTGTAATCAGCGGCATAACGAAATCTGTGATTAAACCTGGATATATTGCACTCGTGTGGATACGCGACAAAACACGAGTAGCAAAGCAGCGAAATGGAAGTAAAGGTCAATGTTATGTTGATGAATTGGAACATTGTTGTCAACGAACATTTTCCAGGAATAATATACAACAGCGATAAATACATTAACCGTGATCACGGCTGTAGTACACGCAGAGTAATTCAATCAATCGTGGTCATGCGGCGTACAGTCTACAGAACAATGCGAAAATCGCTCTATAGATCTCATCCCTTAGTGTCAAAAATCAATAGTAATAAAGTTACGAAAGACGCAAACAGTTGTGTGGGTTGTTATTGTCAATGCCACTCGGGGGAACGACATACCGCCGCATTCTTCACCTTAGGCAGAGGAAGAATGGAAACCCTTTCTGAAGGGGCGTAATGAAAAATGCGCCATTACTTGGATTTCTCTATTACTTGTATCCCTGCAGACAACTGTCAACAGCTGCAAAATCATTACTGGCTGATATCATGGGAATGAGTGTAACATGCTAACTGAATTCATTAGTTTGGAAATAATCAACAGAGGGTAATCCAAATGCATACGTACAGATGTTTGTGCATTTACTGTATCACAGTTTCTACAACTTCAGGCACTTTGACATCCCAGAAGGGTTTTGGTATGCAAACTGATTTCACATCAAGCTGTCTCAGAAATGTTTTAGTGCGCTTTCATCGTTTAAATGCGCTACTTTTTGAGAAAAGAAAAAAAAGATGCAATTTGAAAGTCTTGTGTTTAACTGCATGTTGTATCTATAGTGGACTGCACTTATAGCAATTATTGGGCCTGTGGTCTTCCTCTGTCAAAATTTAAATCCCAAAAGCTCAAGTTGTATCACTACATGCATACAGTCCTGTACATGCATACAGAGTTTTAGTTTTAAATTTGTCCAAGACCTAGAAAATCTGTCAAACTTTAAAATTATTATAAAAGCATCAGCCATCAAATGCAAAGTGTGAAGAAAACAAAGAAAAATCACGGTAAATAGAACTTCTGAACAGAGTATTTTTATTGTGCGTAATTTTCAATCAAGCTATAATTTTATCAAGTCATGCAAAAAGTGTGAAACATGTTTTAACTGCATGAAATTAGCCTTTGCAAGACTAAGGAGACAAATGTTTTTTTCCATATACCTTTAAAATGCCAGTGAAATTTCAATTACACAATGTGAATCAAAATAAAAATTTAAATTTAATTTGAAACTTAAGATTTTCATAACTAAAGAAAAATGACGTATAAACTAATAAATACTCAGAGCTAAAAGTTTGAAAAGCGCTTCTGAGAGTCTAGAGAGTCTACAACACTGAAAGCATCTATAGTGGAAATAACACAAAAGTACATCGAAGTGTGCTTGTATCTGCATGTGCGTGCGTGTGTGTGTTGGAGAGAATGATGGAGACGTGGGTGGAGCAATAGTTGTTTGATTACATCACTGCATCACTATCAGGGGGAAGAACCAACCTGTCTCTCCGGTACATGACAGATAATTCTGCAGTGGAAACTGTCAACACATTCCCAGCTTTCAAACTATCACTGATATACCCAGATGCTTGTTTGCCCAATCATATCACACACTGCGAGCTTTAAATCTGTGATCCTTTCGGTATATACAGTAACATCATAAAATGACATTTCCTATTTCATGTTACAAAGACTTCCACTGGTGTCCGTAAGCGGTACACATGAGCTGATATCACAAGCAGGTAATAGAGAGAGATATGATCTCCAACAATACCACCTGTCCATCTGCCAGCTTCCTCAAAGCGCTTCAAATGCCCTGCGAGAAAGTGAGTCACCTGCACTGTTAATTGGCTCATTTGTTCAATGATATACTACAGAGTGGGAGGAAAAAGCCAAAACATGTGATTTAAGAACAGACAAGCAGTGCTGCACTGAAACCACTGTTTTAGACTCGTAATTATGTAACTCTATCAGTAAGCTACTTGAAAAACAAAGTTGAACATAACACTTGTTGTGCAAAAACTTGTCTGCAATGTTGTGTTAGATGACAGATAGGATCTGAGGGCATGAGTGAGGGCGATTCATATGAACACACACACACGCACAGACAGGTCAGATGGCTAATAAAAGATCCCATAGTGTCCTGGCCTTTTCTCACAGGTTACAGATGATATGATTTCTGCCGCTGGTTTGAACAGGGCAGGGGGCCGGGGGAGATTGACCGAGACCCTGGTTTTCCAGCTTATCGTCTACATCAGTCGGGCTGTCAAGATTGGATTGTGGGAAAGCTCAGGGAGGGTACATGGAGGGGGCGTATAGGCTTAATTTGCACCAAGCGGACAGCCAGGAGTTTATCTGTGGTGATTCATACCACTCCATCGAGAGATAGATAACAAGTGACATGGTGAATATAGCACTGCATTATCCATATTCATTATAATATCATATTGAAACTCCATGATGAAAATCTGGCAGACATTTTTATTATTTATGACTTTTGATAACTGGGAAATAGACAGATTGGTGAATCCACTGCTGTAAAATAGACTACATCCATCAACATATGCATGCATTCTTCATGAGCTCCAATGCAATTTACTGTGGATTCCTCTACAACTAGTACGGACATTAAATGTATTCATTTGAATTTACTGAAAGCAGCCTCCTTTTTCCATGCATTTAATGATAATCAAACAAATATGAATGAAGCTGGTGTTGTTTGTGCCACAATTCAATTCATTATTTAATTCACTTGAATTGAGATAACAGACAGGACGCAGAATTTCAAATTTGAATCCAAAAGAAGAATGAAATTAAAAGCGCACACTTCACACGTAAAATTTATATGAAATCCATATAAATCATAACACACAAACCAAAAAAAGGTGAGAAAGTTTGCAAACACAATTCTGAGCTTTGAATTCTGACCTTATCAGTTTTGGAAAAAAAATTAATAAGTCAGTTTGAAGGTTTATACATGAAAAGTTTATTTGCAAAAACCAGATAACTCAGTTTTAGATTATGCTGCCATATTTGATTGTGTTTATTGTAGTTAAAAAAAAAAACAAAAGCATTACTCATGATTTTTGAGGAAGTTGGATGGATGGATGGATGGATGGCAAGACAGTGCAACAGAATGATAGAACAACTGAGCGACAAGAATGACGGACAGACAGATTTCCTGTTCTATGGTGGTCTTTTCAGCTGGAGAGGAAAAGCAACAAACTCTTTTCTCTATCATGTTTCAATACCCTCTAAATAACTCAACAACAAACTGAGAGCTGTTACTCTTCCAAATGGTGAGCCTGGTGAATTTGGATGGTTTTCTGTCCCTCGTTCATTCTCTCTGTACCCCCTGTGGGGCCTTGTCTATGGCTAACAGGTGCTCTGCTCTCATTAGCATCTCAGAGAGTCACGTCCTCTTGTGGGCTAGATCATGCTGCCAGTCACAGTGTCCCTGGCATCAGCATGCCAGCCTCAGCAGCACTGCACCAATCTGCTGCAATCTGCCCCTTCAGACAGCAAGCTGAGACCCCTCTCAGCCAATCACAGGCATGGGGAGGGGTGAAGTCAGGATTCCTTGAGACTCCTGCTAGGTATGTCCACGAGCCTTGCTATTCAGCATCGATTGAGTGAAACTATCAAAAAAGTTCCCCGCAGCAACCAATACAACTGTCCCACTATTCAATCCGAGACATGTCTCTAAGGCTCCAGGAGCTGCAGTGCATGCAACAGCAATCTTCAAAT
Organism: Enteromius thamalakanensis; assembly: GCA_032357475.1. Taxonomy (NCBI): domain Eukaryota; kingdom Metazoa; phylum Chordata; class Actinopteri; order Cypriniformes; family Cyprinidae; genus Enteromius; species Enteromius thamalakanensis. Next base: position 13,442,742 of record JAUCMT010000026.1, read on the forward strand.
AAACAAGCTTCGGAAGACAGCCAAACACCACTTACAGCTTTAATATGGGTATTTTTATTGATTAATAAAGCTGAGCAGAAGCTCACAGTCCTTGAAAATAATTATGTCTGGAGATTTATGATGAAAACGTGGGTGGATTAGATTCCTTCAGAAATGAGGCCCATTACCTCTAACATTTATCTTTTTTTTTTTATTCCTTCTCTCTAGGACTGCGTCGTTTGATCATCACAGACTTCCTCTTAAGGCCCACAGGGTGGAAAAGTACCCCAAACATGTTGCTGAAATGTCAGCATGCAATGAATAATTGGCTCAAGAACAAACACAAAATCATGTTCGTGGTGGGACAACTTCAGCAGGTAACCACCGCGGACTTGCGCACGGTGACAGAGAGAGACGTACACGACCTTAATGAGTGTCTAAAATGGAGTGACACTGCAAGCAGGCGCACTGGCGGTGGAGTTTACAGGAACGAGCGTGAGCTAAAGAAAAAGCATGGCACTGTGCCCTGTCATTAGACACCCAGCGTCTCCCTGTCTGTCTCTTCAACTCTCTTTTAAACTCCTTCTCTGGCTCTGAGGCCAGATGAATGCGAGGAGCGAGTCTGATGTCTGGAGGCCGGTCTGGAGGAATGAGTTATCCCTGTGCGAGGGCCGGACTAATGGAGGCCGGTGACTCGGACATCTGTTTCCAGGGCTGGCCACGGGAAGGGCCATCCGACAGCAGCCGGTTTATGAAGAACCACAAATTCTCGACAAGGCAATTACGGAGGAGTCAGAAAGAGCGAGGCGGGGCGGGAAGAGAGGGAGAAAGATCGCAGTGTGAAAGTAATGTGACGGCAGATTTCGACAGCTGGGGGACATCAACATCTGTCTGTAGCCAATCCCGTGACCCTCTAACCCAACACGTACACATATCTGGCCGCCTCGGTGTGCAGTAATGTCAGCTCTGCTTATTCCCCCATGTCACTGAGCCTTGATGAATAGCGCATACGGATACATGACGTGAGGCTATACGTGGCGCATTCACAGATTTCTTCTTTTTTTTTTCTTCCAGGAGGCTTGCAGCAGTCTGGCCTCTTATCTCTGCAAACATTGGCGCGCTGATAACGAGGGCTTTCGTATCCTATTTGTGCAAACACCCCCTCCCCAAGGACCCTCTCGCTGTCTAAACTCCTCTATATTCATAGGTGGAAGCCCTTTGTGAAATATTGCTCAGCTTTAATTTGATAGCAGATAAGAATAATCACAATGGAACTTAAAAACTAATCCGAACTTTGCGCTCCCTGCACGCGCCAGAGCCAGCTACACCGGGTATTTGGGTTGGTGTGGAGAGGTGGGAGGTTGTCGGCTTTGATTAGTCCCCAGCCAGCCTGATGGAGAACGTAAGACATGTGGGGAAATAAAACATAAAAGAGAGTGGAATCAGTGATCCAAGGTAACCTAGTTAGTGCTCAAGTCCGCAGGGGAATGATGGCAGTGACATTGACAGGGCTGCACTGTGTGTGATTCATACAGATCTTTTCCTATCTGCCTGTCCCCTGGTGCGACTGCCACACACACAGGGAGGACGACGACTCTGGGGGATGGCTAGGGATATAGGAGCCCAAATCCCACTGAAAATCTCATTCTGTCTATCCCCTTCCTTCATTCACTCACTCACTCCTTCGCTATGACAAACCAATGTCACAAGGGAAGGGGCCACTGATGTCTGTCACTAAAATGAACTGCATTATGCTGTGTAGACACGTAGTAATAGTAACATCTATTCACTAATGCACTTCTTAAACAATGAATGAACGAATGAATGTTGTCTAAATTAAAAAAAAAAAAATTTCCCGGATGGACAGATGGATGGACAACTGATGACACATCCTGCACTACACAGCATTATCCAATCAGAATCCTTCTACAATAAAAATGCTCCACCCCCAAAAACTAGGAGTAACTGGCAAATTTTACGAGGTGGTTAATTTGTAAAAATGCATCTGATTTTTGGTAAATCATACGTATTTTGAGTTGCCAATTCGTATGATTTTGTACGAATGACCTACACCTAACCCCGCCCCATCACTGGGGTTTAGACAAATCACACAAAACTGTATGAGTGAGGTTGTATGATTTAGCACAAATTTGGCACCTCGTACAAACACGTACGAACTGGTCGTGAGACTGTGTTGGTGGTTCAATTAAATTTTAACGTTTATTTGGAGTGAGGGCCACCAAAAAATACAAATAAAAACAATAGAATCCCTCCCAAAATGAAACGTGTCAAGTCGATTAATGGAGCCTGTGAGAGCAAACCGTTGATGTTATTCCAGTCCATTCAAATTGAATTGAAGAAAAATTAAAGTTGTAAACCAGGCATGTTGAAATATCAACATAGTTTAATGTGCTTCCACTCACAGCAAATGTAAATCAGCCAAATAGGTCAATTGCTATTCCCAAAACTGTGAAATCAACAATTACCTTTCTCTGCTACAGCTTTGTAAGAAAGCCCAAGGGCACAATATAACAAAATAAAATCTAATAAAAGGCATATTCGAAACAAGAGCTATCAGAAAACAAGGTATTTTAATAAGAAACAGTCAAAGCATTATCTTATTAAAGCACTAGCAAGGCCTGCCACCGCACACTAATACAATTCATCACACAGGCCAACAAACAACATGTGCCCACTGGGCTGGTTTTGGGGATTTAAATGGAGCCTCATATTTCATCATTATGTTACTGAGTGAATACAAACATCTTGGAGAGGCATTTAAGCTCGAAGGAGGAGTTCACAGAGGGGAGGGCGTTCAGTTGATAAGAAGAGGAAGTGAATGTACTGAAGAGCAAAGGTATGGAAAATTGCCTTTCAAGTTGTTTCAGTCAGGGTGATCTTGTCCCTGAGCTTTGAGTGCTAAAGGCCTTATCTTCAGGATGAGCTTGAGAAAGAGCCTCCCCCGCTACGGCTCACTATCTGGGGCTCAACGCAAACAGATTTGGCCTTTTTGCTGGAGACCATGTGGAGAGGACCCCACGATAGAAGTTTGCCTTTCAAAGGCAGGCATTGCTGTGCATTCGTCTGTAAATTCAGATCAAATACTGAGGTTAGTCAAGAGGAGAAAAGGACATACGTTGCACCCACGTCGGGCCTTGGTGCTTATGTGGGCATCTTGAGTTTGAATTTGGCTTATATCATTTTATGTCCTCTTCGGGAGCTTTCCAAGCATTTTATAAGTTCTGTGACACAGGCCCAAACCACATATGTTTTATATATATATACAGCTGGAGGAAAAGTCTGGCTAACTCTCAGAAAAAAAGATACAAAGCTATCACTGTGGCAGTACCCTTTCGAATGGTACTAATATACACTATTTTGATACTAATATGTAGAATTTAGATAGTAATATGCTACTTAAATATGGTACAAATGCATAACGTCAGAAAGTATACTGCCCCAAGGACAGCTTTTGCACCTGAGAGTGCAGGTGCAGCATGCATCAGTGCTGTCATAAAGGCTGCCGAATGCAATGCGTGTATCACAGTAGGACAAGATGTGCAATAACACCCTGAAAAGCCAACAGAAGCCCACATAGGGTGAGTGGAATCAGTGCGGCCTCCCCCACCGGAAGCCCATTTCCGTGTAGGCAGGTGGTCCCTAGCGGGGTTAAGTGGAGGTGTGCTCTCTAACCATCAGGACAAGCGTCTCCTCCGGCTAAGCATCACTTTGAGATAGAAATAGATACACTGTTGTTTTCTCACCTTTGAATGAAGGAGAGCGCACTCCTGCTCAGGTGTAACCTCGATTGCCGGAAGCATAAGGATTCATGTAAGATTCATTAAGATCAAGTGACAGTAATTGCACATACTGAGAAAGTATATGGCATGGTTAATTTTTAACTTGAAGGGTGAACCACATCCCTTTTCTGCTCTGATGATATTTTTAGCCTATATTGTGCATGGAAATATAAATAGGTTCCCTTTAATAAGAAAAAAGTATCTAAAAAGCCCAAAACTAACTAACTATTAAGACTGACAGATCAGTCTGAAACCCTGTTTACATTTGTTTTTCCCCAAATTAATCCTTACATAATAAATTATGCACATTTTATGTCTTCTCAAGTTCAATAAATTGTGTGCTTTGTTTTTTTTTGTTTATATATATATATAAAAAAAAACAAAGCATACAATTTATTGAACTTGAGAAGATAATATATATATATATGATGTAGCTTTATTTCTTTCATAATAATATAAAAAAAATAAATAAATACATATATATATCAACACTAACTGAAAGCACAAAGCACACCTGAAGAAAAAAACAAAACACTATCAGTGCTTGCTAAATACAGCATATTGTCACAAAGTCCTTTTCTTCTCTTGGCAATGTTTCGGTATTTTATTAATTTTTTTGTGGCATGCATCTATGTGATTTTAATATATTACAGAGAATTTGTTATGAATTGCTTCTTTGATTAGAAATAAAGAAACAGTTCATTGAGAATCTAAGGTTAGCCCTTGTTTCACTGATACCATGTTGAAAAAGAACAAAATAGTGCTGTTTTGTATGAAAACTGCCATGAAAAGGATCTAAATCCTGTATAGGCCATTTCTTTCTAAAAAACCAAGGTATTCACACATCTTATTGAAGCCTGCACAACATGACTGAAATCTGATGTTGAACTTTGTCATCTGTGAATTCACCCAGAACAGAAAAGCCTCATTCAGTCCAATGATAAGAGAAAATCTAAGAGCAATATGGTAATACACAGTGTGTCAATAAACAAGGTCATCACAGTGACCCATACAGTGGGCAGACACACAACATCACTCAAATAACTAAAGTAAATGCGATCACTGAAATCAAAAGAGACCTGTGACCTGACAGCAAAGACTCACAAAACGAATTGGATAATCTATTGGTTATAACCACAGTTAACTTTGTAATAGTGTACAACAGTCATTGAAACAAAAAGTTTAGCCCTTCGTTCAAGCATCGCTTCTTGTTTCTAGGGTTACAGCAAGTGTCTTCAGTTTTTTATTGTGTCACACGGGTGAGACAATGGCTCCCTGGGACAGTGAAGATCCTTTCATCTCTTTTATGGACCTGTTTTTTTTTTGCTTACCCTTTACTCTTTCTGTTTCTCCCTCCTTCATGTCTCTATTTTCTTCACAGCAAGGTCAAGCCAATAGGCAGCGGTGCATGTCTCGCACCTCCGGTGCCAGAGTTTCAGCACTCTAAGCCCTCAGAGAATCAGTCTGGAAAAAAAAAAACGAGATGCTGTGCCTAGCAAGCTGCAGGTGTTAGCCATGATGAACATCAATTTAGCCATCAAAGCGAGTTCATCAAGTTTCTTTCTGGTGATAAATTAACCTCCCAGCAGATCAATGATGCCCAAAGAATCACAATTTAGATGATTATTAATTAGCATTGTGGCGTTCTTCCAATAACACGCTCAAAATAGGTGCATAGGAGAGCCGGTAACATTATATTGTTTCTGCGGTTTTCCTTTTAGTCTGGAAGATCAGAGCACAGACTCAAATGTGCCAGACATGAAGCTCAGCTTGTGAGAAAAGGGAGGTCAAAGAGCCAATGACACACGGCGACCCGCTAAACAGCTTAATTTAACCTCAACGGGAAACAGGCTCTTTGCTGGAGAGAAAAGCGATTAGGGGAGGAAGCAGCACCTCTGACTTTCCTTAATTCAAATCTTTCATTCAGTCCAATTAGCCTATTCCCCAGGCCCTTCACACTACATTCAGCCTGTCAATCTGTCTGCATTATACTCGCACAAAGAGTTTTTACTAACAGCAAATGCCACAGTTTAAAAGCTCTGGCCATGAACCAATTCTAGGAAATGTTCCATCACTGATGTTCTTTGTAAAATATTTATATGTAGAGATCAGCATCTTTCTTTTCTATCATTTAAAGGAAAAAGCACCTTAAAAGTGGTCCATATGAGTCATAGGTCATAACCTACCCCTGAACCGAACTGTTGAAGTGCCATTTATGATTGTGTCACTTAAGATTTTGATATCATTGATAAAATAAGAAAATAAAACAATTTCGAAAAAAAAAATGTGAATGTAAAAGCCCTTACACTGCCATTTCACATGAATACAATTGCTTAAAAGCAATTTTAAGTAATAGTGAAAGCTGTGTCATGTACATGAGATGAGTAAATGCATGTTAACATTTAGTCTATAACTACAGTAAGTAAACTACACAATGCATCTGCATTTAATCACATTTTCTCTCAACATGAGGACAGGAGAGCTGTAAGTATGGAAAACATAACTAGCGTTACTCATTTGAAAAGCAACTCAGATATTGCCTTGTGAAGTAAAATACGAAATAATGCATTATGTTACTAGTTACTTGGCAAAAAGTAATCTAATTACAGTACGTTACTTGTGTGGTACTTACAATGCATTAGCACCAACACTGCATATATGATCATTATGAAATAAATAAATAAAAAAATAAACCTATAACTTTTGTATTTCATGTGTAAAACCACTAGTTTAGACCAATCTGAGGGGGGAGATAAAAAAATCAATAAATAAAGTAACTTTAAAATGAACTTTAAATGAAGAGCACCTAAAATGCCATCCTATAGTAGGCTACAAATAATCTATGTCTACAAATCACTCGATTTTAACAGGATATGAATCGAATTTCATCCGTTTTCACATGTTTGAGATCTTCACACCAATCGAGAGACCTAAAATACTGTCCAAGACTCCGGAGACGTCTTTATGAATGCTGTGCGTGTCATCTTCTCGCCTCCCTTGTTGCACCTCTAAACGCAAAAGCAATTTCCTTCCAAGATCCTAAAGAAAAAGCGAGAGAACTTGACCTTTACTCTGACAGAAATTTCCTTTCAAGTAAACAGGCTTCTCACCACCAACCTGTGACAGAGGCTCACATTTATCACCAGCACTGATAAAATCTGCTCGGACCTGAGGGAGAACGCTTTCCCAGCTGCTCACCAAAATACTCCACTCTGAGACCTTCGAGACATTCCGACCAAAAGAATTCCACGGATACGGACATTTGCACTGTAATGGCCACAACAATTAGATTTTATTATTTTTTCCACACTTAGTCATCCAGTTAAAAGTGGTTTCTTTGAAATACACTGAAGCAGACAATGCCCTACTTTTGGTCAGCAGCATCAGCCATTTGGATTTTAGGACAGATCCAGTGGACTGTTTAAAAGCAAAATGGGACAGGCCTCTGCGGTCCGCTCTCTCGGCAGTGCACGTAATAACCACTGTGTACGCGGTAGCTGCATACTCCAGGCTATGGACATTATTCCACCTTTGTAATGTAAAGCACATCTTAAAATGCAATTGCCTTTGCCGGCGACAACAGCGGGGGGCAAAATAAAGGCCTTAACAGGTCAAAGAACTCCAGAGGGACTTCATTCACCTTGCAAGGGCACTGAATTTATGGGATCTCTAGACCATAAACGCAAACTCTTTGGTCTGGAATAAACAAGCTTGCGCTGCTTTGAATAAATAAACGGTGGAAAACATTTCAGTACGGTTTTTAGTACTGCCAAAAACTAGCCAACAAGGTTGCTAACTAGATTCAATGCATCAGTAAACCCCACTGACCTTATTTCCAAGCGCACCATGGGGACAATTTAAATGGTAATATATTACAAGTTTAACGTAAAACGCATGCAATAAAACATTCACTCCAACACACAATTGCTTTGGAATCCAAATCATTTCGGTCGATGAAACTGTTGTGAAGGACATTCGCGTCTCTGAAGATAATAGTTTTAAAAACTTCACCTCTGAACACCGTTGAAACTAGCAGATTTAATTGGCAGGCTTTCTGAGCATATGAGATGTCAGGTGAACCCGATTATTCTGTTTTTTTTACAAGGTTGAGAAGCTAGTTGCGCATCCGTGTCTATCACAATGCGTAAATAATAAAGCACATTTAAAACACAAGGTCTTCTTTTTATGCAGGGGCAAATGCAATTTAATCAAAGGGATCAAAGGAAGGCCATGACCTGCCAGCATTTACAAGATTTCAAATAATTCACTTTTCCAACACAGTATTATAAATTAGCCTGTCATACCGACTGGTCAAAACACAAGCCCTGCAGGAGCCTTGACTCAGAGATATTAGTTGAATATTTTCTGTGAAATACAAAGACTTCTGCCCTGCAGGCGTATTTCAAACTCGTTGACTGGCTAATCATGCTAACCCTGTAGAAAATGAACACATTTAATTGTGCAGAGAATTTCATTCGTATGTAGCAGGTAAATGTTTAATTACGCTCCTCAGATGAACAGATTAAATAGGCAGTCATAAGGTAATATAGTGTAAGCGTCGCAGTGATATTCACTCCATGATCACAGATTCTATTAATAGACACTTCGCATTCGCAAAAGGTTTCTTTGAAAGTGTAATCCAGTCAAGTCACTCCCTCCCCTGCGGTATCCACAGCTCTACTGGTATTTTCCTTTTTTTTTTGTCTTTTTTAATATCTTGTTATATTTGTCTTTCTCTCAGCACACATATCTAGCTCATCACAGTATCAGATTGGAAGCTACATTCTTACTTTACCATAAGGCCGCCTACGGGTTCAGGATAACTAGTTTCATTTCTGAGGTCTAACAGTGGATGAACATAAATGTCTTTTGTGGAATTGTCTTGGCATTAGAGAACATGTACATTGGGGACATTAAGCTCCAGGAATCCCTGCTCCAAACCCTGTGCTGAAGCAGATAGAAAGACTAAGCCATCTTCTGAATCATTCACTAAAAGTGACAATAAACAGCATATTATAATGAAGATGTAGTTCTTTAAATGCAGAAATGTAATGCAATATTACCCTACTCTATCAAACATGCCCTTTAAATCATGGCAATGGTTGTTAAAGATGGTAATATCTCTGGGAATGCACTGCATACCAAACTTGCCAAATACATGTTTTATATTTTAAATACATGAGTTCACATAGTTTATAGCGCTTTTCTGTTTTCAACAGCTTAGCGATATATAAAGCACCAAACATGTCCTCCAACCAATACACCTGTATGGGTTGTTTGTACATTTAATATAGCGAAGTAAGACCCAGAGACATTCGCATATTAATGAGTTGTACTATTTTATCTCTCACGTGACACAGGGTTGGTGTGGCTCAGGTTGTAGACCAATGTGTTATAAAACAATACGTGATCGTGCAATCGTGGGGTTTGCATTCTTTTTGTAATGGGTAGGTTTAGGGGTTGTCCACACACTGTATTTAAACAAAACACGCATTTTGATTGGTATTGACAGTTATACGTCATTTCATGGCGACAGACGCAATACGTCATTAAAGGGAAGCGCTTAAGGGCATAAATATAGGTCGTGATAAGGTACTTGCACAAACAACCTATAGGGTTGTTTTTTGTTAGAGGACAGTCTCTAAGCACGAACACAAAAGTTCCACTTTCAAACCTAGCGGCTTTCTGTTGGCAAATTAACATGACCAACTTGTGTGTTGTGAAGCCTTTTCATGGCACGAAATTCTATGAAAACTTACAGAACAACACTGTAAAAATTTGCTGTAGTTATGCAGCTGTTCGCCAGTAACTTAATGTAATTTTTTAATTTATTTTATTTATTGGCAACAGTTTGTTCAAAGTTGAATGAACATTAAACATTAACAAGTCTTTGTCTTTACAGAATACAAATATAAAAT
>JAUCMT010000026.1:13458888-13477127 GCA_032357475.1 Enteromius thamalakanensis
ATTGCTTTAATAATCACTCTGTTATCAGGAAGAGCGCTGAGTTGGGCACAAGCCCTATGGAAAGCAGAAAGCCCACACCTCTCATCATTGTCACTCTTTCTCCAGCAATTCAAACTAGTGTTTGGACAACCCACCTCTTCACTCACTACCCACGAGGAGCTACTGCAGCTTCAGCAAGGAGACCTACCTATGCATGAGTACATCTTACGTTTTCGTACCCTCTCCTTGTCCAGTGGATGGAACGATATCGCACTCTTAGCAGTGTTTCGGAGAGGTCTGAATAATAACATTCGTCAACAGATGGCGATATACGACGACAATGTGGGACTTGATGCTTTTCTCAAACGAGCAGCCTCTATTTCTCAGCACTTAACTGCCTGTGAAACACCTGTCTCTTGCCACGTACCAGCTCAGGTTTTTGATGAACCAATGCAAACTGACTCATACAAATTATCCCCTCAGGAGAGATCCAGACGAATTCGGGAAAACTTATGCTTTTATTGTGGAGCGGCCTCACATCGCATTACCAGTTGTCCAGTTAAACCAGCACGTACTATGGTGAGTACAGGAGATTTTCAACACCAACCCATACCTTTAATTGATGTTGATTTATGTGTGGATACTCACCTCTTCCCACTCAAAGCACTCGTAGATTCAGGTGCAGCTGGAAATTTTATCTCCTCCCGCTGTGTGGACACTCTACAGATTCCTCTCAAGAAGAATCCCATTCCTTACCGTATCATAACTATCCAAGGGAAGCCCCTGGATGCCCGTCCTATCACCACCAGTACTGTTGATCTTCAACTAAAAATTGGATGTCTACATTCAGAAGAAATTAGTTTCTTTGTGCTCCCCGAAGCCTCCATCGACATCCTCCTGGGGCGTCCATGGCTCGCCAAACACAACCCAAGTACCTGCTGGACAACAGGTGAAATAACGAAATGGAGTCCTTACTGTTTCAAAAATTGTCTGTTATCTGTTCCTCTACCCACAGCAATACCATGTCTCGCCACTACCATCGAGAGCCCAGAATCCCACAAACAGCTCTGCATCCCTCCTGACTACCTAGAGTTTGCAGACGTATTCTGCAAAGAGGCTGCTACTCATTTGCCTCCTCATCGCAGATGGGATTGTGCGATAGATCTCATTTCGGATGCCACCTTGCCCAAGGGTAGAGTTTATCCACTTTCCATACCCGAACAAGAAGCCATGGAAAACTATGTATCTGAAGCTCTAGCACAAGGTTTTATTCGTCCATCCACTTCACCTGCAGCCTCTAGTTTTTTTTTCGTATCCAAAAAAGATGGAGGTTTAAGACCATGTATAGATTATCGAGCACTTAATTCACAAACTGTCAAATTTGCCTATCCACTGCCTTTAATTCCATCAACCCTGGAGGAACTACGACAAGCAAGAATCTTCAGCAAATTAGACTTAAGAAGTGCCTATAATTTAATACGCGTCCGAAGTGGAGACGAATGGAAAACTGCATTTGTGACCCCTAGCGGCCACTATGAGTATTGCGTCATGCCGTATGGCCTTGCTAACTCGCCATCAATCTTTCAAAGTTTCATGAATGAAATCTTTCGAGACATGTTACATAAATTTGTGATAATCTACATTGATGATATTTTGATCTTTTCAAGTGACCTGAACTCCCATGTTCTTCATGTAAAACAAGTCCTAGAACGTCTACGCACCTACCATCTCTTTCTGAAAGGAGAGAAATGTGAATTTCATCAGGACCGAATACACTTCTTGGGATACTACCTCACGCCGGAAGGAGTAGAAATGGACCCCAAGAAGGTAGAGGCAGTGCAGAACTGGCCCACACCAAGTACGGTAAAAGAACTACAAAGATTTTTGGGGTTTGCGAACTTTTACCGACGTTTTATTAAGAATTACAGTTTAAAGAGCTCAAATCTCACCTCCTTACTAAAAGGTGCCAAGAAAAGCATTCCCTGGAATCCTGCCGCTCAAGAAGCTTTTAACCACCTGAAGGAGGCATTCTGCACAGCACCCATCCTAACTCACCCTGATCCCACTTTACCTTTTATCGTAGAGGTGGATGCTGCTACAACGGGGGTTGGAGCCACCCTCTCACAATGGCACGGAGAACCTGCAACCCTACATCCTTGTGCTTACTTCTCAAGGAAATTATCAGCTGCTGAGCAGAATTACGATGTAGGAAACAGAGAACTACTAGCCATAAAATTGGCCCTAGAAGAATGGCGCCATTGGTTGGAGGGTGCGCAACATCAATTCACGGTCATCACTGACCATAAAAACCTTCAGTACCTCAGAGAAGCTCGCAGGTTAAATCCCCGTCAGGCCCGATGGGCTCTTTTTTTCACTCGTTTCGATTTTAAGATCACCTATAGACCTGGCACCAGAAACACCAAGGCAGATGCCTTATCACGACTTTATCAACCAGAACCACAGAATGAAGAACCTGAAACTATCCTGCCAACACAGACCTTTCTTGCACCCCTACAATGGTCACTGAACACTCGAATAGAGCAAGCCACAGTTCAAGAACCCGCACCTCAAGGAGGACCCTTAAACAAACGGTACGTGCCACGTAATTTAAGACAAGACTTACTTGAATCTGTTCATGCATCCCCAGGATCCGGGCATCCAGGTGGCAAACGCACCCTCGCTCTCATCAGGAACCAGTACTGGTGGCCGGAAATGGCACATGATACCTATAGGTATGTGAAGGGCTGCTCCGTCTGTGCCATGTCCACAACACCGCATCGTCTTCCCGAGGGCAAGCTGGTACCGTTACCCATCCCTGACAGACCCTGGTCCCATATAGCAGTGGATTTTGCTACCGACTTACCCAACTCCGATGGATACACCACAATACTAGTGGTAGTTGACCGATTCTCCAAGTCCTGTAAGTTAATACCATTATCTGGATTACCTACTGCTATGACGACTGCCCAACTGTTGTTTTCACAAATATTCAGGCACTATGGAATCCCGGAGGACATTGTATCTGATAGAGGAACACAATTCACATCACGTGTGTGGAGAGAATTCTTCCGTCTACTTGGAGTGTCGGTAAGCTTGTCCTCGGGATACCATCCACAGACGAATGGCCAGACGGAGCGTAAGATACAAGAGATCTCCCGCTACCTGCGCTCCTATTGTCAGAACCACCAAGATTCCTGGAGCCAATATCTGCCATGGGCGGAATACGCCCAAAATTCCCTACGACAAGATACCACAGGACTAACCCCTTTTCAATGCGTTTTAGGGTACCAACCTCCTCTGTTCCCGTGGAATGATGAACCATCTTCAGTCCCGGCAGTCGACTTCTGGTTTCGTGAGAGTGAGAGGGTGTGGAACTCTGCACATGTCCATTTACAGCGAGCCATCCGTAGGCACACCAGATGGGCTGATGCACGTCGTTCACCTACACCTGAATACCAACCGGGAGATTTAGTGTGGCTCTCCACAAGAGACATCCGACTCCGTACCCCATGCCGAAAATTGAGTCCCAAATACATTGGACCTTTTCCCATCCGTCGTCAAGTGAATGATGTCACCTATGAACTTGCCCTACCAGATCACTACAGAATTACACCCACCTTCCACGTTTCACTGTTAAAACGTTTCACTGAACCCCTGTTTCCTCCCTCCACAGAGCAACCGGAACCCCCTCCTCCACCTGAAGTCGAGACCCCCGAGAACATCTATACCGTCCAATCCATCCTCGACTCCCGGCGGCGGAATGGGCGGCTCCAGTACTTGATCGAATGGGAGGGTTATGGTCCAGAGGAGACATGCTGGGTAAATAGAGATGACATCCTCGATCCTACCTTAACCGCTGAATTCCACCTGTCACACCCAAACTGTCCAGCCCCTAGAGGTCGTGGCCGCCCCCGTCGCCGGGTACGAGCGTCAGGAGCCGCTCGTGGAGGAGGGGGTAATGTCACACCGCCACCTGAACCTGAACTCAGATCAGCGATCACCCAGTCACCCACCGCAACCTCTCAGTCACCAGTCACACGCACGCAGTCACCTGATTATTGACACCTGGGCAGCAATCAGCACTCCCTATATGAACTCATTCTACCAAACACTCAGTAGCTGAGCTCAAGGTTAGACGCTCACGTCTCTCTCTGTGTCAACCTGTCTTCACACTCCTTGAACTGTATACTGGACTGAGTTTGCTGTATCTGAATCGGAGATCTATGGACTATGAAAGACTGAGTATATCTACCTGTTACTTACCTGATTGTGTATGCCTCACTGCTCCATTACCTGTTCAACTCACCTGTGATACTTACCTGATTGAACCTACCAGCGATGTTCCTTTGTTGAACTGTTTGAATCACCTGCACCTTTTAAGAAATCGCTGAGGATGAATATTCTGTTTATTCACAAATAAATCTACTTTATTGAACTTTACCCCTTGTCTGTGTAGTCTGAGCGTGACAGCAGTACAGTATGTGTGTGTGTGGCATCCATTTCTTAATTTTAAATGAAATTAACATTTACACTCAATAACTCACATTCTATTTTATAGTGTACTTCAATACTGAAATGCAGATAATTGCCACTTGCAACAAGTATAAATAGATTTGCTCTTTGTGCAAATAGACGCTGCCTTGTTTATTGGTTGTGTATATTTCATCTAATGTTGTTAAATTAATATTTATTGAATTATTTCAGTTTCATGTGTGCAACCATGATGGTGTTTTATTGCTAGCATTTGCTTTAATTGTAGGGAGAAATATTGCAGCTTCCAGTTTGCACCATTAATTTTATGTTTTATTTCTTTTCTACAGTGTACCCTACCTCTCCCTGGATTGTTCAGGAGAGTTTCCGGAGGAAAGTGATGTCAGATTCGTGAACAAATCGTCCTTTTCAATCAGACCTTTAAACAAATAGCTAATTCAGTTGACAAAACTTGCTGAAATTATAAGTTCATGCAGCGGACTGATTCACCTCTTTTTTTTTTTTTTTTTTTACAGTGAAAAGAAGAAAATACTGTAAAAAAAAATAGAGATGTAGAGAGTCTGAAATTGCTAGTGAATTTAATAAATTAAAAAGAATCAAGTGGCACTTTATCAAACATGCAAACTTTGAAACTACTGCAGAATGTATTCCAATGTGATAATTGTGGTGTCTTTATAAGTTTGTGAACTTTTAGTTGTCAATGAGAACTTCAGTGAGCTGTAAACCATGGCAACAGGATCAGTGTGGCCTTAAATATTTTTCACAAGTCACATCGACCCTTTTGTGATGTTTTAAGGTGCTGCTCCAGCCTTTGTGAACCTTAAAAAAGCTTCAGTTGCTATTCACTGTAATTTTCATTTCTGAGTGGACCCTACCTTGAAATGCTATTATGTTGATTTATAAAATCATAATGTTGAAACACTGATCTCATTGAGATACTGGGGGGCTAACAGTTTAAAGACCAATAGATTAAACTATGCCATTCATGTCTTCACGCCTAATCTCATTTCACAGGAGACCTCAGCTGGAGGAGATGTTTTCCTCTTCAGAGAAGCTACACACAGCCCCGGTCTACACCAAAGAAAAAATGAAGCAAATAAATAAGAAGAAAATCGAATCCTTTCAGCCTTCACAGAAGTGCAAAGCAATGAATCAGCAAAATAAATTCTCTCCAGAGATAAACAAACATGATATTTCAGGGGCCAGAGAAGACTAGCTGGTCTCATAAAGTTCATTGGGTGCACTGACCATAAACGCAGCCGACTATTCAGTGCCACAGCTTCCACCGTAACAAGTATAGCATCTCCAACAACAGATACACCTCAATGCACAGAGGCCTATTAAATCTGGATCCTAAAATGGCCTGACTTAAATACCCGGCTGACTCCAGGGTTATACAACAAATACTAGTGATGCACGATGAACAAAATGCATGGAGAAGTGTAAGTGAATGCATAAATTAAATTATTAGTTATGCTAATAGACAAAGCCTGGTTTAAAAAAAATCTGGAGAGAAAAATAACACTCTCAAAGAGAAAGAGAAAACAATAAATCTATTACAAGAAAATTCATTTTGGCATCTGAATTTCTATTACTGTATCTCAAAATAATTAAATATCGCTTTTTCTAAATAATTCAGTAACCTCCACAAAGTTGTCAGATGTAATTGGAATTTAAAGCAGAAGTAGCAGATTGTCTCCAGGCAGAGAATTAGGCCCAGAACTACTTCTTGGCTGATGGTTTTGTCTTTATTAGTCTAATTCATTTGGATTGTTTTCAAACATGGCTGACTCATTTTTTGACAAGGTGTAATTAATTACTATGCAAATGGTTTCAAGCAACACCCTCTTATTTTGGCATGAACAGGCGCTGTCTCCGTCTACGTTTTGGAATGTCATCAGAAAAAAAATGAAAAAATGAGAAGAAAAAAAAAGCTTTGCTCAAGCGTAGGCAATCATGTGGCAAACTTGACTTCACAATGACATTTCTCCAAGAGATAAAAGAGCAATAATAGGACACAAGGCTGCAACACCTGCTGGTCCAGGTGCAGAGCCATGTGTTTTGAAGACTTCATATTGAAAAGTCTCCATCCCTGTTCCTGGGAAAATATAATTTAAATGTAATTCAGTCAGAGATTCTGCCCTATATACACAAAAACACACACACGCAAGTTTGGAAGAATTATTTATTCATTTATCTAAAGAACCATTTACTTAATGAAATAATATAGTAATATGGTGAAATATTAGTTATATTATTAAAATATTAAAAATTAGTGCTGGACGATGATTAATCATGATTTATCACAACCAAAAAATGCACACAGTTTCCTGTAAGGGGTAAGTTTAGGCATAGGGTAGGTGTAGGGCAATATCACATTCAGTTTGTCCTGTATAAAAACCAACATGTGTGTGTGTCTGTGTGTCTGTGTGTGTTTTGTTTTTGTGTGTGTATGTATTATTTATATAAATACACACACACACACACACAAACACACACACACACACAGGCATGTATATATTTAAAAAAAATATATTGTTTATATACTAAATGTATTTATTTTTAATATATAAATTATATTAATATTTATGTACGCATGGAAGTACTTTCAATATATATAATGAATTTGTGTTTCTACATACATACATTAACATACACAGTACAAATTTATATTATTTAAACAAAAGAAAAAATATTTTGGCCTATTAATTATTCACAATTAGTCATTGCCCAGCACTAATTGAAATATATTTTTGAAAAATGATGCTTCCTGTGATGACAGCATGCTGATTTCACACTTGCCATTACAAGCATAGACTATATATTTAAATATTTTAATTTTAATTTTAAAAATGCATTCTATTATTGCATATACACACACACACACACACACACGCATACATACATACACACACAACTTTTTAAATAAATGCAGCCTTGGTGAGGACAAAAGAAAGTAACAAATGAAAAAACTTTATTATTCCAAACTTTTAAACAGTAATGTATCTAACCAAACAAGTGAACGAGACATTTATTTATGTTCATAAAACTTAAAATGAATGTTAAAAACATCCTCAATGAAATTTCAAAAAATCATAATAAAAACAAATTACGCATGTAACTACAGGATACACATCTAATTCTACAAAAAATAGTTGAATTTGGTTCTGGGAAAAGCTTTGGCTTCATTTGTTGGCTAATTATTAGGTATTTTAATTTTTAAGTGTGACAATAGTGTTATTACTTAAGTCTTAAGTGTTAATATTTCTTGAGGACACAAGCAAACGCATACACACTCACATGCTGTGAAGCTCTTAGCAAAAAATCTAAATCAATAGCAGTTACTAAGATTGTGAGGGATTTCACAACCATCCTCACCTATTTATAGTGTCTGATGCTCCGTGAACCATGAAATTAATAAATAGCACGCTTGGTAATTGCCTGGAAACCAAGTGCTGAGGAAAAGACTGCTATGAAATCAATGGCATCAGTTGCGGTTTCTAATAAGTTGTCCCATCATTGTCGTTGACCTTCATGCAATTAAACAGTGGGAAGGTTTCTGACTAGTGGACGGCCTAAAATAACGGAGAAGGAAGAAGAATGCAGTGACATGGACTTGACCTCAGCAGATAGGATCTCATACTCCGCATTCTCAAAGATCACTCGGCACATTTCAACAGGGCCTAGAGAGAAAGAGCATCAAAATCAAATAGCCACTCTCAAAGAAGCTGAGGGCAGAGCGGTTAGCCTGTAAAGAATATCTGCCTCAAATAAGGCGACATCATCAGTCCTCCTGAGGCAGAAGTGAAAGGAGAAGGACGTGGCACTATTGAAACCAACGATGTGGCGTTACTCTTTGCCTCCGGGTAAAAAAAGAAAAAGCACTCCGTTGAGCTGAATTCAATCGCCGAAAGCTTATCGTTCTCATTTATAAACTGGAGAGTACAAAAGTTTGTCGGTGAATGACAATGAATGTGCTGTTATCCTAATGATTGCTTGGAGAAAGGGTAGACGGAGACGGCAAGGAGACTCAGACATTGCCAAGAAAAGAGGAACAGAAATCCACTTGGCTTTTCCAGGTGAACGATCCAAGATGAGGCAATGAGAGAAGAGCGGGCGAGTGTAATAACCAGAGTGCCAGAGGTCCCGCCGTGAGTGATGAGCAGCTCACTGGACGCCTACGGAGGTCGATGAGGTCACCGTGCTCACATCGGAAGGACATTGATGTGTTCCTCGACTGGATCCGCAAACCATAACCAAAAGACAAAATCAAAAAGGT
This sequence comes from Enteromius thamalakanensis, assembly GCA_032357475.1. Classification (NCBI taxonomy): domain Eukaryota; kingdom Metazoa; phylum Chordata; class Actinopteri; order Cypriniformes; family Cyprinidae; genus Enteromius; species Enteromius thamalakanensis. The sequence goes on from JAUCMT010000026.1 coordinate 13,467,638, forward strand.
TCAAAATGTCACGGATATAGCAATGCCGCGCAATAAACATACACCCGAGAGAATCCCCACGTTGCATCACTGAAGGGTGTCGATTTAGTCTGAAGTGTTTGCTGCTACAATGCCCTTTTTAGCTCTGAGCTCTTCACACACTTGACTCTGTTAAGTAAGAATCCCTATGGAAATTTGCCGACATGCTCTGTGTAATAATTGCATGCCAGATACTACGCTCCAAGTGCAAATGGAAAATCAGTCGATTCATTTTGCTGGGATTTAAAGGGTTGTTATTCGCTCATTTCTATCTCGCACCCCTTTGACAGTTATTGCATTGTGTGGGAAAGCTGGAAGGGATCAAACAGCATTTTGAAATGTGCCATGTTGTTTCAACATTACAAAGGACATGCGCATAAGCTCTTCAAAGCATGGAGTCTTATTAAAAATCACTCAACTCAACATCGTAACTCTGTGGGAGTTCAGGTAAAAAAAAAAACACCTAGTGCTTTTTAAACGACCCACTGCCGATATGCAAAACAGGGACTGAGTTTTTGTGTCGACCTCCTGGAATGCTGTACAGATAGGTGATAAATAACACCCTGAAACTTGAAGTAAACTTTCAAAAAAAAAAAAAAGTATAAGTAGTGATCTGAAAAAAAAAGTACAAGTAGACAAAAAGGCTTAGTCAAGATATATAGACCTAACATCTGAGAATTGTCAAAAGTAAACTTTTCTTTTTGAAGAAGGCCCTGCACTGTAAATCCTTGACAAATATATCCAATCCATTCTGCTCTGCATGTTTGTTTGCATACTAAGCAGCTGCTAAACACTGGAAGAGCTGGTGAGAGTTTAGTATTATTGATTCAATACTGCCTCACCTGTTCATATGCAGAACTGCAGACTCTCCTCTACACCTGAAGCAGAGAGAAATCAGTCTTCATTGGTTGATATTTGTTAGTTATCAGAATCTATCATCCCAATTAATCAAAAAGGTGCAAATTAAAAATTTCTCTTTTTTTATGTTTTTAACAGCACAGCATCTCTCTCGTTTTTAATAAACATGTAGCAGCCAGCAGAATGTTGCCAGTCAGCCTCCTTCAACCTATGCTAGGATTTTTTTTACTTCCAGTGACAACCCATTAAAAAGTGCTGGGCTTCACAGAGAAGTTTTTATGTGTCTGTTTGTGGGAACAATAACGGCATTTATTTTTAAGGTCATACAATAGCTTCAGATTTTTATAAAGTGATATAAAATCAAAATGAAAATGCATAAAATAAAATGTCACAAACTTCTAAACCTCCCAATTAAATGAACTCTGCTGGCATTTCATCAATATTCGGGTCCAAACAAACCCATCTATGCCAAACCAGGCAGGTCAATAATAATAATGTACCTATAGTGAAAGATAGCACCTCCACTCTCGCCCCAAAGAGCCTCCTAGACTCCTTCCTTCGGTGATAGAGCATTATGGGAGTGTTTGACAGGGCCTCTCTGCCAATGGCGGTACTGGGCCAGCGTGCAATATCTCACATGAAAATGAAAAACAGGATCCATTACTACACAGAGCCTGAAATTCATGAAAAATTACAAGTTCGTACCTTACCTTTGATATTAAATGAGACACGCTATGATTATGAATGTGTTCATTTAACACTGATAAATAAATACTAATACAAAACAAGTGTACAAATCCATTACCAGAAAGCAAATGTGCAAACTGCAATACTTTATATAAAAGGTAATGTCTGCATTTATTTAAAGCTTATAATAAATATGTAATAAATTAGTTGATCGTGGGCCGTTGAATTATTAGAATATAATGCACACCCGAGGTGGTAATGCATTTTTAAATGCCACCAATACAAAACGTCTTGTGATTTATAAGAAAAACTCTAGATTGTCTGTGAAACATGAGTCCATTACATGAAAAACATCCCGTAGCCAGGCACACTGTAAAGTATTTTCTGTGTCCGTTTGTCCGAGAAATCTTGGTTATTATTTGAAACAAATGCATTCCCCATGGTGGATAAACCTTGGAGTCAAGAGTACAAACATTTTCCGAAAACCAACAAGGTGCATGTCACAACAATTTCAGCAATCTTCCTTGTAAAACAGCTCCACAAATTTCTAGTACGGAAATAATGTGAGGATGGGGAAAAGCAGATGGCAGTCACATCAAAAAGAATAAAAGTAACCGTATTGAAATCCTGCCATGGTGTCTTTGGCTCTGCCTCTTTCTGGCAGGCCACTCTTCGTCTTCCTGGGTGTAAAGTCCTGGATTAGACTGGCGTGGTGGACAGTTCCATGTTAATTTTACTGGCTTTGGAATTAGACGCCCCCTTCCCTGCCATCCAAACAATAAACAAGACATCGCCTGCTGTTTGGAATAATCTCTTCTGGGCAAATATCAGGAGTCAGAGCAAACACGACTACCCAAAGTAAATTATGTTGATCCAGAATTTGCTTTACGGGGTGTTTTTCAGGACTTCAGATGGTGGGAGACATCCCTCAGGAGCAGCAATGGTTATAGAGGAGATTAGATTGCTATCGGACTGGATGAGAGCCGCACACGGAGGTTTCCACAGCTGCAGATGATGGTGACAACAGAGAAACAAATCTGTGTTACTGCATGAGATCAGATTACCCTTTGCTGATCTTGTTTTCTGGATGAAATCTCAAGATTCCCACGTGTCAGAACATGAAAGCTTGAAGAGGTAACTACTGAGTCAACATGCACAAAAAAATAAATAAATAAAAACACAAATGCACCAAGTCTATACAAATTGAAACGTGTGTGAATGTTATTCGGAGGCATATTACTTCCTGTTCTTAAGATTAAAATGGAGGCTGGTTGATCTAAAACTGGAACTCTCCAGGACCAATATTTGTACAACAAATTGTAATAATGATACTTTTTTTGAAAATGCATACAGTAATTCTGTACTAACTACTAATTCAATAACTGTTTTTATATACAGTACATCTATGTATATACATCTAGGACTGTATTTAGCTTCTGATTTGCTTTAAAATTAGTTTATTTTATTTTTTTTCCTGGGTGCATGAAGTCAGGATCTTCTGTTCTGATCAATTTCTTAGAGGGAAAAACTGATTTGTGGTTGTTGAAAAATGTCCACCAAATCAAAGTCATTTTGTGCACATTTCATTAGCATATATATTGCATATATGAAATATTGCACATATTGCAATGTAAAAAAAAAAGTTGTTTAATTGTGCGTTCCAGTTAATCTGAAGCGGAGTTATTTTGATGAGGTTACAAAATAGCAAGTAACTACAAAGAAACAAAAAACAGTGAATTATACAGAACACATACTATATGAAACACAATAAAACCATAATAACATAATCATGGAAAACAAAAAACATGACTGGAGTTATCCTAAATAAATAAAATCACACACACACACACACACAGTACTGTGCAAAAGTCTTAGGCCACTAGTATTTTATTTTAGATGTGTCATGGTGGTTTGAGAAGCCTAAAGTGATCAAACATTGTTTATTATCCGCTCACTGCTGCTGATGGACGCTTGGTCGTTAGCCTGCTTTAAAAAACCAAAAACTTATATTTAACGAACAAAAAAATACTCCAAAGCATTTATCAAAATTAACTTAATAAAAAACAAAACAAAACGAAATATAATAAATTGACATTAAACACAAAACTAAACTATTTTAATTTAATTTTCTTTGCGTGCAGATTAATGTCCACCTATGCGTCTTATCGTTTTAAAAATCTTGCAAGCTATCTCTGATAAAACATGATTTGGGGGAAATGTTGTGTTAAGGTTGGTACTCAACAGCATATGATAGCAATATAAGGTACCAACTTTTACCAGACAATGTTTAAAAACTCAGAAAATATGCCGTTTTTTTATTTCCTGAAAAATAATGGTTTTGGAGATGGAGCCAACATCGAGCTTAGTGATTGTCTGCAGTAATAATTAACAAACAGACATGAATCCTAAGAGCAAATCATGATTTTTACTTTACACCTACTGTACCTCTGACTTGGCGTAAGATTTAGTCTCAGACGTAGCTTACGCCTAGATGGTGCAACGGGTATCATTTCTAGGCAGGACTTAGAACACATTTTACGTCCAGACTAGTCTTACGACCGGGCGTACGTCCAGCTGGTGCAACCGGCCCCTGCTCTAATCAGCATTCAGTGCTCAAATCATTGGAAACGTGGACGGTCTGCTTTGTACAGACGGTATCATTTACCTGTATGCACACGTCTGATCCGACTGCAGAGGGAAAGAACACTAACTGCCATCATGAAACCGTAAGATGTTCCAGGATGTTTCCCTGGGAAATGCTTTGCACATCACAGTAAATTATTTACAGTGATCTTTGGTTTTCGTGCTGCAATTTCGATACATCACATTGTCCAAGAACCACACAATTGGACTGGAAGAATTTGGATACTTCGACTGCACCATCTATCCAGGATCCTTGACCATATGGTCCTCAAGCAGATGGCTGCTTGGTGTTCAGACACTGGGCACTGCCACCAGACAGAAGTGCTCCATGTGGCAGCACCAGTGACCTCTCTCAGCAGAATGCCCTGAGTCAGGCTGCCAGCCGAGACACACAATAACGTCTGGCCAGCATGTTTAGTTCGAGGCCAGACAGAATACAGAGTCCACCCAGCCAGACAGTTCTACTTCAAGCACACAAGATGGCCTTTGTCTTCACATCTCAAACACATCTTTCAGGACGAGGAAAAATTCCTCCCCCAAGAAAACATTCAATTGATGGCGCCTGATGGCAATGAGGACCTCTCTAAGATTTTCCTCGCCCAATGTATTTCAGAGATTCACAACAAACCACTCAGGACCACTTAAATAAAGTGCCGTAAGGTATGTTGTACATCTTATTGCTCAGTGTTGGTCAACACGTCGAGATTCAATTCCATTGTATAGCTAAATGAATTTGCCAAAGAAATGTCCAGGAATGAGAGTATCCTGGAGCAAGCCGGGTTTGCTAGTATCAGTGAGGGTCAGTGAGGACACGGGAGGGTCAGATAAGACAAACATGTTTGTTTTCCAGCTCTCTCTGCAAGGGAAGCGATGTAAAATGGTACCTGCTTGCAACAGCAGACTCGAAGATATCTGTCATCAGAAACAGTTCTGGAGCTTGGGGGTCTGTGTGCGTCTCCCACTCATGTTCGTTCTGCATGCATCCATCTCTATCAGTCATAACTTTATTAGGGCCAGATGTTACGGGTGCCCTGTCTACTTCCAGAGCCGTGGTAATTTTATTATTACTCTAAATCACAACCCAGTGAGATCAGCCACGGCAGAAGGGGAGGGGGTCTGGGTCATGCAGGGGAAAACCAGGCGGTTCTTTTAAAGGTAAGACATTGACCCCTTCCATTACCGCATGGGGGGAGCTGCTTCCAAAGAGCAGATGGGGAGACGGGGGCAGTAAATTACACCGGTGACTGTGACTCTGCTGGGTAGAGTTTCAACTGCCAAGTCCTTACATTTGAGGACCATGGAGCTCCAGGGGTACCATATATCAAAGATACAAGAGTCTTTCTCTTAAGCATGAAGAAAGGGATTTAAAAAGTACACACACACCTGTACCAGTCAACATTAGAGTGCTGGTTTGAAACAAAGGCAACATTTCCTTTTTCTCCTTACAAATCAGTTTTTCTGGTGGTCAAAGCTGAATTATGTCAGATTAGTCAAAGGCCAATATGGACAGGTTATGCAATCTCCAGAACAATGAAAAAAAGATATGCAAAAGAAACCAGACAATATTAAATACGGCATCGAACAAGGATTAAATATTTATATTTGTGCTAGTATATAAAGGTGACTTTCGATAGAAACCCTATTTTCCATTCATGCATGTCTCTTTATTCTGACCGTTCAATTTGCAATCTAAAGCACTTGAAGCTATTACATATGTGCTCATAAATATTATTGAAATTGTATGATATCTGCCTCTGTCTTAACTGATTTCATTAGTCCTGCATTTGCTCAGTGAACTGTTGACTGAGGTTTTAAAGGGATAGTCGTTCCAAACCCAGGTCCTCCATAGAAACGCTTGAACCACTGATGCCACATGGACTATTTGAATGATGTCCTTACTACCTTTCTGGGCCTTGATCCTGGTGGTTCCCTTGCGCTCTTTGCAGGGTCAGAAAATGAACAAAGGTCTACTGGGTTTGGAACAACACGAAGGCCAGTAATTAATGAAAATGACCTCTTCAAGTCATTATTTTGCACAGTTGGCTACTTTTTTTTCTTTGCAATGCGGCCAAAACAGAACTCTTAAAGTTGAGAGAGTGAGTACATTTGACTTTTAGTTTCTAAACTATTCTGGATTGCCACTTCATGCTCAATGTCAACCTGTGTCCTGAAGCGAAACCAGTCAAGAGCCACTGATCTAAATAATGGGGTTCAAAGACTCCAGTATCTTTGCATAATCAAAATGAGAAAGAAGATAGAGAGGGGGAGGAAGCACAAATGAACAGCAACAATCTTTCCCACAGCATGTAACATGAGAGACTGAGGAAGGGGTGTAAAGCCAGACAGACACCCAGACAGTGGAGTGTGTGTGGTATGAGGGAGAATGGTGTTTCTCCTGCTGATCAGACACTGGCCTTGGCACCCAGCACTGAAAACCATGCCAATGTCGGCTGAGCGAATTCCGAGCCCCCGAGGAAAACAACAAACGGGTCTGTTGTTCGGACGCAGATTGCTGTGTGACCACGAAGGACACAGATTCCAGGTCTGTACCGACTGAACTGAGCCGGTCTCTCTCACATCACTTCTTGGATCTAGTCCGTTGTTAATGTGCAAACTGAATGTTACTAACCGCCTAACTGGCTTTTCTCTTCTAGATCTTCATCAATTTTATGTTGTCACAACTTTTCTCCATCCATTTGGCTCTGGACTGTCAACAGTGCAGTGATTTGATGACAGATTTCCAGATCTGCAAGAAAAGAAACTCCTCGTTCTCTTTTAAAATCTCATTTGTTAAAATACGCTTTGTATAGTTACATTTGTTCCCTTAAGCAACCTTAATTGCAGCCTCTGTTCAACTTGGCACACAACAAGGAGAGAATTATACATTATTTTTCATGTGGTTGTTGAGACAGTCATGCATTGGTTTATTCAATTCCACTACAATAGGTCCCTGCTGCCACATTTTTAATCACTTTTATTATACTCACACTCAACAGGTCCTAAATTTGCCTTTTCAACTCATCTTCATGAATAGCAGAGGAAAACATAGTCATAAATCTAGAAGTCAGAACAAATGTTCTTCTTTTTAAATTCACTTTTCTTTCCAGTTTCTCCTGCGTCATATCCTATGCAAGACAGAAATGTTACACTTGACTTCCAATCTCAAGCAGTGTGCTCATAACTACATACGTGGTTTAGCAATTATGAAATATATTGACTAGTCATTGAGTTGTCTAAATGATTAGTCAACTAGTCGTATCTGGTGCAACGTGGCTAAAAATCATTAAAGCTAAACATTTAAATCCAGATAAACTTCAATAACCAACCATTTGGTTGTGAGACGACTAGTTAGTCCTCCTGCTTAACCTTAATCCAACGAAAACTATGCTCAATCCTACTACAGTAAAAGCAAGCCTTAAATTTATAAAGAATAAGTCCAATTTGTCTTAAATCTTGTCACCAGCCTGTAGTCATTTATTTAGGATTGAGTGCAAATAGAAAGAAAATTAAATTTAGTGCTGTCGAATGATTTTTGATTGCATAATACAGGTGTGTGTAATTTGCATATTTATTATGTATATGTAACCGGCAGTGTGTGAAATGCCGACATTCTATAGAATGCCTAGGAAATGTATAGAATGGCCGCTGGTTTCAGGCAAAGTGTGAAATGATCGCTGCTTCACACATTGCCTAGGCATTCTATAGAATGCCGAGTGGCCGTGCGGCAAAGTGTGTAACGCCTACCCCCGCCGTTTTAATCGGACCATGGGTGGCGCTGCAGCAACCAAAAACGCGTTAGCGCTAATAACTCCTAAACCGGATGACATAGACTCAAAAACTTTACACCGTTGTAATCCTTGGGTCCGTGCAAATCAAAAACGGTCACTGCGAAAATAGGTCTACGACGCACGGTTTTCCCGCGAATTCGACGCATATCCGAAACCAACTCTTGCGAACTAGTCCTAGGTTTTTCGCCCCGATCGCAACCAAACCGGTGCAGAAATCATCCGTGGACAGCGAATCTATATATAATCTATATAATATATATTTATACAAATTACTTTTATGTTTTTCTGTTGTGTTTCTTTTGGCTAAATCGTATATTTTTATTTTATGATGATGTTCCTAAATGTACAGCACTTTGGTCAGTCGTGTGGCTGTTGTAAATGTGCTATATAAATAAACTAAACTAAACTAATGTCGATAGCAAAAAAACAGCAGCAGCTCAAACACGAACATGGTCGACAATGGCTGTCCACTGCTCCGGGTGTGTGTTCAAGGTGTGTGTGTGTGATTGCAATAATTACAATGCATGCCATAATGTCTGAGAGGTAACTCGTTGTTTTTACCATATATATATCTAAAAATATAAATATGATTTAATGCACTAGTGATATGATTTAATGAACTTGTCTACAGACACGGTTTCCATAAGAGAAGAATGAAGTGATTTGGCCGCGTCCCGTGCATGAAATGCATAGGCTCATATTCCAAATATATTTTTTCTATCGAAATAATAAATTAACAAAACGAATGAAATTTAAAAATAAAACAGCAGCTTCATTTACATGTGTTCATGGTGTGTGCGTGGTTGATCACTTCTCACTGCTGTGTGTGTGTGTGTGTTTGTGCACGTTGGATGTGTTAAATGCAGAGCACAAACTCCTAGTATGGGGTCACCATACCTGGACACAAGTCACTTCACTAATATATTGTCTGTTCAGTCAATATATACAGCTGTAAAAAAACATAAGCTGTAGTTTAGCTTTAAATTGGTATTGTATTCGTGACACATAAAGCCGGGAGAGCTCGCTCTTAGCGCAGCGTTTAGTAAGGGACCGTGGGGAAAGTGCAAGTTTTCTTTGTAATAGAGCGAAAATAATGAAAACAAAGGCTGTGAAACATGAACAGCTTTGCCCTTTTGGCGGTCCCTCGTTTAGACTTTTTAGGCCAAGTCGTTTAAAAGTTATTGCCGTTTTTCGCTGAATGTGTCACGAATACCGAAAACAAAATCAACTTGTCCCCGGTGTAGTTTTTGTTTCTCTTGCAGAAACACATCTTTTTTATTATTAATATTATTGTGAAGTGAGATGAATAAAGAGCACTGTCTTGAAGAACGCACTCTGTTGTGGGGGTTTAATGAAAGTGTGAATCTCCGCTCGTTAACACGGAGAGCTCAACTAAAAGTTGCTGAACAGGTTTTGCCTAAGTGTTTCAGGATAAATGTAATGTATAACCTGTAAACTTCACTTTCTCCCTTTCTCAGCGCCTCAATCACGCTAGC
>JAUCMT010000026.1:13548827-13560308 GCA_032357475.1 Enteromius thamalakanensis
ACACACATATACACTATATATACACATACATACATATATATACACACATACATATAATATATACACACATACACACATACACACATATACACATACATATACACATGCACACATACATATACACATACACACATACATATACACATACACACATACATATACACATATACACATACATATACACATACACATACACACATACATATACACATACACACATACATATACACATACACACATATACACATACATATACATACATATATATACACACATACATACATATATATATACACACATACATACATATATATATACACACATACATACATACACACACACACACACATAAATATATATATATATATATATATATATACACATACACATACACACACATACATACATATATATACACATACATACATATATATATGATTAATATTAATGAATCCATTTTATTTTTTGATAGTAGATACAATCACCATACAATCTCAAGACTCAGCAATTGCACAAAAGCTTATTAGAGGAATAAACACAGGATATGGGTAAATTGTAAACAATCTTAGAGAACAGTGCTTAAATGAACCACAAGAGTTTCAGACAAAATGAATGAAAGATATTACACTTGTATGCAATCTATCATGCTAAACATAAGGCCCTAATGGATGCTCCTAATAGCCCATCTCCAGCTCTGCCAGGCCTCTAAACACTTAAAAATACCCCTGCTACCACTTCACAGTCATGTGACCCTGCATTTGGGTTGCTCCTCTCTGCTTATTTTTTCTAACTCAAGGGCTTTTTTCCATCCCAACAAATAACTGAATACGAGAGCAAACGCAGAAAAGAGCACTTAAGCTAAACAACAGGCTGATGGCTGAAGTTTTTTTTCCCCTTCCTTTCATTAGTATTTTCTTTTGGTTTTTGGAACACTTTGATCACTTAGCACCATGTTTGGCACTCAGCTGGCTAAATATGAGAAGCCATTTGACTTCTAGAAAATTACTACATTTTGCTGTGCTTTAACAATGGGTTGACTTTGAAGAAAATGTACACTTTAAATGACGCCTGAGGATTTTTAATGAAACCGTACACTAAATACAGCTTTTAACAAGCAAGATAAAATAAAGGTTGGCTTTCTTTATTTCCTTCTTGCACTTTATAATCCAAATATGTACAATTCTGATAATACTATTAACATTTATATCCCATAACTGCCTTTAAGCACTACAAAGAAAACATTATCAGAGAGATGCCGTATAGAAGAGAGCAATTTTGTACTAACTCCTGCTTTAAATATTTTTTTCTTAGATAAATTAACAATTATTAAACTTTGTATTACAGTCCAAAAAGGCGAATTCATCATGCACAGCAGATAAACAAGTAGAATACTGGTAAATTAAATGTTCCACTATCCGCTTCTTCTTTATCACATTGTGCACATTGACCCAGCAGACTTTGTCAACATTGTTTACTTTCTTTGAAAGGAAGCTGCTGTCAAAGCACCAGAAACTTATTGAGGTGGCAAAACAGCAAGAACAACATCAGAGAGTCTAAATACAACTCATCCCTCTGTTTGAGGATGATTGAACACACAGTTGTATAGAAGCGTCAGTTTTACAACAGTTTTTTGTGTACACAACCCTAAACTATAATGGAGTACTGGATCCACACTGTAACCATTAAAAACTACAAACTGGATTTTAAAATCGGGGGAGGGCGGATAATAGCCAATAATGTATTATTTTGTAAAAAAGCATAAATCACAGGAACCTATATCATTTAAAAACTTGTTTGTTACTTCACAAATTGTATAATCTGCTAAATAATGCAATAACTGAAATGTGCTATGATTAACAATAATTGTCCAAAAGGATTTCTGCACTGCTGAAATGTCTTTCCCCCAAAGCACAGAGTGTATCTAGAAATCACTGCATGTCATTACACTGCTAAAATTCTACCACAGAAGACAAAATGAACACACCTGTACTGGAGAGTTCTTGGCTTTTTTCTAGTCTAAAACGTATTTCTACTTCCACTTACATGGAATTTGAGGATACTGCACACATATTCTATATGTCTACACATGATTGACTACTCGAGTATGTTTTACTGCTTATTACTAGAAGTTTAGCCATTTATTAGAAGTACTGTAATTAAACGCATACCAATGCCTTATTCTACATTCCTAATCCTACCAAATAAGCTTAACAACTACCTTATTAACTAATAATAAGCAGCCAATTAGGAATTTATTGAAGTAAAAGTCATAGTTAATGGTGAATAAGTGTAAATCTTCTTTGGTTTAGCCTCATCATGATCACTGAAAAACAGCATAGGTGGATTTTGGATTGTAGAGTGACTGGACCAAAGAGGAGGACTTGGGAGGAGTCTTACTTGACCCGTTTTTCCCCATGAAACAAGATACCCAGCGCACTGGTTGGCTTGAGAAGAGAAGAGGTCCCAAAGACAGCTCTGAGAACAGCCCCAATCTTCATGCTGTCAAAACTGTTCATTACTGAATTCAAAGCATAATCATGGTATCAGGTGGTGTCTTTTTTCTCTCTTTGCAATTTCACATCACTCATTAGTGACCATCAAAGAAGCCAGAGCAAACTTCTAGGGCGAAGCAGATGATGACTATCCTTTAATCTAATCAAATCCTCAAATCTAACCCTAACCCTTTCCAAAATACAAGGGAAAACAATTACTCATCCATCAGTGAAGATCTCTCTATACTCAAATACATCTAGAAGTCCATCAATTCATCCATGCACCTACCAACCCGTCTACCCATGCATCCTTCTACAGTGTCTATTCATCATTCCATCACAGGTTAGATATTCCATTTCTAACCAATTATTTACCCATCTATCTATGCATTCATCCATCAATGTGTCTAACCATCTTTCTACCTGATTTTGTGTTTGATCATGCTTTACTAGGGGTCAACATATTTTGGAACATTTTAGTCCAAAAATGTAGTCCTGACCCTATTTCTACACCTAACCTTACCCAGGAGTAACCCCTAAAATCAGATGAACTCACAGATTAATGACACTGATGGACACGCACCAAACTCTAATTGTAAGCCAAATCAACAATACATATGTACCCATATATACCCATTCTCCCACACATCCATCCATCCATCCATCTATTCACCACCTCTTTACTCACCAACATTCCCCTATCCATGTATTTACCTGTCTACTCATCCATCTAACCCTCCCTGTATCCATTCATCCATTTTCCGTATCTACTCATCTATCCAAACATCCACCTACCCATCTATCTACCCACACTTAAATATACTTGTACGTTAACTTATTTCACACATCCATCCAACAAAAAAATATATATATATTGTTTGTGACAACCTATCCATCCATCATTACTCCATCCAACAACCATTTATCCAATTATAAATAATTCCGTTCATCTATACATGCATCGATGGATCCATCCAGTATATTAATAACTGCTGGTGCTTAAAACAACTTCATACAACTGTGAAACAATTGAAGTTTAGGCAGGTTACATAAAGCTGTTGTCTCACTTACTGACCTACAACTGTGTACAACCGTCTTGACAAACTTGTCAAATTTCCATCATAGTAATAAAAGGCACTTAGGAGGCCTTTTCAGAGCTAAAACAAAACTTCCGTCTGATGCTGTCAGAGCATTGAGCCCAAAAATCTCTCCAAGCCCATGGAGCGGTCAGTTCTGGAGAGATGCGAAGCAAATTTGACCTTTATGGTGCACTAACTACCTGAAGCCCAGCCAGTGAGCGGTCAGATTCGATACATTTCAGCACCCTGCACCCACGTCCTGTTGCGATGAGTGACCTTTTTAAACCAGCGCTGTCACCACGCAACAGATTAATCCGAGTAAAACCCAGCGGCTCAGGCATCCTCCACCCTGCATGACACAACGCACGCTGACCTTTTCTCTAGGCCTCTCTCTCTCTTCCTCTCCAATCACTCTTCTCCTCTCACACTCCCTTATCTCACTCGCCTCCATTTCTGTAGCTCAGCCTACATTTGTCTTGTCCCTGTGTTTGTTTACTATGACAGAGAGACACAGAGAGTGTTACTGTGACTCAATCTTTTGACATCTTGGGTGCAGATTGGAGGCAAATAACACTGATGAGCAATGCACTGTTTACTTGGACAAGTCAATGTTATTCCTTTTAAGAAAATCTGGCCAATCAGTGAAGATTCTCTGGGTTTTTGACTTGTTCAATTCAACTGTTCAGCTGTAATAATGTTGTAATATATGATTTTAAATCATAACTTGACTATTGTTGTATTTTTTTAGCCTTCTAGATTCATGCAAATCAAAACATTTAAAATGTGTCAGTGTTGTCACGCTGAATTCAGATCTGTATTCGATAATGACTAACCGACAGTGTGAACAGTCCTAAAGAGTGCGCAAAAATAAAGCATATATTTCCAAGCTGGTCCAAGTTAGCTTTTGCTGAAAGACGGAAGCAACACCTGCATCCAAAACAGACATTGTTCTTTTAAAATTCCCTCTCCATAACTGACTGTAAGCTTACATATTACATGCAATGCCCAGTGGATAGAACCAACTCTCTGCTCTACTTTTTTTTCTTTTCTGATAACCCGTTACACTCAAGCATACATTACAATATGGATGAAAAAACCTGACATTGCTAACATTTCAACCCAATTTTAAAAAAAAACGTCACAAAGAAAACTAAATGCTCAAAAATTTTCACAAGGCAAAACTGATGACAGTAATTTCTATAAAAAAAATTTAAAAAAAAAAGCTTTTGCTGGCCAAAGATAGTCTCTTCCTTCTGGGCTTGAATGCTCAAAGCATCCGCAAATAAATAAATCCTGATGTGTCATCAGATAACTTAAGCAGTAAACTCACTTTGAAGATCTGGCACAACAACTTCTGATACCTGAAAGAGAATCTGCAGTAAGTTTACCTCTCTGGCCGCTGAATATCAAGGGAACGGGGGTCGAGCCAGCAAAGGAAAAAAGATAGAAAAACTCCACCTTGTAACACAATGCTCGTAAGAAGTGATGGACTTTGAAGAGGGGGAGGATGGATCCCAAGAGAGGAGAGAGAGATGAGCTTGGGAAAACAGAAGTTGCTTTAAAAGTTTCAAAGCAGTCACTAAAAGAGCAGTGCAGCCTCCACTTTTTCTCTGCCGCTAACAGAATTCACAACCAGTACCGAACAAACAAATCCATCCCACAACACAACAGTCCATATAAACTCATAGCTGGCACCACTGTAGAAAGCCACCGCCAACATAATAGCATCACTCTTTGGCTTTGAAAGTCCCAACACTTTTTGTTTAATTTCTCATGCAATAAATCAATCAATAAATGAATGGCACCTGTACACCGCTAAACCTGATGACAGTATGAAAATGGGAGACAAGGATCCAAGAAAGTAATTTCAGTGAAAGCATAGGCCTCATGGGTAAAGTTAATTTGAGTGAAGGCTCCTCTGTGCTTGACCTACAGGTTAAACACCAATCAAGCAGAGATGGCAGTAATCAGACATACAGCACCTGTCACTGCCTGCTGCTCTCATCGGAAACACATGCTGCAGATGCAAACACCCTGCTAACAGCCACCCAAAATATAGAAGTTACTTTGCATGGTATCAGTTGCTAAAGTATGGTGCTCGCAGTCTGAATTGCATGTGATGCAACAGCAATGCAGTATACCATACAATAAACAAAAGACAACGTCTTATGCTATGCATTGTATTCGATAATTCGATAAATGAACCAAAAATGGTACTTTCATACATTTCACTATACCGTTCAAATGTTTGGGGATGGTAAGATTTAACACTTTTGAAATAAGTCTCCTTTGGATGCAATTTTTTTATCAAAAAATAAATAAATAAAAATTACTATATATAAATGAAGTGAATTACTAATGCAGTTTAAAACCACTTTTTGTGTTGCTCATTTGTCATCTATCTGTATTTTTGTGAGAACTGTGATATACTACAAGTCATCTGAAATGTAAAGATTTATTAACATTATATTTATGGTCACTTTTTTATTTAATGAATAAAAGTATTAATTTCCTACTAATACCAAAACTTATGAATGATAGTGTTTAAGACAAAGGTATTACACACTCACATTTAGTTATTAGTGCAGATTACTGTCAATATTTAAATCATAAATAATAATAAATAAATAAATACATAAAAACTATATAGAACATTTAAAATAGTATTTGAAATTTTGGGTGCTAAACTAAATAAAATAAATTAATAAATAAAACACAGACACACAAGAAATTGGAAATGCACATACTTGCGCTTGTATGCTTCAGGGACAGACATTCTTTGTCTTCCCACTCTTTCTATCTCTCTCAAAGTGTCATCCTTGTGTTAGTGCAAGCTAGCGCTTATCACAGCTTATGTCAGAGAAAAGTCAGGGAAATTGATTGCTATTTAAGGCTCAGTGGTATTTTCCTGTGGGTAATCTCTGGCACTCTCCAGCAGTTGATTTTGATGAATTGGCTGCTGCGGTCCAGCCAGGAGACAGTAGCTGGAATGCAGAAAGAGGACCGTTCAGGGAAATATGACATCGGTTAGGGAATGAGCAATATCTAGAATTAATGTTCAGCTATTAGGGCTGTTCAGTTTGTGAATGAATAGGACACAGAACATTTGTACTATTAAAAATGAATCCGTCAAACTGGTCAGAGCGTGGTCAGTGAGCTCATTTTATTATTTGCAACAAGTGAGCCCATGTAAAGGGCAACTACTGACTTGTACAGAGTCTTCAATGTACCTCTCAACACAAGCACCATGCAACCAACAATAAAGATACTAAAAGAGAAAAAATAAATGCCATACTTACCAGAATATAAATCACCTTTTTTCACCTTAAAAAATGTTGCAACATTGCAATAATATTGCAATATAATGCGATAACATTCAAAATGTGCTGAATGAGAAATGAAAAGTTCAGAAATATATTTGCGAGCAAAATTTTACAATTCCCACATGCCCAAATTTTTACGAATGAGGGGTGAGGCAGTTGGATCCAAATGCATGGTTTTAGTGTACCGAAACACAGAGTAGTCCAGGCAGGCGATGGCCAGAACTGGCAAATAACAACATCAAAGACAGAGGCTAAATCACAAGTCCAGGGACAGGCGTGGTGGGCAACGGGGAATTCCAGAACAAAACAAAGACAAGAAAACACACGGAAAGAACGCTTACATGATGATCAGCAAACAGGTATTTATACAGGTGGTACTAATTTAATGATTGAACCTAACTAGCAACAGCTGTGCAGGAGAGGTGCATTCCAGAGTCCGGTGACTGAAACGGGGAGACAGACATGAACACACAGAAGAGAGTCTAGGAGTGCCTATGCAGTGACACATATGGTAGGTTTCGCTTTTATTAGATTTACTAATTTTTCAGAAAATGCAGCAAGTGTTAAATTAACATTTTATACAATTATAAAATAATTAATGGTATAAAATAAAGAAATTAGTTATAAATTTAAAGATGCCATAGAATGCAAAAGTCTATTTACCTTGCTATAGTTAAATAATAAGAGATCTGTACCACCAATGTTTCCTTCTCCCTGTGAAAAACTGGCGAATCTGAACATAACACCGACTGTGACATCACAGTGAGGATCATCACACCCCAAACATTTGCATAACATATTCCCGCCCATGTTTTAGAGCTACTAAAGCGGCATGGTTAGTTTGCTAGCAGTAGCCTGTTACATTACAGTGCGAAAGATTTCACTTACCACATAAAAAGGGCAAGGAGAGATGACGGAGTATGATGGTGAATGATTTACAGATCCTGAGCACCACTGACAAGCATCTGATCTTGTAAAATGTGAGGTAATTGCTGACGCTCGTTAGTATAGATAAAGTGCATATGATCGCAAAAGTGAAACTAAAACAATCATGCATATTAATAGCAGCTCCTTTATGCCCACATTTTATATACAGTATAATTACCCAAGGATATAACTGCAAGAGAAAGTACTGAAATATTATATATACACACACATATATATTTCCTCCCTGTGTTTCTCTCCTGCTATGCGAGCTATTGATCTAATGAAACATTAATTTAGTGCAGAGCTGAACATTGAGTCATACTGTGAAACAGCCAATCAGAGCAGGGCTCAACATTATTATTCATGACCCTTCCAAAACAGATCATTTCATTCTAGAATCCTAGGTTTGTAAATAGACATGTACAACTGTTTTTGGAGATGTTTTGCCCTTACTTAAGACAC
Source organism: Enteromius thamalakanensis (assembly GCA_032357475.1). Taxonomy (NCBI): domain Eukaryota; kingdom Metazoa; phylum Chordata; class Actinopteri; order Cypriniformes; family Cyprinidae; genus Enteromius; species Enteromius thamalakanensis. The sequence goes on from JAUCMT010000026.1 coordinate 13,557,111, forward strand.
TCAAGAACAATTTAAAATACTATATTAATCCATCCACAATTAACAAGAAATGTATTGAATTTTTAAGGTCACTAATCAAACAAACTAAGTTTAATCAAGCTTATATAAAGATCCTATATGTAGCTCATATATTATAGTTAATTATTTTAGAGATTCAGAGGGTATACTCCGTGTAGCCTCCACTTCCCTGAGGCTTTAAATACAAGATGGCAGACACCAGACTTGCAGTTCATAGTGTGCTTCCAGAAGCACAGCTGAATATACTAAACCTCTGGAGAACATATGGGAAAGCTAAACCATTTGATTGAGATCAGCTAATTAATGAGCACCAGACAGCCTATTGTTCACTGGTTACGTCTAGAAGCTGCACCATCTGTTTTTCACACATAGTCCACAAGTAACTTGATTAAATGACAATTGATTGACATTTGTTTTCAAGAATATCTCCTCATTTTAAATAACCTATGTGTGAGCAATGCTAATATTAGTTTGAAGACATGTCAGGAATGGATATGCTTCCATGCGTCCATGACATGTAACTTTTGCTATTGCTCTATTGCTCTCTTGTCCTTGGAGTAACTGGAGTCAAATTATTAGCTACTGTACGTCGTATAGTTACACAATGAACTCATTAAGCCATTCCAGACATGTTTCGTGTAAGCAGGAATCACTCTATGCCTAAAACTTCCCAAGTTATAAATGATATTTTGCCTAATGAACAAATTTGGCCATTAACAAAACTATGCTCATATTCGGTCCACAGCCAATGTTTATACAGTAATTACTATAATGAATCGCCCAATATAATGGCTAATTCAAAAATCACTGGCCATTACTCCACTGGGTTGTTTAAAATATCACAATGGAGTTTTTTGCAGTGAGTCCAGCACTTGAAGACATGATGGGAAAGGATGCATTAATAAGTCTGCCCTACTCCCTCATACACAACACACAGAGAGAGAGAGAGAGAGTTTTGCAATTAAATGTGAAATACAACTCAATCCATCAGATGTTATTTCTTGATTATTACCCATTATTTCCCTCCCAGAAAGAGTGAAACTCTAATGGCAATTTGCAGTAATGTTACATCCCATAATTCTTGCTTTCTCCGTTGGTTGTATCAATGGACGTTGTAATTGGCATTTTACTTATAGCTGATTGATTAGAACATAAAATAACAAGAAAGGAACAATTATGTCAAGGAGACAGATGAGCACGCTCGATAGGCGAACTCAGATTCTGCTGATTTCTGGGAATCGATCCCACCCTCTTTCCTCGCCGGGTGACAATCTCGCCTATAACTCACTTCCAGCCTCTAGGGTTTCTTCAAATACCCCAGCAAGGCGATATGTGTGTGTCTAGGCTTTAGGTGAACCGTGACTCCTGTGTATGACAATGACTGGTGCTATATGTGATTGTAGGGTTAATGGTGTGGCCGCGGAGCTGTCCAAGGTGCTGAATGAGCTCTATTTGTGAGAATCCCTGCAGTAAAAAGAGATTTACTATTTGTACTCTGTGTAATACGGGGAAGAGCTAGAGAGAAACGGATCGTGGAGGAAATATTGAGCAAGCAGAAACTGTTCCAAATGCTTTACAACATTCAATGCTTTGAAGCTTGTTTTAAGAAAAAAAAAGTTCTAAGACATTGACACTTCTTTAAGGTATGTGTATTGTTAACTACAACAAAATATTTTTTTTTTTTTTAGATTTACCTGATTAACCGTTACATCCTGTATCTGTCTGGTCTTGTCTCCCCCTCTGTCTTTGTCCATTTGGTTTCTCCCATATTTAGTTCAACTGTATCACCTGTGTTTTTGCCAGCTGTCCTCACTTTTACCCTGATTAGTTTGTATTTAAATACCTTTGTTTTTCTGTTCATAGTTATGTTGTGTTGAAGTTATGTAATGTCTCTGTGCTGACCCGTCAACCTTTTCAACCATTCTGCCCTTTCCAGGCGAAGGGGCCGGAGTCAAGGGAGTAGAAAGAAGGCCGATGAGCCAGGCATACAGAGCGTCCGGAGGGCCAAGGCGGAGTCCATGGCGCCGGTGACCGACGCGCAAGAGGGGCTTCGGAAGACCACGGTGAAGCCGGAGCGAGGGAAGACCAAGGCGGAGCCGGAGGAGTGGAGTCCCAAGGTTGTGGATAGACTCTGACTGACCAAGGCGAAGTCTGAGGGATGAACGAGCCCGGTGGAGCCTGCAGTAGGAGGAAGAGTCAAGGAGCACCCCAAGCCGGATGATGCTGGAGGATGGCAGTCCTGCGTGGCTCGCCCTGGCTGGATGGTGAGAAGTGTGAGAGTAGCAGGGCTGTCATCCGATGGTGAGGCAGAAGGTTGAAATGGGAGGGAGGGCGGGAATTCAGCCTGCGTTGCACGCTCAGGCGAAGGTGCAGGTGCAAGTGTTGCATGCTCAGGTGAAGGTGCAGGCTCTTGCGCAGCGCTAGGGTGCAGTCTCTTGCGCAGCGCTCGGGTGCAGGCGAAGGCGTTACACGCTCAGGTGCAGGTTCTGGCCAAGGCGGCCTCATCCATCATGGGCTCTGGTGGGTCGGACCATGCCAACAAGTCCTCCACGATAGGCTCAGGTGGATCAGGCCACGGCAGCAGGTCCTCCTCTACCGTTGGCTTTGGTAGCGTGACAGGCAGTGGCGCTGGCTTCACTCTGGGGGCAGGAACTGGTTTTACTAGCCGCAATCTAGTGGCAGGAACAGGCTTTATTAGCCGCAATCTAGGGGCAGGAATAGGAATAATCAAGCGGTTCTCCCGGCTATAAACTAAGAACTGAATCAGGAATTGAAAAAGGCTCTCCCGGTCGTAAAGTAGGGACTGGATCAGGATCAGGAAACTGCTCTCCCGGCAGTAAACTAGGGATTGGATAAGGATCAAAAAACGGTTCTCCTGGCCGTAAACTAGGGACTGGATCAAAATCAAAAAGCGACTCTCCGGGTAAAAAAAAAAAGGAGTCGGGTTTGGGAGCAGTCTCCGCCGACGAGCCAGCCTTGTGCCGGGCAACGGAGGATGGCCTCCTGACCATTGCTCAGTTGGCCCGGGAAGAGGAGTGAGCCCATTGAGGAGGCGGCGAAGAATCTTCTCTGGTGAAATCCTCGTTCTCTTCATTTTTTGAGGGTGCTATTATTCTGTCACGGTTTTCGTGTAGTTGCAGGCAGCAAAAGACAGAATACGACAGAGCAGGAAACTTGTTT
>JAUCMT010000026.1:13565265-13575516 GCA_032357475.1 Enteromius thamalakanensis
AAAAATACACTTCAAATCAAAGCAATGCACAAAAATGTGCAATGTGCATAAACACAATTGATGTTCAATGATAAAACAAAAGATATTTAAGTTTATTAAGTAATTTTAGTAGAAAACAGGAGCTTCACTGTGGTCTTTTGTCCGTATTTCCATGGGGAAAAAAAACACTGTCAAACCAGGGAGGTCATCTGTTAACTAAGTTAAACGATGGAATAAAGCTGAGGGCAAGTGGCAAGTACATTTAAAAAAAAGCATAGTTTTAATGTTGATATATTGAGGCCATCAAAGTTAAAGGTAGCGTCAATAATAAAAAAGCTCCCTCTAGTAGATACTTTATCTTGAGTCTTTCATGTGCAGCCATAGGAGGCATGTGGATGAAGTCTTTAAAGCAGAAGACTGTCTGCAGGTGGACTGACCCGTATATGAACTGAGACTACCAGGTACTGTACAACCACAGAGCAGTCTTCGGAGGTAACTGCACCACTCAATCACAATAACTCCTTGAAATTGCCAAAGGATCTCTCAAAGAAATATAGCCAATTCCCACTACTATGTGTGAAAGAGACACAAAACATATATTCCTGTCATCTTTCTTCATGCATCTTACTGGATTCCTCTCATAATTCTCTATCAAAAAAGCAGTAGATGCTCTCAACTAAATCACTTCAAGAGATTAAAAGTATGCATTAAGCAATAATTAAAAATGTCATAATTTGATAATATGCAAATCAAAATGTTTTGTAAATTGAAAAACAAGTTTGATGTAAATATGACATGTTTGCTAAAATAGGTCTCTGGCACCAAGAAATTAGCCGCAGATTTTTTTTAAAGTTAGTTTACTTAAAAATGAAAATGGTGTCATTAACTACTCATCCTTCTTTTGTTCCAAACCCATAATACCTTCGTTCATCTTTGGAACACAAATTAAGATATTTTCGATGATATCAGACAGCCATCTGCCCCTCCATAGATAGTAATAAAACTGAAATGATCCAGATCCAGAAATGTAGCAAAAACATCAGTAAAACTTCAGTTTTTCAATGCTACGAGAATACTATTTTTGCGCAAATAACACAAAAATAACCATAATGCACCATATAGGCTACACAAGCTTTAATGTATTTGACGTAATCAGCCTTGTTTTAGGGCTGGGCGATATATATCGAACTATATATTATGCGCATCTGGTCAGTAAATCCGGGTCTTTGATTAGCGGTAAATCTCCATCAGCTATTTTCAAAAGGAACGCCAGCTTATAAACAGAGCCGTAAAACACTGACAAGCTATGCATTGAGTTTCTTAGGTGATTTAATGGCGTAGCTTGTCAGTCATCTACGGCTCTGTTTATAAGCTGGAGTTCCTTTGGAAAACAGCTGATCAGCCAAAATGAGAGAATAGTTCCTAGTCATATCAGCCTAGAAAATTCCCAACTTTGCATTTTCCGCCAGTCTTAGTACACGATGCGATTACAGAAGAGTCAAGTTTTAGATAGGTTTAAATAAATGTAAAAATATCGAAACACTTCGAAAGTCATTTTATAGTGCGACGCTAGCTGGTCTCATCGGATTCAATGATTTATGCTAAGCTATGCTAATTTTTGAGACCACCAGACCCGGCGATCGGCTGAATGGATTCAAAAACGGTAAAACACATCCGTATTACTCTAGGGATGTTGGAAAATAAGCCTATTTCAAAAAAAGTGGAGTGTTCCTTTAAGTTTATCAAAGAATAAAATGCATGTTTGAACTGCTTCAGCTGAAAATATCTTGCTCTGACATATCTTAAAATTTTGTAAAAATTTGTAAAAATGTTGATCTTTTCACTGATGAGGTGATTGTGCAATGTGATGCTAGCATGACTATCCCGAAGTTAGCAAACAGTTTAAACAAAAGCACTTAAACTATACAACTTTAACACGATAAAGAGATACAGTTTTTACTTAACATTACCCTGCTGGTGTTTCGCCATCCGTAACACCAACATGTTTTCTTTTTAAGTGTCCGTGCATGACTGTGGTACTGCTATGAATGAAAGCTCTGTCTTGCATAGCGTTCAGGTTATGTCTTCTTAGTGGTGTTTAATCTAAATTGCTCCCATACCTTGGAGGAGCATTTTCCTATAGACGCTTCTGTAACCTCCATTGCGCGACCGGATGCATCTGTGTGTATTTGTGCATCTTGTGGTCAAGCCCCTCAGTAACGTGAGCAGCCCAACTTTTCAATAACAGCATTTAACGACAAAAATTTTTATTATAGATAATTATTGATTTTATTGATTAGTTGTTGAAGCCCTACTCCTATCGTCGCAAAACTGTAGTTGATGTCACACGGATTATTTTAATGGTGGTTTTACCACGTTTCTGGATATGGGATCATTTCAGTTGTATTGCTGTTTATGAAGAGTCAGAATGCCCTCCAGTGTTTGGTTTGATATCATTTAAAGCATTGTTTGTGAGCTTTTACCACTCAAATGCAGCACCTAGCTGCACCATAATGAATGTGCATTTTCATTCAAAACCAATGCGAAAAGACAAACAAGTGGGTGGGCAATATGGTAACGCTATAGTTTCATTTTGACATAAACGTAAAATGGTTTGGGACTCGTTTTATAAATCACTAGTTTTAATGATTCACAATCGCCTCTTTCTTTCGAGAGATAATATTTTTATACAGAGCGCACTTTCAGATTTACAACTTTGCAGGATGTTTTTATTCACTTGTTCACAGTTATTTAAAAATGCCATTTTCAAACATCCATAATAGGGGCACTTTAACTTAATGATTGCTCTCAACCACTGCCATCAGGGAAATTGTTGTCATGATGGGGTGTACATTATGAAACAAACTTAGTAAGTAGGTGGCATATATCTCCTTTTTTGTTTTCCCAAAATCTACATCTTTTACTACAAAAATCTTCTGTTATCAGATATTTTGGCTCAGATAGTGACTGGAGTTTAAGCCTGTGTTTAACTCCAATCAATAACAGGAATTTAATTATACGTTTTGTCAGCCCACCTGCATATAAAAATTCATTCACAGTAGAACTAAAAATATAACTAGCAATCCATGATAGGTCTTGTCATCTAAGCTTTAAATTCCAGGTAATTTCAGACATGTAAAACCTAAAATAGTTTTTTCTGTCAAAACACAGCAGGCGTAGGACAGAAAAAATTATATATCCAAGAAAATACAGATTAGTAGACTGGATAAATATTTGAATATAACAAAGCAAAATAAATTGAGAAAAAGCAAGTATGGGATCATAATAAATGATAATACCCAACACAGCAACATGCACTGAATGAATAAACAGCATCTGAATATCTATGCGAGATCTGTTGTTACCCAGAATTCTGCCAATGACCGATTTTCCTCTTACAGCACAAAAAGCAGATGGGCGGCACTAACTTTAAGAAGAACAGCCACAAAAGGAATCGGAAATGTCAAATGCAGTATATCCATGACCCTACCGACTCAATACCTTCAATCAAACTTATTCTGCCCTCCCCATATTTCATCTAACATGATCTAAACACTTATTTTCACAAACACCTCTATTTTCTTTGATAAACAATGCATATGGCCACAATCAGCTACACTCACAAAGAAACACACTTTTGAGTGATTAGTATCTCGCTGCAGGGGGACGCAAGATCAAACAGAAATCTGTCACAAAGCAAATGAAGGAGAATTATGGATCCACAGGCAGTGGCCATGGACTCCCAACTGAGTGATGTAAGAGTGTGGCCACAGGCGACGCATCACAGTCTAGCGGAGACATCCATCACATTTATCACACTTGCATCTCATTACACTCCTATGTTAAGATGGGAAGACAAATAACCTACAGCTAGACGGTACAAGACACCCACTCCGAAACACTGCAATGGCAAACAAAGTAAAGGAGAAGTTGCAAAGCAGCACAGAGCGTGGGTAACGTTCTCTCTCTCCGCGCTCACAAATGCACACTAGTGGCATGACTCAGGAATTGCAAACTCTCAATATCCTACCGGTTCAGAAGTCGTCTCGGCTTCGGTGCTGTCAGCTCAGCGATATTCGGCAGAGTGAAATGTGCCTTGTCTTCTCTGTGTGTGCGTTCCCTCTCCGACTCTGAATGTGCCGTACCAGCCCAGCCCAGCCCAGCATGACAAGATTCAGTTCTGTTCAGTTCAGTGTGGGACAGCTCGGCTAAAAACAGCAGGGGAGTTCGACCACTGATATCAAAAGTGTGCCACCTGCACTTCACATACACAGATACTGTAGTCTTTCACCTTAACTCACTGTATTACTACCACAGTCGGCTGCTGATCTGTCAGGAGTGTTTATGTGGTTGGCTGGTTTTATTTCACTGTGTTAATTTAACAAAAAGCTCACTCAAAAAAGGAAAATCCTCATCTTTTACTCCACCCTAAGACTGTGCTAAACCCTTCTGTTATTCCAAGGAACACAAGAGAAAAAGGTCTACAGTTCAAGTGAGTGAAAAACAACACCAGGAAGCTTTAAAAAGATTAAAAACATCTTCACAATTCCCTTTAAGCAACCATGTGGAAAGTTGCCATTTGTATTTGATATTACTAACTTTTGAGATTCAAATATTAAAATGATGAATCAGATTCAGGTTATGACAGAGAACAGTCACATGTAAAGTAAAACATTAAAAACTAAAATCAGTAAGTTTTAAATTCTACAGAAGAATTTAGGGACGAGTTTGACATGGAATAACATGATGTGTGATGTGATTAGCCAATCAGATTTGAAGAACCAGGTTATAGTTTTTGTGAAGTTTAGGCTTGCAATTAGTGTTTGGTGCTTGTACATCAGTGTCAGTCATCTATCATTAAATATGACATAAAATCAGGACATGCAACAACGTACAGCATAAAAAAATGGAACTGTCACTGTACTGTTAATTATGGTTTTAAAGGTTTACTTTACAGTTTAAACGGTAAATAAAATTCCGTAAAATGTACAGCAAAAACCAGAATTCAACCGTAAAAAATATGCTAACAGCGTTTTAGGTTTTAAGCCAAATTTACTGTTAAATACCGTAACTGATATAATAAAAGTTTTTAAAAAATACCGTAACTGATATAATGTTAATATACCAACCCATTAAAGTACTGCAATTTGTTTTGGACCAAATGTAGATGGTGATGAATAGGTCACACGACAAACCAAAGCCCATAAGAAGCAGCTTTTAATTATGAACATATAGAGAAGGTGCTCATGGTTAGTCTCATTAATTTAGCATAAATTTAGCAACATTTCAAAGAAAAAACATCCAATTCAATCAAAATTTGAAATGCAATGCAGGGAATCTTGGGAATTTTTCATTTTTTTATTGTTAAAATCACTACCATTTTTTACAGTGTAAGGTTAATTGTCCCTTAAATGAGCACAGGCATGGACAAATATTTTTTTTATATCTTAAAAGATTTAAATTGTGATGAACATTCAGAAGGCATTACTTCAGTCTCGAGTATCACATGGTACTTCAGAAATCATTTTAATATGCAGATTTGGTGCTCTAACATTTTCTATTTGTTTTAATAATAATTGTGCCAAGTTATATTATTGCCATTTTCAGATAATTTTATGCGACTGAATATATAATAAAAATATAATGGTGTAATACAAGTACACCCTGTCAAATAATTTTGGAATTAGAAATTCAAAACTAAATTTAGTTGTCGAAAAAACCTTAAAGTCGAACACACAAAATGTTACTTCAAACAGTCTTTTTTTTGTTATTGGTACCGTCCTTGGTCTGGACACTATCTTTAAGCACAACACACGTACACACAATGTGCAACATATTGCATCAGTTTTCATAGTTATGTCCGCATATCATAAAAATGTCAACATATAAATGATTTTAATAGGTTAACCAATGCTAAAAACACATTTGCTGCTTAATATATGTACTATTTACTGGCACTAAACAATATAGTGCATAAATGTGAATGAGTAACATGAATCAAGCCGTTTCAAAGACAATAAAACCACTTTTTAATGGTTGGAGCTTATCGATATTTACGTTAGTTGTATTTACTTCAACATGTTTTGTGTTTCCTCAAAAAGCCATACAATATAACAACATGAGGATAAGTAAATGAATAGTTTTTCGGGTTAAACCTTTTAACACAAGAGGCATCTGTTTTTAGAGTTGTGTGAAACAGAAGGAGTAGAACTCACTAGTTAAGACACAGATGGAGTGAGAAAGAGAGCTAGTGATAGGTGTAATGCCTCCACAGCTCCCCCGCTGAGACTCATTGGCAGCCACATCCTGTCTGTTCTCCCATCCTCTCTCGATCTCTTTCTCTCCTCATTCCCTGTGATTCCATCACTCTGTCTTCCTCTCCCGAGGAGGGAAAGTGGTTCAGATTAAGTTCCTCTCATCCTCACGAGCAGAGCCCGCTATCCTCTCACATCTTCACTTATATATGTACACCTACTGTGAAAACGGCCTGCCATTACCCCTCCATCTCATCTCTGAGGAATCTCAGATGTACCCAGGTGTTACTGCTCACACAGGTATGCTAATGTGCAGCAATTTCCCTCGATTTCATTGCATTTTCTATTACTCCAGAGACTTCAGCAGCCATAGGAAGACACCTCTCTTGAAGTGAAGCAGTTGAAATTGAATGAAAAACAACCGGTTTGCTGAATACAGTCCATCAGGCCGTATCCATTCTGCTCTGTGGGTCTGGGTCAGACCGGGGCTGTACTCAAGGGCCCGGTGAAATGTCAGCTGGGCCCTGGACCTTTAGTGGCTATGATATCTTAAGGGGTGGCTCTGGTCTAAAGGTAACAGGGGTTGGCATATTGTGTAAAAAAAAGTGCACCTGGCTTTTTTTTTTTTTTTTTTCTTTTGAAAAAGATCTTTTGTGGAGATCCACCTTGAACCACATAGTTCTGATAGAGTCAACCCTTTAAAAAGAGAGTGGAAGAAAGAAAGAGACAGAAAGGTTTCCTATCAAGAGACAAAAAGTTGAGACCTTAGACCCGTTCATAATACAGTATGTCTAGAGTTGACAGAGTTGGCTAAAAAAAGACTAAAAAAGTAAAATATAAAAGAACTATCCTGCAGCAATACAATATAGTATATCAACAAATAGGGCTGCAACTAAAAATTCACAGTGCCTAAGCAAAAATTAATGTGACTTATGAATTTTTAAAAAGAAATATATTAATTGCAAAAATAAAACTAAAATTAAAAAAAAAGAAATAAAATAAAATAAAATAAAAGAAATAAAACCCTGAGCCTAAAGAAGAACAGGTAATATGGATAAAACAAATAAAAAATGTTTGTAAAATCCTAAACTAAATAAATACATTAATATGTAAATGTAAATATTAAACATTATTCTTAAATATAAAAGCAATATAGAAGTGTAATTCCTAAAAACATACAGTATAGTATACCCGCAAATAAAAATCATATGGTATAAATTTAGACGGCCCTGGCTGTGGCCCCTAAAGAAAAAATTAAAACAGGTATTAGAGATAAAACAAAACAAAAAATGAAATAAAAATACTATATTTTTATAGAAACCTGCAAACAAAGAAAGATAAGACAAAAAATAACACAAAACAGAGTGTACACACATATGTGTGTGTGCGTGTGTGTGTGTGTGTGTGTGTGTGTGGCTAGTTTGAGTTTTTAATTGTTGGAGTGAGGACAATTTTGTAAAGTGAGAACATTTTGACCAGAACTGAGAGATGCACTTGGTTCTGATGGGTAAGTTTAGGGTAAGGAGCTAGAGACTGCATCGTGTCAATGTATGTGCTTACTAAGATACAAAGATAGCTATACAGAGTTGTGTGTGTGTGTAAAGCAGGTAACTATCTCACAGCCCCATTACTTGTAAGCAATGCAGAATTCAACCCAGAAACTGTCCAATGTACCCAGTTCATAGTGTCTGTGAAGTAAGGAAAAGAATTAAGATTCCAGCTAGCCTGTTGGCAGCATGCAGGTCCAATATAACACAATATAGAGTATAATAGTAATGGCTCCAGTGCAAGATACACACATCCACATGAAAAAAATGGCCAGTGTCTGAAGTCAAGGACAATCTTGTCAGGCTGTGACCCTTTTACTCAAGCTACAGGAAGTGCCTTCCTCAGCAGAAAGCCACCGCTGCAGGTCCACAGAGTCTGCACAACCTTCAGTCAGATACACTTAAAACTTCCAGCTCAGTTTTAAAGCCTTTAAATCAGCCCACCAACCGGATTGTAATTCTCCTCACAGTCTCATCCCATCTCTATTTGCCGTAATATAACACAGCTCCCACAGCGCAAACCCACTTTTCTTATTCCAATGTAAATATGAAAATAAAGTCACCATGCACTTTTAAGTGCACCCGCTAGAGCTGAACTACTCTGCTGTCCAACTCTGAGAAGCTGTATTGCTTTTACAAGGCATATTTTGCCTAGCAATGTACTCGGGGCGTGTATATTAACATTAATTGCAATGTACCTTGGTGCACAAAATACGCCAAGCTAGCAACTGTTCCTGTCCTAAATTAAAGCCTTAAAGTATTCCAGTGGATTATGGGAATGGATAAGTAATTTAAGTCCACCTCAAGAGGAGTGTTATCTGCTGTTATAACACCTTTTCGAAATGAAGAGTTGGCATTCATACCCCGAGATCTCATTCGAAGTTCTGTGAATAGGTTGGGAGGTTTCTTTAAAAGTCTTGCGGGATTGTTGAGCACCAAGATTAACTTTGGTTTATGTGGCCGGTTTGCCATCTAAAAGTTCTTAGCCTAATAATTCCACACACATTTCTCCGAAGGCCTCTTTCCACAGCAATAACCATCCAGAAGCTCACGCTGGAGACTAGAAGCCGCTTTTGTTTACTTGAACGCACGTCACAATGTCGCGACGTGAAAAATGTAAAACCGTACACCGAACCTGCTCATTAAATCCATACAAGCGGTACAAATAGTTTAGACATGATAATAGTTTACAACAGAGACTCCGGTCCCTTGCTGAGTCACTGGTTTGAGGGACAGGACATGCTAAGTGTGCAGATTTGTTCTCCTGAGTGCATTTCTGCCAGTTTTCTGAGAAGGTCACCATTATAATCTCAAGCAATGCAAATTTAGGCTGTGAGACGAGACGTGCGAATTAAATTGGAATGCGAGATTTATTGGGACTAGAAGGAATTAATTTAGTTTTAATATCTCTGAATGGTTCAGGTCAAGCCCTTGAGCATTTTAAAGCAGAAATCGAGCCTCTCTTCTAGTTAACACTGCCTCTTGACAAGATCCAATCGTAAAACCATATATCTGAATGATAATTTCCAGTGACAGGGGACTCTATTTATGAGTAAAGCAATTAGAGCAATTATGGCTTGGAGATCATTAGCACAGAGCTGGCAAATGTCCATTCATTCATTACCGCAAACAGTGTAACAAAAGATATAATAGTAAAATAAATAATTCGGAGCACAAGTTCTGCCGCTGCAAAGGAGGACTGCTGTCTGGTTTTACAGAAACCATGTAGCAGAAATGCTCAAAAAAAAAAAAAAAAAAGAGGCCTTCAAAGATATCAGTTGTGGGTAATTATTATTTTATTACCGCGTTTAATTTCTGCCCCCCAAAATATGTGGGGGCATTTTTCTCCACGCTTGCGTTTGACTAATTGCTTAAAGATAAGATAGCTTTACGTGTGAGCCCGCCTGCCCTTGTTTATGGTGAAAGGATGACATCATTAGCTTTATTTAGATCAATTTCACACCGTCTGTCTGATTAATGGGGATGCAATTAAACTTAGCACAGCTCTAAATTCAACGATAAATTACAAAAGGATATGTGGAGAGGGTTTCACATCAAACTTTTTCCCCCCACTGTGGCCAGAGTTGCTAAAGTCCACAGGCGCTGAAAGATTTAAGGTATGAAAATTACAATGAAAGCACAGTGTGTTTATAAGAATATCTTTCAATGTCTTTTTTCTTTCTTGAGCTGAAGAGAAGACTGGAAACAATTAAACGCACTAAATTACTTCAATCACAAATAGCCAAGAGTGATTTAACGTAAACTAAAGTTTTCTCTCTATCTGAAGGGGAAAAGTAATCACTTCGCAAGCAATTTTCAAACAAGAATTATTTTGGTTGCATTGTATCAGAAATAAAGGTACAAAAGCTGTCACTGGGGAGTTTGTGTGTTTGTACCATAGACTGTAAAAAAAAATGGACGTAGTGTCCGTGACGTCACTCGTAGGTTTCTGAAGAGCGTTTTTGAAGCCT
>JAUCMT010000026.1:13575616-13587894 GCA_032357475.1 Enteromius thamalakanensis
GCTAGTCGATGAATTGCAGTTTTAATCACTTCCGTGTTGGTTTCACTAGACGGAGCGGGAGGTTGCCCCTTGGTTTGTACCTAAAGGGTCTATTTTTGTACCTTACATATTAGTACTTAAGGTGTACAAATTTGAAAAAGTACTGTCCCAGTGAGAGCTTTTTTACCTTTATTTCTGAGATTTTTAAGTTATTTTTATCAGCTGTTTTTCTCTCATTCTGACAGCACCCATTCACTACAGGGGATCCACTGTTAAGCAAGTGATAACATGTTATTTCCTCCAAATCTTTTCTGATGAAGAAACAAGCTCAGCCTAAAGGTTAACAAATCTTCAGCATGTTTTCATTTTTGGATTAACATTTTCTTTAAAGAGCGGCTACTTCGTGATCCAAAGACCAAAATATTACACATTTAGCAATGCAAGTCACAATGTGTTGTGACAATGTTATTTAAATGGAATTACAGCCCCACTGATGCATCCAACCTCATAATAAACCACCCTTGTACTTCTTTTTTATTTTAACTGTCTAACTAATTGCATGATGATGGCTGCCAAGTGAATAATGCATTAGAAATTATATTGCTCTCTAAAAAGCCAATTTAGCAGAGATGAAACTGTACAAACTTTAACTCAGAAAAAGGATTAATTTAGAAGCTTAAAGTACACAGAACAACCAAGAACACTGACAAAGATGGAGCGTAATCTTTTAATTCACCCTCTGTTGTCATTTTTTATATAGTGTCTTTATAAGAACTAATACAAGAATATCCCATATAAACATACAGTGTACACACAAGGATGTGTGCATGCACTGTATGCTTTTTTTATTTCTTTAATAAAAGAAATGTCAACAATATTGTGTACTTATTTCTATTTTCTAGTTTGAAAATAAGCCACAACTCATTTTTAAGCAAATTACTACTTTCTGATTAAAACAATATCTTTAATTTAATTAAATATCTGAAAATAATAAAACACTGTAAGAACAAGTATACATCTAAAAATGACGGGTAACACTATTTTAAGGTTACACCTATTAGTTGCTTATTAGTATGCATATTACTACTGGAGAGTTTGCGATATCCGGCGACAAGAGCGACAGCGGCCGTCAGCGACCGGATGTGGGCGTGTCCAGCGACGTGACAAAGTTCAGATCACTCAACTTTATGCAAATGAAGAGTGACTTTTGGGAGCGACAGCCAATAGAAAAGCTCCAGCAGTGATGACAGCGTTTGCGTTTTTGCCATAGATAAATGCACGCAATGAAAAAAAGAACTCTCCGTTTCTCATTTATTTTTATTTGTATGTATGGACTCTGTGTATATTTATATTATATTCAGTCATTTCCCTCCAAAATGTTTGTATTCGGCGGCAAGAAACCTATACGCTGTCAACAATGACGTTACTAAGAAACCAGTAATGAGAACGCCCACTAGCGACCTCATCGCGAGCCTCTAGCGATATACAGCGACAGAAGTAGCTTCTAGTGTGAACGTATCTTTTTCTACATTCCTAATCCTACCACTGAATAAACTTATAAACCTCCTTAATAACTATAAATATCAGAAAATGTATAATTTATTGAGGGAAATGTCTTACCTATGTGTTACCTACTCTAAAGTGTTACCAAATTATTGACCGAAATATCAGCAAAACATGTATTACATGTTCATACCATAAAATTTCAGACTTTCAGAAAAAGCGAAGAAATTTGTATGCAGGTATTGACAAAAAAGTTCTTGAAGTCATGTTTCTTTGCTCATAATCTTACCATTTTTATAATTCTTTTAAAATCATTTGGCTCCGTTTCATATCACTGTGGCTGCCATATGTCAGGGGGCTTACTAGAGGACAGACACAACAATCACTGCATCCGTTCCCTTTTAAGCAGATTCTCAGGAGAGTTTTATCTGTACATGACTCCCACTGTTCTTTTATACAATCACATATCACAGACAGCATTTGTTCCACTCAGGTATCCAGTAATCTCTTCATTGTTCTAGCCGCCTTCCTGCACCTCTCCGCATTTGATCAGCTCCTCATGGAGTGCTTTCCCCCTTACAAATGAAGCTATCTGCCATGCTGTCACAGTCGTCTCCCCTAAAAATGACCTATATCTACCCATCCCTCCACAAATCACACCCCATGCATTGGATTCTTGTTTTTTTTGGAAACCCCTTCATTTCTAAGCACTTTTGGCAATTTTCTTCACTAAATTGGCAGGTCTGAATGGCTGAAGGAGCAGCGTGGGGTGGACAGGTCTACAGGAGGGGGTCGCCTACCACACAAACATTATTGTCATCCTTTTCATTTCTCTTTCAGCACGCCGTTGTCAGGAAGCAAACAAGATATCATTCTCCACCCACCTCCCGACGCGTGGCCGCAGAAATAAAGCAAGAAACAAAGATTTGACAGACATGTGAGGACCTAATCTTAACGTATGGCATTGTTTCTCGTTCTTTTGAGTCATATAACTCCAGGCCCACCTGCTCCATGCATTCGGACCACCTCTGCAGCTCAAGGCGTCAAATGCAGTCTGACAAAGCATGTTGTCAGAAGATAACTACATTACCCAAACTTTCATTTCCCTCACCCCAGGACTTCCATCACACACAGATGTCTTTCCACCTTACGCACTGCGCAGCGGTCATTTCGTATTCTATATCCATCCCACCTCCGACACCGCCAGCAGAAATGATAAGCAGCAAAAAAAAAACAACAACAAACCTGACATCTTTAGCGGGGAATCGAGATTGTCATCCTCTGAAGATCTCGTTCACCTTTAGCGGTGCTCTCATAAAGTAACTTCGGTCCACGTGAGGCCATCTATGCTCCATTGCGGGTATATTTTTACACCCAACATAAACTTCCAGCATCGATGGGTCAATGCGAGACGAGACTGTCACCATGTCACAAAGTAATGGCAATTCAAAAGCGTCTGAAACAACAGGAGTCGTAAACTCGTGGCAAGTTTAAATAAGCCTATCGATTGTAAATTAAGCAACAGCTCGAGAATGGTGCTTAATTCGTCATGTTTTCCTCAGCTGCAGCAATTACAAAGAAAGCGAACCAATTTGGTGTCATGACTGCGATAAATAGATCGTAAAGAACGTGATTTAGGCCGAACGTGTGCTCTGGTGCGGGTTGCGTTTAACGGCTTCAACAGCCGGGTCGCTTCTAGATTTAATACAGCGGCTGACACAGATGCTCTCCTTCATTCTCCTCCTCGTCTGGCCTGACATGAATACACCCGCTACATAATAGGTTCACAATGCCTGGAGCTTCATGTTGATGACCTGTCAAAATCGGTAAGAATGCATCATCTAGACAGACAAGGCCGACATGCCAAGTCGTTCGGCTGAACAATTAGAGATTCATTAAATTTACAGCACTACAGCGCCTTCGATGAAACTCAACAAGGGCGGAGAGAAACAATCGCTTTCGATAACGGCAAAGAAGTGTGATTGAAATCAGATTGAACCTTTATGCTCATCTTTTCACCAAATAAATCTATACAGCGAGGCTGAATGGCGAGCATAAGGCACGTCATAATAAATCTCAGCTGTTGAACGTCAACTCCTGCGTTCCTTTCTCGGGATCCAGCGGCGTTCTGCGAATTAGGAGCATCAAGCATCATTCAGTCCAAGGCTGTGTCATATTACGAGCCTCTTTTCACGGACTAATGCCGTTCTGATATAATCTAGGCATTGGCCCAGTGAATTCAGGCCAGCTTGAGGGAAAACAAAGCCTAGTACACCAATGGAGCACGGATCCAGAGCCCCCATTTAACCAGGGCTCTGTTGGATGGGTGAATAGGTAATTTCCAAATGCCCGATATGGGAGTTGCTGAGGAGCCATGCTGAAGGGTCCATCTGTTCTGTGCATGTTCAGCCACCATGAGCCCAACTAAGCTGTGTGGCAATTACGATCAAGGAGGTGAAAGTGTGTGTGAAGTGTCCAATTAGGCTTTGTATTTTGGATGATGGCACTGAGGCATCATTGGAAGTTTAGAAGGAAGTGCTAAAATGGGGTGCTGATGCTCTCCACCGTCCCATTAATGGATAAAAAGCTAGAGTGGTCTAATGGCCCTAAACATATTGAGAAAATACGCACCGATACATACAGCACACCCACTGTTAAAAGGCCTCTAGAAACAGGCCGGTTTGAACTCCAAAATCCAAAATAATACACCAGTCTTGTGAAGAGGCTAAACAGACAGCATTTTATATTCTTAAAGGCTCTTAAAAGCGAGATCTAATCCAGATGGTACAAACGATGTGCCTTCGCGTAGCAAATGCGCTTCAGATAGATAATAGCGATTCCCGGCACCGTGTCCAAAAGAGCCCCACTTATCTGTCAGACGATCCATTCTCTTGATCTGTCAGCGTGTGTCCCGCGAGGCAGACACACAGGCACTCGCAGACGGACACGAGCGCGCCGTGCACACACCCATCCGGCAATCATCTCTCTAACTTACCCGCAGGGGTTACGTCAGAACTAACCCTGCTCATTACTTCAGAACAAGCGTCGTTAGCAGAAGCCCTCGCGCGCATTCATCAGAGAGCCTCACCTCAGCTTGTTAAGCATATTAAATGTCCGGCAGCAAGGGCTCAATTAGTCCTCTCTGGGGTACGGTGGCAATCAGAGGGATTCCTCCGTAACACTGCACACAGATCTATGGTCCGTTTAACCCGGCTGGGTGAGAACGATGGATTGTGGGGGTCACTGACGGGAAGTTCTCTGCACTGTGCTTCTTCATGTTGATGAGCTGCTCTGCAGAAAGCACATCTGTCTCTCCAGCAGTAATGCACTGACTCTGGGCCAAAGACGAAAACGATATCATCCTTCTGTCCAGCCAAGGAGCTCCTTTGCCATGGCCTCTCTAATTCACACTGTCACTCTTTCAGCTCAGAATCAATTCATGCTATTGTATAACAGGGTTTTTTAACTCTTTTTAAGGTCAAGGTTAACCCACAAATGTGACGATCCTCAAGTAGAAGGTAAACGCAGTGTTTGCAAAAAATAATAACCAATAGTAATAGAAAAAAATAGTAATATAATTAGTGCTGTTTATTCACTAATTAAATTCATCCAAAATAATTGTTTACATAATATATGAGTGTGTACTGTGTATATTTATTATGTATATATATAAATACCACCAAATGCATGTATATTTAAGAAAAACGTATATATATATATATATACACAAACGTAATTATTTTCAAAATATATACATTATATGTGTATTCATATATACACAAATACAGTACTAATATCACATACAAAAAAACATGTTGGATGCTTTAGAAGTTTTTCTAATAAAAAACTAAAAATGAAAGTTTTTTTTTTTAAATCTGTTTTTGATTAATTGTCTTTATATTTTATAAAAGACACACTAGCACCCGCTTAGCATCCACATGTAAACTTTTTTTCTTCAGTTTTTTAGATATTTATATTTTGCGTTTTATTATGATATGATATGTAGACAGGAAGTGAAGTGGGAGACAGAGGGACAAGATGATGAAAGGTCCACTATATGTGTAATAGCATTATATGTCACGCTGCCCAAAGGCTACTGGCGCCGATGTCAGCAACATTTTTGACTGCCAGATGAATTGCTTTGCCTTTGCTGATAAATAAACAAAGATGACTAATGTTGTCCTTTTATACATCAAGCTACCTCAAACGGAACTAGAGCATCTACACTTGCTCTTAACTTTAAAATATTTTCTTATTTCAAAACAAAAGTGCATGCAAGGTGGCGGCCCATCATCAACAGGACTCCCCAACGGCGGTAGAAGGTTAATTCAATTATATTTTCTTATCCGTTGTTTTCCAGAGCTTGCTCATAGCCTGAGGTTCAACGGTGGCCTTGCCAAGCATATGCTGGCTGGAGGGGAGAGTCGGGTGCTGGAATAAACTTGCAGCATAGCAACGGACATCAGCACTGCTTCTGATTACTGAGCATGGAAATCTGGCAAAGGTAAACACACCGCAGGCGCTGTTTGATTTAAATCCAAGCACTTGGAGCCACAATCCAATTATTTAAGTGACAGTTCTCTCAAGGATGAATAATTAGTTTTTTTTTATTAGGCTTAGCAAGAAGCAAAATTAAAACATTAAAAAAAGGCAACATAACTATTTATCTACACCAGCAAAGTGATTCAAATTGTAACCCTACTAGTCTTTTTCTCTCCCGCTTCTGTCAGTGAATGTGTGTTGAGCTCATTTAAGAGCAGCATGGGCTCTGTGACAGAACATACCGCAAACGAAAGCTAATCAGATCAATTTTTAACCACAAATCAGCAGAAGAACTTCAGAAGCAGAAAATGAACAGATCTGAGGAGTCATATAAGAAAGATGATTGGTTGATTACTCTACTGTGAGATGGCCATTGCAGATCCAGACTCTTAAAGCACATCAGAAATCACATCTCATAAATCATCACTATTCCTTTTGAACTGATTAAGTTACATTTATATCTAATTGATGCATAAACGGTCCCAAAAGCTTTTGCTTCACTTGTAAATGAATAATTCACACAAAAATGAACAATTTGTCAATATTTATTCACTCTCATGTCCTAGCGAAAGAGCTAAACATTTTAGTGATTAATGCCTTACATCTTGTGTCATAAAACATGGTGATTTCATCAGTCCTTTTTGAACCTTGATAGTCTTTGGTCATTGTATTATAGATTCTTCAGAATTATCATGTGTGTTCACTAAAAGAATGCATTTGTAATGACTTACGAATAAGAACATAGTAACATTACCATATCGCAGGTGAATTATCCCTTTTATTTTAAACTACAGCAAGGCTGAACAACATTTCTATATATCTATGGAATGAAGTGAGGTAATAACACACGATCTGGTATGTTAATATCCTGTGCTGTGTGACGAAGTAAAGAGTTTATGATCTTTACGGTGACATTAAGGAGAGGAGGGCAGTTTCTCTGTTCCCTCTCACTCATCAGCAGGCTGTTATTTCAGAGAACATGATCGATTGTATCATCATATATGATTTAAGGCAGCAATCAGCTCAGTTTTTTCCATTATCTGCTTTTTTTCTGCTGTATTGTCAGTTCACTGAGATTAGACGAGCAATAAATCCAGGCCTTCATTCCTAAAAATTAGTTGGCTGTGTCCTAGGGGTTATCGCACGCGTTCACGAAGCGTGAACAATTTGCTGATTCTAAACCTCACCCAACTTCTCCCCCATTATGTCTTTCATTATCGGTGCATTTCATTTTTTGACTGGTATTTGATTTCATTTGAAATTCTCAAAATGTATATAAAAATGCTCATATGCATAATGGGCAAAAATACAGCAAAACATAAATATTGTGTAATATTATTACAATTTAAAAAACGGTTTAATATTTAAGAAGAGTGCTGAAAAACTCAATTAATTAACAAAAAAGTTTTTGTTTTTCAACCTTGATGTGTGTGCACTGCTTATATATATATATTATATGTGTGTGTGTGTATTTAGAAAATATTAACGTAAAATATGAATGTTTTTATTTAAGGTTTGACCAATTTGCATGCTTGCAAAAAATAATTTAAAATTTCATTAAAAAAGAAAATAGTTTAAAAGTAACTTAAAAAAAAAAAAACATTTACAAAAGGTCTTATCACATTTCTTAACATTTCATGACAATTAAATGTTAGCATCACATTATTTTAAAATACAGCCGGCTGTGAAAAGTGAAATATAATCATCACAACAACTTGAGGCCCTGATTCTAAAGATCTCAGAAACTACCTGTATAAAACCATACACCAACTCAAGTCAAGGCTCGGGTATACTGAGATCATGGGGCAAGTTGTGTGTATGGGGTGTTGTCAACGCCTGCAGATATCTGCCCCACAATAATGAGCTGACATGGCCCTCCACTCTTCTATATCAAACTGTAATTATGTTGAATGCCCCGCATAGCTCTGTCATTACCTGACAGACGGCTCATAATTTACAGCCCATTTAGTTTGGCGCTACCCGCCGCTGTGTTTGCTGCAGAGAGGGAACAGATCTAAGTCGGATGTGGATGCTGATGCTCCAAGAAGCAAGAGGCACAGTTTAAAGATGTCATTAACACAAATAACCCCGCATGGTGCGAATGCCTGATTCCTGATTAGCCAGTCTGAATGTGCATTAGCAAACGCAGCACAAGACACAGTTCGGAATACCAAAGCCCTGTTTGCTGTCAGTGGGCCAGCTCTAGATCAATAACACACATATTTACTCATCAAAATTACAGCGAGAACCTTGTATGAGTCAGAGCAGATGACAAGTGCAGACGTGGGAGAGTGGGAGAAATGCTCACAAGGTCAAATCTTACTTTTCATTGAAGAGGCAAACACAGAACTGAATCAGAACATATACTGGGTTCTGATCTTCATGTTGAAGCTCTGACTCTCATATACTTCCAGTCCGGCTGCATGTCATTCTCGCTTTTTATACAAATCTGTTCAAACAGGCCTGACTCAAAATCACACAGCCCCAACAGCGGAGTTCCATTCAACAACAAATGATTCATGTCATCTGGACATTTTCATGAATCATTCTGAAAGAATTACAAACTCACGACTTACCATATGATCTTGGTTACTGAATAAGCATAAAGTTTCAGTAATGGATAATTTAATAGCAGTTTAAGAAAATAACTTCACAAGCAGTGAAGTGTTTTTTGTTGTTTTTCTTTGGTAAACTAAAATGTTGGCTTATATTGGTTTTACTTATTTTTTAATTTAAAAAAATAATAATTACCCAAGTTCTGGTGTATATATACGCAATTTATATGGTAGAGGTTTTAGAGTCCATTATTATTTAAAATGATCTTCAACATCAGGTTGTTTGACCCAGCATTTTGTAAAATAATATTAATTAATATATAATATATATACACACACACAGTGGTATTTGTCTTGTTTGTCTCGAGTCGACTCTGAATCATTGAAACAAGTTGTTTTTAAAAACAAGTCCCAAGCCGTTTCATGTTGACATCAACATGATAAATTAGCGTATTTCCCGCCCACTTGTTGGTTTTTCACAGTTGTTCTGAATGAAAACAATTTGTGGTTGAACAAATAAGGTAAAATTGAAAGTGTTTTTTGACCTTGCATGCATGTCAACCTGTTATTGGGGACTCCCAATAATTCTCAGCTCTCCTAAAAACAGTATCATAATTTTGTTAATTTCGGTACCTGACTGGAAAAACAATGTGCTGCCTTTTGTGCACAGAAGCTTGTGTGATGCAAATTATAAATGTTGTGACATTTCATTTATCATATATTTATAATATAAACCCAGAAGGACAAACAAAGGGCAAATCAGCTGCACCCTTTG
Source organism: Enteromius thamalakanensis (assembly GCA_032357475.1). Classification (NCBI taxonomy): domain Eukaryota; kingdom Metazoa; phylum Chordata; class Actinopteri; order Cypriniformes; family Cyprinidae; genus Enteromius; species Enteromius thamalakanensis. Next base: position 13,584,971 of record JAUCMT010000026.1, read on the forward strand.
TATTGGTTTTTAAATTATCATCCAAAGCCTAACAAGCATGAGTTATCATAATTTGTAGATTACAGTAAAACAAAATTGGTGCATAAGCAGGGAAAAAGTGTCATCTGCCAAATATATTAATAATAAAAGCAAGCATTGCATTAGTTATTTTTTTCCCCATTTCATCAGATATAGGTGTTTTTTTTATTTACTGCCAAAGACATCAATTTTGTGCACTGAATCCAATGAACCAGAGGCAAAATTTTGGTATTGATCCAACCCTATCATCGACTCATCTTAACAATGAATCGAAAACATTTGCTTGGACTCAATCACCAGCATCCCAGACTTGCTCATTTGACTCGTCTTGGGGAAGTTATTGCAAAACAAATCCTTTGTAATGGCAGGAGTTTGCTCAATAAAGCTGATTTACGCCTGGCCTGTTAATTTATCTCCTCTCATTAACCCGAGCCGCTGCTGGCTGCACTTCCTGCACTAATCAGCTGCTACTCCCACAGGCTGTGTCCACACAATCCCCAACATCCAGCACTGCAGAGCCCCGCTCAGACGGGCCCTTACAATGCACCATCCACAGTCCGCTTGTGTTCCTCACACTCTAATTAACCAGATGAAATATTCCACAATTACAGCTGCACAGCTACCAAAACAATGAAGATTATATCATAAACTCAGTAAATTGCTCCATTGTTCTATTACAGAGTAGAGAAAGTCTATATTTTCCGGTGCAGGTACAATTCAACACATTGCTCCATATAAATATAATTTTCTGAAAATACATGAACAGATAAGTGTGTGTTTATCTAGGTGTGAAGTTCAGCCTGCAGCTCACTGCTCTCTTGTCTTGTAGACTATGAGGGTAATTAGGCAGGTAATGTGCTTGATTACAGGTCTGTTTCAGTATGACCCATCTCACATGACCCCTACAAGTCCAAAAAAAAATTTAATAAAATTAATTTCTCCAGCCAGAATAATAAGGCCCATTCTGTCCATGAACCTCGCATTTAAACAACCAAAAATCATTGCAGATGTATGTACCATAAAGGGCAGGTTTAGAGAAAATGTGCCAATAGACCAAAATATTAAATTAAGTTATATATAAACATAAATTAAATTAATGTTCAAATTAAATTTAATTAAAATGAAAATTAATTCTTGAAAGCAAAAAGGGAGGAGTTATAAAATCTGTGTGTTTTACTCCCAATCAGATTTTTTTTTTTTTTTACGTTTTTCCAGCTTTTATTGAATTATGCATCACAAGGTCAGTGAATGACACCGAAGTCTTTGTCAGTAGAGATTTGCACCTAAAATTACAGTCTCACATGTAATGAAATGTAGCAGCGGTATATGAAAGACCGTCAAAGAAAGTGTGTGAGAAACAAAAGAAGAAAGTAAGGAATGAAAGAAAGAATTGAGAAGAGGACAGTCACGTCTGGATTTAGCTCAAAGTAAGGGCAAGTCCCTGGTGCCTCAGCGCCAGGACATGAAGGATTACTTCTGCTGGTGGTTCATAGAAATTGAGTCTTTTGATGTTACGTTTTAAATTAAAAATTCTAATTTGGACAATAAAAATTTAATCATTTTCAGACTCTCAAAGTGAATAGCAATAAGCATTACCATGCAAGAAGCGCATTAATGTTAAGCGGATATAGCTGGTCTTCCATGACACCCTTTTTTCTGCTGCTTGAGTGGGTTGCTGCCGTTGATTCAGCTCTGACCTTCTTCTCATCAAAGTCAAATGCTTTTGTGCCACATGCATGCTCTCCATTCCCTGTGCGAATCAACAAACAAGCTCTGCTTCACCACTAAATAACTTACTGCTGCAAAACTGTGCAACATTGCAAGTGCATCTGTTCACAAACCAAGATCCTCTTACAGATTTACCACAGTTACAAAACTGAAGCCATTTCATGAGATCTGCTCTGAAAAATTTAAGCAGCATTTAATAACTTTCTGTGATTACATTAGCACATGCCTAACACATCATCGTTGAAGTTGGCATTTACAGACTATCTAGTGTGAAAACCTATACTAGACAAGAAAAAAGTAAGAACTTTAATTTTATCCATGCAATTGGATTGTGATTTTATTTAAATAATCGTTTTTTATGCATGAGAAAATTGCATGAGATCGTTTAAGAAATGAAAAGCTACACACTGCATCAGTTTGGGTTAAAAGAATTATTGCCAAACATAAAACAACATGGAAACATAAAAGCCACAGCAATGTTCAGCTAATAATAGATGCTTCAGTAAATCCAAATGGTGTGCAGTGTACATTTAAATAAGTCTACATGTCTAAGATTTCTATATATGACACTGTGCTCTACTCTACTCATACTCTTTGTTTATCCTCCAGGACTGTGAAAATGCAGAGGCTGAGTCTGGAATTGCACAGACAACAGTGGACATGTTTGTTTCAGAGGGTGCTAGTGTTGGTTCTGGAGACCAACCTTTAAATGTTGGTATAGAAGATCTGCTGTGTCACTCTTGGGTGTTTGATGTTTTTCGGACTGATTTATGAGCTTAACTGAAGCTATGCAACAGAGCTCAAGAGGACGTTTAAAGAAAATCCTTTACAACCAGATGATACAACCTCAACTGAGATGTGAAAAAGGTCTGACATTCATTTTTGAGATGTTAAGTTTTAGTACTTGAATCAATTTAAGTGTTTAAACTTTAACATGTAGAATGTTCCTTTTGTACTCATGAACTCCTGATATGTAATTAAATATGCATGGAAAGTGTGGTTGTGCAGAGCCACTGAACACCTGAGCATTAGGGCATTTCTCAACCATAAGCCGTCTCCAAAGGCGTTTCAGAGAATATGGCAGTACATCCAACCGGCCTTACAACCGCAGACCACGTGTAACCACACCAGCCCAGGACCTCCACATCCAGCAGGTTCACCTCCAAGATCGTCTGAGA
>JAUCMT010000026.1:13588263-13607023 GCA_032357475.1 Enteromius thamalakanensis
GTACACCTGTGCACTACTCATGATGTCAGATCAGCATCTTGATGTGGCACACCTGTGAGGTGGGATGGATTCTCTCAGCAAAGCAGAAGTGCTCACTATCACACATTTAGACTGATTTGTGAACAATGGTAATATTTTGTATCTGGAATGAATTTTAGATCTTTAAGTCCATCTCATGAAAAATCGGAGCAGGAACAAAGTGTTGCGTTTATATTTTTATTGAGTGTAAATTATATATAAAATACAATATAAATATAATATATAAAATAGATATTACTTATATATTCAGATCTGAATTTAATTTAGTAAATTAAAGTTATTTTTAACTGTTAAAATAAATAAATAAATAAATAAATAACAGGCCATACAAGCAAAAATCCCCTCTTTATCTTCTGGGACCGTTTCAGTGAACAGGAGGCCGGAGCACACAGCACAGCACATCTTACTCCCTCAGAGACCCCAGGATTGGCTGAGAGCTGCCTAATGATTTGGAATGATTTGGAAAGACAAGTAGAGTGTAAACAGCTGGTGGGGGTGCTGGGGTGATGACATCGAGATACTGAGTGCCCTTGGACACCAGGAACAGCCGTAAGAAATACACACCCTCAAAAACAAAATTATGCCATCCACTTGCCCCTTCCAACCGCTGCACCTAAGAGACCCAAGTCAGGGTGGAGGAAGAGACTGCTTACAAAAGCAGACAAAAAAGTCAATCACGTGACCGTGCAAATCTTAGCAGCTAGCAAACTTTGTGTGTTGTTACGCGTCCAAATCCTCTACAGCTCACATTAATGAACTGGCTCCAGAAACACGGCAAGCCTTCATGAGGACAGCTTCTGAGGACGACACTGCTCCCCTCTTCATCCTGGAGCTAAGACTGTCCTCTCCTTTCCGTAATGAGTTTGGTCTCGTTCCAGGGCCCAGCACGAGCTTTACTGTATAATGTGTCTTCAATGGTCCGCTGGTGACAAGCTCACTAATTCACTCCACATGATTGCAGAACTATTCCCATTAAATGTTCAGGGAGAACTGCTGATGAGACAGTTAGATGGAACGTCAGATGAAAAACAGAGAAGATTCCCCCGACGTCCACCCTGCATAGCTCAGCATGCCTTCTTTCTTCTTAATTCACCTCTCCTCTCCTTTGTCATAAGTGCAATAATGAAATAACTGATTACTTTCTTCATAAACCCAGTTTTGACAGTTATCTCAATACAACCTAAAAGTATTACAATGCAAGTAGCAAACGAACAAGAAAACACTACTCTGTCTACAGACATTTATCTGTGCTCCTCCAAAACATCGCTCTGATATTGTTTTCTATAACTTCTTACACATGGTTTTGACAAGCCTGCTTGCATTCTGTATTTAATAGCTTAGTGTACATATCAGTCATACAAACCTATATAATCCGCACAGTATTCCAATGGAAAAATATTGTAATATACTGCCTTTGTCATAGTTTGCATAAATAAAAATAAAATAGAAATAAAGATTTGCAAATAGAATTTTTAAAAGATTCCCATGTTTTGGTGCTCTGATAAAAATGCCACTATAATGTTTTTTTTGTTTTTTTTTTCAAAAACGGCAATATTTTGTTGTATTAGAAATGTCTTTACTAACATTTCAAATGAATGCTGCTTTTGAACATCAAAGAATCCTAAAAAGAAAAAAAAAAGAGGTACTAGAATTTATTTAATTTCAAATATCTAGCAGCACAACGGTTTTCAACAATGATGATAATGAAGACACTGAAGACTGGAGTAATGATGCTGAAAATTCAGCTTTGCATCACAAGAATAATAGTTTTATAATATATTGCAATAAAAAACATTTCAAAATATTACAGTTTGACCATTGTTTGTCCACTGCATTACAGTCTTGGTGAGTTTAAGAGACTTCTTTCAAAACGAAAAGAGTAAATACCACAGCTATCATTTTGAAATCACAGCTATAATAAAATAATGGACTTTAATGTGGGTTTAACAGGCGTGAAGAACACAAAGGCAACACTAATGTAAGTTCTAATGATCTGAAGACGCTAAAAGGAGATAGACTGCTTTACTGATGCATTCAGAGCTGTCAGACACAGAAGTCTTTTCTTTACTTGAGAGTTTAACTTATAACTACACTAGTTCACATTGAGCCAATTAACTTGTGTTATGTCACAGCACCTGAATAACGCCGTTTTCTTTTCTTTTTTTGGTGGACAGGGGCAATATTTAGCAGCATAATTAATTTCTTTTCTCCAACACAATTGGTTCATTAAAATGGGACACTGCCTCTTATCTTTTCCCCAAAGGTCTTCAATAATTTTCTATTCTACTGCTGGCCTATAAACAGGGTCTTTCTGAAAGAGACAATCAAGAGCCATTCAATTATCAAGCTGGACTGGCTCCCTAACGCTGAGAATTCACTAACCTTACAACATTTAATTGAGTGAAGAATAATTTCTCTTTCAAAAAAAAAAAAAAAAAAAAAAAAAATCTATTTAACAGTCCTCAATAAATATAGCTGGCCTCTGTGGTTGAAAAAGGCAGAGCATGGCTTAGCTCTGATTCTTAGCGTTTGTTGACAGATCTGTTTGTCAATCTATTTGTATATCTGTCCGATCTGATCAGCATCCATATCATCATGTGCACCAGCAACGGCAGCTGGTCCTGTCCCCCCCAAAATATACAGCACTGATGGGCCTCCAAAGCCATTTCACATGGGCGCCATGTCGCATATTGAAAGAGAAACCCCAATCTCAATTCCGAGACCAATGCAGCAGTATAAATATTGATCTTCTCGCTATCTCTCATTGGAATAGTCGCCAAAGGTCCATATATCTATTTGTGTGGGACTGTTTGCAAGGCTGGCCAGACTGCAGCCAATGCACTAAAGTCCATTCAACATATAAACAAATACATCAGGGCCCCGTTTAAGCCAGCGCAAAGGAACCAGCTCCTGCTGCAGTGCCATACTGCCACCTACTGCTAAAAACACTAGCCGTGTCTCATCACCACTTCAGATCAAAGCTTAGCTGCTTTGCCTCCCAAGTGATGATAGAGTGTTTAGATATTTAATGAAAAGGAGGATGTGCCGATGAGGTTAAGCTATTCAATTAGACATAATTGTTTAATGATACGTCGGGGTGATCATCTTTTGGCTTCATCCAAAAGGCTTTTAGAAGATCGTTACTGATCTTCTTTTGATTACATAAACTGTATATTTAATATTTGCTTATTGATCATTTTTAGGGATGCTAATCCTATATAATTGCTTATTAGATGCAATACCAGGCTTTAAAGGGATAGTTCACCCAAATCATCATTTACTCAACAGTTGCTGGTTGCCAGACATCCAAGGTTTTTTCAGTGGGGACCAACTGTTAGGTTACAGCAACCATCTTTAAAATATCTTCTTCTGTGCTCAGCAGAAGGAACTAACTCGTATATGTTTGGATCTTGAGGGTGAGTAAATAACCACCATTTTAATGTTTATCCTTTTAAGTAATGCAAGCCTGAATAGTGCATTATCTACTACTACCGCAACACAAGAACCTTACTAATATTTACAAGTTAATTTGCGGTGATATTCTAGACTTATACCACTTTTGAAATAATAGGAAGGTGGACTATTTAAAATTGCACCATCATATGCTATTCTCAGCATCTCTCCTGCCGGAGAACGCTGTAGGTGTGTGTAAGCGGTGATTGGGCCTTTTCCCAGACGGGTCAGGTGAAAGCGGTGGTTTGGAGCTGAGATTGACTCTGGGAGCAATGAGACAGTCTGCTCTTTTTCTCATAGATAATGAATCAGACAGTGGGCTGCTAGACTGTGTTTATGGGCGTTCAGAGGCGTAAAGTGGGACATGGGGAATTCATATTCACATATAACAGCCTCCGACGCGCACAGAAATGACAGGGAGCGGCTCGAAAGCAGTGCGCCTGGTGACTCGCACCTAAACTCTGGGGTAGAGGAGGATCAGGGATAGCAAATCGATTCAGCTCTCGCCATCCCCCGACCACCAAAGTCATTTTGGCTGCAGTAAAAGGAAATTCTATTACCAGTGACAAGTTTGTTTCATTTGCTCTATTGCTTTCATAGCCCAGACATTGACAATGTTGATGGTTTTTCAAATAAAATCATTTTATGTCAAGGCCATGGTGCTATATTATCTGCAGACCTGTCTAAATTGCTGTCTTCTTCTTATAGAGTTTTTGACACTAAAAATGCCACGGTCTGATTGATATCTCCCAGGATCTCCCCTGGTGGAGTTATAACCTCCAGACTAATAAATTTCTGACCCCACGTGACCAGAAGCAAAGAACAGATTGGAAGGTCAAAAGTTAGGACATAACCAACTTGTTATAAATTACATTTTTTAATGAAAGTGAAGTCATCAAACAATTACATTTTCTCAAGCAACTTGAAATATAACACTAAACACAGTTTTAAAAGCCATTCATATATGCTGGACACCTGTTGACAGTTTTCCTCCGTTCTCCTGTCCACTTAATCCACTAAAATAAATTTAAAATTAAAAATGAAATAAAAATTAAAAATGAAATAAAAATTAAAAATGAAATAAAAATTAAAAATGAAATAAATTAAAAATGAAATAAAAATTAAAAATGAAATAAAAATTAAAAATGAAATAAAAATTTTAAATGAAATAAATTTAAAATAAAATAAAATAAAATAAATGAAATAAAAAAAATACTTTGTTTCGCTTTGGGCTTTCAAAATTCATGTCTTGACCTTTCTCGATTCACTGGGCACTTATTGACAGCTTTGCTTTCATTATTTAAATAAAACAGGAAGAACTAATAATACTAAAACACACACACGTATAATGCAAGGTAAATGTGCTTATATACAAATGTATTTGTATATAAAATATGAATATACATAAATACACATACATGTATATGTATATATATATATATATATACTGCATATATATATATACTGCATGTGTGTGTGTGTGTGTGTGTGTGTGTGTGTCTTAATATAAATATATGTTTATATACACACACACACATAATAAATATACACAGTACACACACATATATTATTTTGACAAAAACGTTTATTTTGGTTGTGATTAATCGTTACCCAGCACTAGTGTAAACCCTGTTTGAGTGATCTGCTGTTAGAAGCACACACAAAGACAAAACAAGTCTGGGCAAACAGACATCCAGAAGAGAGAATGCTGGGTACATAAGCATGATCCAGCTCCGATCCAGCACCTCAGACTTACATGATCCCCAGTAATGACAAATCTGTCAATGAGAGGCTGCAGGGCTGACCACAGAGCTCGCTCACACGCGCATGCATCCTTAAATAAAACTTCATGTTTCAACAGCTCAAGCTGCATGGCCAAATAAAACACCACGTGGCGGTCAACCTTACAACAGCAAGCAGAGATCTCGAACACCTGAATGTGCATTGTGCAAGACACCATATTACACCCTAACAGAGAGATGTAGAGCAATAATAAGATTGCTACAGATCTTTATGTCTGACATTTAGTGTTTTTCCATTGAAGCTATAAAACATCACTGCAGAAGTATTGCAAAACTACACAGTTTAAGATTTTTCATCACAGTGGGACCATTCGCAAAATTGGTTATTAAACACTATATATATATATATATATAAAAGGAAGTAATTTTAAGTGTGTGTATGGACCAAGCATTTTCATTAAAAGAAACACAATTGTAACAGCTATTGAAAATAAGACCTTTCAACGTGCCTTGCTCATTAGCGGTGCATAAAGTACTCCAGACAATCTCACAGAGTGCAATAAAAAGGCTGTATCCTGCCTCCGGCCGCCGTTTTCCACAAAGACACACATCTACGATTAAAACTGAAGTTTTCGCTTGATATTTATGCTGTGGGGTAAAAAGCAAACTCCTGGGATAAGACAATTTGGTGAGACACATTAATTGCACCGATGATTATCAGGCAAGATCTACTCCTGCTTCATATTTATAGTTGTGTCCACTTTTCATTATGGTGTTCATTACTGGGTATAAATAATGTGCATAAATGTGCCTGCACCCTTCGACACACTCCATAATATTGCCAAGCAATATCCATCTTGTCTGGGGTTATCAGACATTACCTTACTGAATTATGTCTATTAGTTGCTTCGCAGCTTGCCTTGCCATCAGCCTCTTTCTGCAGCCATGACAGCATTAACTTTTAGCTTTATTGCATCTTCTTTACCCAACATACACCATTAATCTGCTTAATGACTACCATGACCCCTTTCATCCAATTTCATAAAATAAAACATATTAATAAAACGCATTAAAGCTCCTATTGTACAGGATCTTCTAATAAATCAGAGAGCACTTTTCAAGGAAATGGCTGCACATAAGGGCCACTGGTTACCTTATTTATTTAACGATAAGAGGGTTTTTGTGCGTTTGCACATGAAAATTAAATCAAAGGATATTAGTTTTTGTTTTTTAAAATGAAAGGAATTGCTTTAAAGGCTGACAGAAGCCTTTTCACTTGAGACAAAAACATGACTTTTTTTTTGCCGAGACGTCCATGTCCTGTTGCACACACAGGATGCACATTTGCTGCAAAATGTTTCTCTTCATCAAAAAAGTATGCACATATAAACTGATCCCATGTACAAAACATATATATAAAAAAAAAAAAATGTTCACCTACAGATGTCTTCTCACATTAAAACCCAAACACATTTGTTTAGAACTGTTTTTGCTCGTAAATGGTGCTTGATCTGTACACATTTTCTTTCTGATTCAGACAAGATGATTTTTTTACGGGAGAAAGTGTTTTTATACTCGTATTCTATTTGGAAGAAACAGTTTGATGAATGACTTGACAGATTTACAATCTTGCAGCTTTATTCAACATTATTTGATGGCCTGGAGTGATTTGAATTACTTATGTGATTTTCTTAATGACCTGACGGTAATATAAAAAAAAAACAGCTGCTTAACTGCTCAAGGTTTGTGTGTGTGTGTGTGTGTGTGTGCACTTGAATGGGTGAAACGCAACCCACAGATCCCAAGCATAGGACACAATATTTGGCCACACGTCATATCCATTACTTTCTTCCTAAAGTCATCGTTCCAATCACTGTACTTCCTTGCAGCGTGCATAATTATGTGATCTGATTAATAAGAACACGGAAGAGCTGAAACGTGCCATATGCATGCTCTTAAACACACTTTATGCTCTGCAAGCCTGGCAAGTGCTGAGATCAGGAGTTATGGTGCTCACTGCCCTGGGTCTAAGGCCTTTGAAATCATCTCCAGACAGGAAAGACTAATCCCTTTGATCAGAGCCTGTCTAACACCTTGTCATAATTTGTCCTGAGGTCCTAAAAACTGGGCAAAGACCTAATTAAACTAACATTACACATCGTGCATTAATAAATCTGAAGTTTTCAGCGACAGTATGGCAAATGGTTAAGACAAATCCTATTAACAAAATATTTTATAACCATAAAAACCATCCACTCAATTGCACGTGTTTCAGTCTCTATTGAAATCTAAATTACTTTACTGACTGACTGAAAAAGAAATAAGACACTTATCAAAGAGCTCTGTGCAGGGCCAAAGACTGCATGGTGAAACGATTGTGGCCATTACTGTGCTTGTGGCTCCTAATTGGTGGTCCTGTGTCGCTATTAAAAGCTTTTTCAATTGAAAACCCTCCAAAACAAAAAACAAATCATGTGATATTCTTCATTTTAAAGCGCCCCTATTATGAATTTCTTTCATGCAGTGTGTAACACCGCTCTAAGTGAAGAAAACTTCCTGCGATCTGAAAGTGCACCGTGTATAAAGTTATCGTCTCTCAAAAGAGTCACCTCCGAATCATTTTGAAAACAAATCCCAAGCAGTTTCATATTGACGTTAACATTTTTGGTATTTTAACCATTATGCAAGAAAAACGTCAGACTTGTCTGACAATAAAATATTACCTTACCTTCACACCGGTCTGACTGAAAATGCCAATTCATTCTTTGGCCCTATAGGTGCTGCTTTTGGAGCAGTAGAAATAGTGGTTTCCCTGGTACCCCTGTACACAAAGCAGATTAGCCTCATGCAAAGGAGGTGTAAAAGGAGGAAAAAATTCATCGTTGAGCAAATCATTTGGGAGACGTTGAGCAAATAAGGTAAGAATACACATAAGACAATGAAAGTGTTTTTTGACCTTGCATGCATGTCATCCCAAAACCAAAATATTAATTACGACAGTAATATAGTCATAATAGGGGCGCTTAAAAAAAATAAATAATAAAATGGACAAATATGGTGATAACCATATGATAAGAAAACTTCTTAAAGATCTAATAATCTTTTAAAAGATGTTTACACTGTGCTTTTAGGCCCCATACACACTAATCACATTCACTAATATCAAAATAACAGAACTTACCCAAATAGGCCCCATTAACATGAGCCAACTCAATTGGCCTCTCATAAATTAACCATACATCATATACAGCAATAAATTAGAATACCATAAATATTCAGAATGTACTACCACCCACTCTAATATCTATATTTAAAGAGGAGCGAGTACCTTTTAAAATTTCACAGGGGATCAGTGGAATTAAATCGCTATGCATTGCATCCAGTTCCAGGCATGTAAGCTGGTGTTGATTTTAATATCAAAGCCTCTTCGCCATCAAGAGCAGTGCTCGAGATCTCATTACCCGGACATGATAGACGAGAGGCAGAGCGCACCTGCCACACGCCTCAGTCAACACACCCACCTGCTAACGCAAGCCTCTGAGGGACACTGGATCAGAGCCGAGCTCCTCAACTGGTGGCACTGTGACCTCTTCTCTTATCTGTTTGTTTACAGATAAACAAAAGCAAATAATAAAATGCAACCATTTACACAATCATGTACAGTTACAATTAATTACTTTATCTTTAAAATGCCCCTATGACTTATGAAACGTTTACATTTTGGTTTTGCGAGTCCCAAACAACAGGTTGACGTGCATGCAAGGTCAAAAAACACTTTCATATTTTTATAATATGTGTTTGTTCATTGACCCCCAAACAATTTGTTTTTCCAAACCCCTCCAGTGATTGGTCGATTCATTTAAAGCAGTATTTAAGAGCTTTTAACATCTAGTGGCAAAGAATACATTTGCATTTTCATTCAGAAAGCAAAAGACCAACAAGTGGGCGGGGATATGCTAATGACATCAACATTAAAGGCTTGAGACTATGACTCGTTTCAATGACTCCTTTTAAGAGATAATAACTCTATACACCATACACTTTCAGAGTTAAAACATTACAGGATGTTTTTATTTACTTACACACTACATGAAAGGTCATTTTCAAACATCTATAATAGGGGCACTTTAACTTGAAAGGAAGACAAAAGCGTTTTCCTCATCGATTGATGTGGATGTGGATCAAACTGTACAGTAATATTTTGGCATGAATTTACTTACTTGGTGAAAAGCTATCTAAAAGGTAGTAACATGGAACAAGATTATTAGCACTGTCTCATGTTTTAACCTTTAAAAATAAAAACTACACAAGATGGTATTATTTAGCTTTGCTTTGTTTTTTAAGCTTTTTCCACCGTCCCTATTGATATACCATTGGAAAAGCCAAAAATGCCCAAAAAACAAAAATGCATTTTAAATTTAAAACCGATATCATATCAATAAATATAAAAGTGCCAGCAAACTGAAATAAAACTAAATCCATTTAACATATTTTTAGAAATTAATTATTCTTTCTGTAAGTGTTTCTGCATTCCTATTACTGATAAATATTAATAAAAACTAATAGTTGTATAAATTGAAATAAAAATGTATAATTAAAATTGAATAAATTAAAATAAAATAAAAAAAATATAAAAAAATAAATAAATAGTGCTTTCAGAAGTTCTATCATCCTATCAAATAAAAACTTGATTGAAATAAAGTCATCAAGTTTTTCCGACAACAGCCAAAAACAACAAAATAATAATAATAATAATAACAATAATAATAATCAATAAAGGCAAGAATGGTTATTAAATTAATTCTTTTTAAGGGCTTCCAGCATTATCCTGCTGACAAATGAATTGATGAATCAAAATAATTGTAAAATATATATCACTTATTTTTCTATACTGAACAATTCTGAAACTCTGTTAGGTTGACTTATCCAAAGAAAAGACATCCTGACTTTGATCGCCCTCTCAATTTCATGACAAACACTCCTCATTAATGAGAGAAAACGTTTTTTTTTACTTTACATATATGACTAACACCAGGGGCTCGATTCGGCTAGGTGTCACAATTTGCCATGGACTAGTAACGCCTTTGAGGCATGTGGTCACTGCTGATGAGAAGCAGACAGATTAAGCCCGTTCAAATAATTAACATAAAAAAGCGAATGACATTAAAAGCAGAAGACATCCCAGCCCTCCTTTACCCTTGACATTGCCTCAGCGAGGCACAAGATGAGTTGCAAAAGGATTTAATTTGAGAAATTACAAAACAGCAGGACTCAGGAGCCCCACAGGTAGCACAGACTGGATCCCTCCCTAGCCAATTTAAAACATAGACGTTGAACAAAGAGGGTGTGAAGCTCGAAGGGATAATTCTGTCTTGCGCTATGCCTACAATGGGATTTGGTTCGGCGTTCTATTTGGCCTCCTGTGGAGGGGTTTTCGAATGGAAGGAAAACACCATGTGCCTTCGCAAAAAACCTGAATCTTATTTCACACAAGGATCGGCCCTCATCAACACATCAAAGACTTCTTACTGCATTAGCATTCGACTGAAGTGAGCTTGAGCTTCTGCTACACTACACGGACCCAAACAAATGATCACCGGCTAATGGCCCCAGCTAGACAGCCAAACACATGAAACCGAGCCGAAAACCCTCAAGCCAATAGTTCATAAAACGCTGAGCGTTCTGATATAAATCTAGCAATTAGGCCGAATCTCAGACTATATTGCCAACCAATCCAAAGGAGCGCAACTATTTCATTCTAGAACTCCTCAAAGCATAATATTTTAAAGATAAGTTGAGCTAAGCAGTATTTTACACACAGCAGATACTTGTTCATGCCATATTTTGACTTCCGTAAATTATTTTGAAAATAATATGGATACTTTCGTTCCATTTGCCACTTTTTGGAAACTTTATAGGTTTGACAACTGCAGGAAAGCCAACCTTGTGTGTTTGGAAAAAGTTGCTGTGGATATTGCTGTTTCGTTTGCTGCTGATAAAGCACAGAAATTAAACACTTCACCTTTAAGGAAAATCCAATTACCTTATTAGAAAAACAAATAAGCCACTGGAACATACTCTTGACAACCTGATAATTGCACTTAATTTAATTCACGTTTTTGTGCAATAAACAAACACACCTATAAATGGAAGAAATATTTACTATTTGATATTACATGCAATATATTTTTTGCTACCCAACACACAGTGTCATCTTTTTGATATAATACATTACACAATTGCGTATTAAAAAAGGATATATGAAGTCCACTTACTCAGACTTATCCATGCAGCACAATCTGGTGTGATGTTTGAGGCATGTACTGTCTTGGTTCTGTGCACCCATGTCAATACTTTCGCTGTAGCCTGTGAATGTAAAATAAGAATGGCAGGTTAGCATTATTGAGTCTCGGTTCCTACACTGGTCAGATCGATTCCTCCACGTATCTATTTTAATGAGTGAGAAATAAATCGAGCCACAGCCTTTCCCTCCTAATGAGACCGTAACAGGTGTCAGAAGTATTTGAGAGCCTTAGGTTTTATTTGTAGTTAACACAATGCTGCACATCTGACCCTATAGTTAACAGTAGGATACACCTGCAGAAATGGGGAAGCTTCCTTCTTGAGGGGATACTGCAGAATATTTTTTATTTTTTACAGAAACCATAGACTTATACCTTTATCCGAACCCCCAATACTTCCTTTAATCCTAAAACCAAAAGTTAAAGAGGTAAAAAAAAAATCAATTAAATCAATCAAAATCAATTAAAACATACAAACTTATATTATTTCAGCTCACTGACAAAAATTTCTTATTTACTTTAACTTGACGTACAAAATATTTTTTAACTTAAGTAAAAATATAAATTATATATATATACACACATACCTTGTGGAATAATTAGGCCTACTCGTTTCAGACAAACGCCAACATAAACATGTCAGTGATACACATAACGTTAAATACAACTATTACGCATTTCTAAGTGATAATAATCGATTCTGTCTTAGGAAATACAAGTAACGTGTTCACAAAAAGACACGCAGCGAAAATGCTTGTTTAAAGGTTGGTGATGCATATCCTTACAACATAATTAAATACATAATTAACAGCCTACCACTTTTTGACAAACAACTCTTTGGCACGAGCAGCATTCCACGCGGACGTCATCAGCGTTGCGCGCAATCCAGCTGGGAGCAGGAAGTGATTTTTTTCCTTTAGGAATGAGTAGCAGACGAGCTTTTATTGTGTACTGTAAAAAAATCTGAAAATTATTGAAAAACGCCTGGAAATTGTCTCACTGTGTCTTATTTACTATTAAACCTTTTCAAACTTAAACTTGCTTACATTTATATATTTGGTTATTTGGTGACCTTTTTTGAATGCTAATCTTACAGAGTCTATAATCAAACGCAATATATATGTGCTAGAATTTCTATCGTTTAAAAATAAAATATAGTACGTAATTAATGTATGAGTAAATAAATCTACGCGGCCAGTCTCTTCTCGCCACCTACCGGCGTATCATACAATCTGCATGCAGATGTTTTGGGGTTTTGTTTTCGTTAACTAATTAAGTTATTTTATTATTTTTTGGTGCATGCGTGTAGCTTGCTGTCCTGTTAAACTGTTAATGGGCAGTTGTGAGCAAGTTTAATCTCTGACTCTGAGAGCACGGGCAGCGCACGACAGACCCCCGGAGGCCGATCCACGTGTATCGATTAACCCGCGCTGGATGCGGAGCAGACGATTAACCTCTGCGGTCATCTTACAGACTGCTTCCCTGCACTGCCAAACGCAACTCGCCCCTCATTCTGCTCTCTATTTGCACTGCAATAATACCAAAATCCTGCTCTCAGCCCCACTCCGCCAGTCTGAGCCAAGAAAATCAGCCCATCTTTCCAGCGCAGGTTGATCGATACAGCGAGTATCTCCGCGCATCTTCATTCTGCAGAGGCCTGACAAAAACTTCTCCATTCTGACCCGCACAGCGCAAACAGGGTTCACAGAGGGCCAGCGGTGAATAGACTGCGAATAGGTTATATCATGCTCAGAATAATGCTCACTGCTGGGTGTGTTTGGCAGGGAATGCTCCTGAAAATATTCCTTAATGGCAGAAAAGAATCACAGGCGAATATAGCTTGAAAGGAGAGCTGTTGAAAGCAATCTCCAGGGAGAAAATATGCCCACTAACACCGGCATCGATCACATTGAAGATGACACAGCAGTAAGAAAATGAGACAAAACTCAATTCCAACAGTTCATATTCCATTTTTCTCCCTTGCAGCTGAGGACTAAAAGGGCAATTACCTAGCACTTCAGAAATGCCTCTTTCTTTACAAAGAGATAAAGAGAGACGTACCCCGGGCTTGTTGTTTTATTCTGTGGGGATTTGTCATATCTGAGACATTTAGCCATTTTCTCAACTGTCAACTCTTCCTCTCGCACAGCTCCATCATTCTGCGGCGACATTCATCATATCCCGATATCAGCAGGACAGTGTTTTGCTGCGGATCTCAGCTTCGCAGCCTGGCTCACCGAGTTTAGTATTCCAATGTAAATCTGCAATGAAAGTGCAAACGCCAATCTTGCGTGTTTTAGAGTGGGAGTGCAATGGCAGGGAGAGGGTAGGTCACGGCAGGGGTTAGTGCTGAATTACAGACTGTCACTGCTTGGACAGGGAGCGCAGACGCTGGGGACCCTGTCACTGCTGCAGGCTGACAGAGCCGGTGTCCAGGAGAAGAACAAGCCGCGGTCAGGCCACGCGTTCTTTCTATAAAACAGTATTGGACTTTGGCTTTCCTCCTGTCAGCGCGTAAGACACGAGGCGGCTTTAAATAAATTGCTCTTGCTATAGATATGTAGTGAGCGCATTTAGACTGCTAGATGTCCAATTCATCTTCATGTCTCAGACAGGGACTGGATTCAGGCCAATTTAACCAATAGCAGCCCAATACATGCAATTAAACCAATACATTAAAGTTTAAATGGTCTGATAAGGCATGTTAAATGTAAAGAGAAAAAAAAAGATAGTCACCTGTAACCGATTTCTGTAATTTGAACAGTATTTTACTGTAATATGGACAGTAAGAGGCTGTAAAATATTTTACTGTAAACAGCAAAGGATTGTGGGAAATATATGGTCACTACTGTATTTATTCACTACTGTACAGTACACTACTGTAAATGTATTAACCAATGGCAAGGGAGATTTATTTTTTTGAAGTGGCGGCAGACGAAAGATGTTGCACAATTTATTTAAAATAAAGGTTAGTATATTATTTTAAAGATATTTTAAAGTAATTCTTTTGTTTGTATGTTCAGGTTTCTAGTCTGTATGTGGTCTGCAACGTCGGAGGTGTATTTTGTAGCCTTGTGAATGCTATTGATTATAATAGCAATAGCATACTGCAGTATTATATTTAAAACATTAATTTTATGATATGATTTATGCAATTTGTAAGTACAGATTATAATTATAGTTGTCTCTTAAAATTTAATTTGAAGTGTATCCCGTGTATTGTGATGCATTAATGTCGCTGGATATCCTCTTACCGTAGAACTGCCCCTGAGCCCATTTTTGTAGGTGTCTTCAAGATGAAGTGTAACTTTTTTATACAGCACCAAAAAGTTTGACAAGTGAGGGAAATTCTGTACATGCTACTTTGAAAAAATGCTTTTTTTTTTTGCTTTTCTTGTGCTTGCAGGTTCATTCAGACAAAAATCACAGATTAGCTGGAATTCTGGAAGGATGTTGCAGCCTGAATTTTTCCCATCTGAGAGCTCGACAACTTTGACTTTAAAAATTACTGAAAAGTAACCGCACCACAAACTCATATATCATATACTGTATTTATCATCTATTTTTATCATATTTATCATCTAGTTATTTAAAGCATCCTTGCTAAATAAAAGTAGTCATTTCTATAATTTCTTTCCCCAAAAAAATGACTCCAAGCTTTGGAATGGTATAGCATATAATGTTATTAAAACTTTTTATTTCAGATAAACGCTGATCTTTACCTTGCTGGTACTTTTGCTTTTCAGTATGTTTATGTTTTGCTATGAAACAAAGTCCCTAGGCGACTATGTTGATTCCCTTTTTTCAGGTAGTGCAGAGGTCAAGATTTGTAATTTGCATTTTTAACAAGAAAATGTTTAACGATAAAAAAAGAATATTATCAGAATTAAAGCTCATAAGTTCCTGTGATTTTAGGGGGGCCATGGTGGTAAAAAATAATGGTTTACAGTGCTATATCACATTTGGATATTTTTTTTTACAGGTAAAAATGTTTCAGTTAAGTGAAAATAAACTCTGTAGTATTGATACTGTAAAATAAAATACAGTAATAATACTGTAAATCAAAATACAGTAAAGACATTATTATGCTGCTAATTAAATAACAGCAATAATACTGTAAAAAACAAAATTACTGGCTGCCAGTAGGTTACTGTAAAATTTATGGCAACCTTTTAACATGGTGTACATTTAAGTAAAATTATGTGCTTTTTATTCACAGAATATATTTGAAATATTGCCATTACATAAATATACTACTGCTACTACTACTTAGTACATAATATTATAATACAATTTCATATATATGTATGTTAGTAGTAGTAGTAGTATAATAGTAGGTATACAATATAGGTTATATAATATTAGATGTAAACGTGTATATTATGTAAACATCATATAATATAATATAATAATATAGACTTTCATTTGATGTAATACTAAATGATTTACAGAATCTCATTACTCAAGGTGACCTGCTTTCTTTGTGTTAATATGGTAATTCATTAAAAGTCTGATTAAAGCTCTATTCACAGCCCCCCGATAACGGCCTTATAACATACAGATGAAGAGAGAACTGAAAGAGCGTATTGTATTACCTCAGGGGGTCCCATTAGACGGGTCATCCGTGTGTCCCTCACTGTTCACATTTGAGCAAACTTAAAAGGTGAAGATGCTGATGCTCTTCAACTGCAACTTCACACGTTTCCCCCAGGAGTGTGTTTTCCAGCAGGCCTTGTGCCGCTTTAGACACCTCTGGACCCTGACTCCATAGGCCCACTTTCATCATAAATCCTCACATATCAAACACTTCCTGAGAACCACTTCCTGCTCTCATTGGCCCACAAGGACCAGCATCCTGATGGGCTGTTTAGTTCAGTAAACAATTCAGCAAGATAAAATGATAGTATACCTGACTGAAATACTCTCCTGACCTGTACATTTTAAAGCTGATCGTAATAAAGCCCATTACAGTTATCTGATATGTTCCTAATACTTCTTAGCTAGATCACATGCATAAGGAGTCATGTCATTACCCGGGAACTTTTGTTTTTCCGCTGATGCCATCAAGAGCGAGGGCTGGCAATGGGAAGCTATATAAGCAGCACGATTCATCCCAATCCTGACCACTCTTGATTGACTGTGCTCACCCAGGAACGGTAAGTAAGAAACCAAACATATTTCAGTTGCTTTTCAGTTGCAGTTTTTGATCAAGCTTGCAAAAAGAACCAAATCTTTAGTTGTTTTCACGAGTTTACCTTGAAAATGTGCTCTTCATTCTTACACATGCATGCGTCCATTCCAGGTAGTACATGTCCACAGTTTCTGTCTGTCATGGTCCTGTTGCTCCAGGCAGCAGCAATAACCCTGCTGCTGGCCTCCCTGCCTGGATCACACTCTACTCCATCTCAGCATCTGTGCGGCTCCAACCTGGTGGACGCGCTTTACCTTGTGTGTGGGCCTAGAGGCTTCTTTTACTCCAGCAGAAGCAGGAGGGATCTGGAGACTTTGCTGGGTGAGGACTTTCTGCGAATGTGTCTGTTTGGTTGTTAAACAGTGGAACATTACAAATATTAAGTGTTTGTTCCTCTTCCAGCCTTGCTCTCAAACTTAGCAGATTACGAGGTGGCTGAGACTGATCCAATAAAACAGAAGGTGATGATGAAGATGAAGAGAGGGATCGTGGAACGGTGCTGCCACAGGCCCTGCACCATCTACCACCTGGAAGACTACTGCAGCTGAACAAGCTCAAATGCTATGTAAAGGTTAAAGGTTTTAATTAAACAATCATTACATGCAAGACGTTTTTGGGGATTGTTTTGCTTGTGGTTTTGAATGGAAGCTTGTAGAATGAATGAAGACAGATAGTGTCGTGGTTTCCCTTGTGTTCTAGCACCCTCTGCTGGGACTCTTATGATCTTAAGCTATCAAACTCATACAAAATGCAAGTTACAGGAATAACATGTTAAAATTCGATAGTATACACACACACACACACAACTCAATTTTATATGTATACTCATACATACACAGCCAAATTTGATATGCACACACTCACAATTTTAGACATGGTTTACAGGGACTGTATGTGCTAATACCCTACACCTAAACCTACCCCTTAAAGGAAACGGTGTGCACTTTTTGAATTTCATAAAACACTGTTTAGTATTTTTTATGCCTTTTGTTTTACGTGGACAGGAAGTGTCCTCATAAACCATGGTTATGTTGTAGTACCCGTCATTATACACATTTGTGTCCTCGTAAAACCCAAACACCACAATTTTATATGTAGTGCCAGACATACACACACACACACACATTCCAAAATTTTATTTACACACACCCCCCACAATATACACACACAATTGATGTATTGCCAGACATATACACAGCATTTTTATATGTACATACACAACAATTATGTATGTATTGAAGTACACACAAACACAATAACAAAGCAAATGAAGAGAAAAGCAAGTAGTTTTATATTTAACAAGAATTAAAATCTTTTTTTATTATTTAAAGGGCACATCTATATAGTTTACATTTAAAGGACAGCCCTAGATTTAGGGGAGTAAATTAAAAAAATTTTAAAATTAAAATTAAACAAAAACACTATTGAAACTGACTAAGCTACCAAATGATCAAACTAAATATAAAAAAAAAATCATATTCCAAACACCAAGTTTTTTAATGTACAAGAGGAACATTAAACGGAAAAGCTCCTCATAAGGTTTGCTGGAAACTTAAACAGAAAGAGTGGGCAAACTTAACTTTTTAAGAGTTGAAGACAATAGCGCACCCAGTGCTAAACAAAACCAGATAACAGAACATTCGGTAAACCCAAGCTTTCCCCCCCCCTGCAGTCAATTCATAAAAAAAAAAAAAAAACACACACACACACCACAACATTTAAAAGAGGGGCTGTCAATTATACATTGATGTTGACTGACAATAACAATCTAAAATTCATATACACAAAAAAAAAAAAAAAAAAAAAAAAAAAAAAACATAAATAAGATCAGCATCGTCAGTCCCATCACAGTTGTGCATGTTGCAGAGTCGTCCATAATCCTGGGACATCACTCAAAGGTAGTCCAAGAGTCAGAGTTTAATACAATTTTTTGTTGCCTTAAAACAAAACAATTAGATTTGACATTAATAAAAAACAAATATAAAATATATAGCGTACGCTACAGTAAAAGTTACTGTAGCGTTCTCAAGTTA
>JAUCMT010000026.1:13628609-13643668 GCA_032357475.1 Enteromius thamalakanensis
TTCAGGATTTTTATTTATATTATTTATATATTATTTTTTATTTATATATATATATATATATATATATATATATATATATATTAATTAGAAATAAATTGAAATGAACTGCAATAATTGTTGTTACTTTAAAAACACTCTTTTAAAGAGTGACACAAATTTCAAATGGTTTTCAATGGTCACTTTATCGCATCCAGTGAAGGGTCGGATGTGCTTCACTTCGCATGGCGTTCTGTCTTGTGCACAGCACAGCTTTCAAAGTGCAGACGGACGAGCTCGATACATGCGCAATGCCACTTACTTGAGTAACACTCTTTTAGCATTCTTCTCGAGCATACACTGTTGTAGTCTTGCTGTAGACAAGTTTGTTTTGGTATTCCGCGTCACTCTGTTTTTTTTAAATAACTTTGTGGCAAAATATTTTGCAGTGTTAAGGTTTTTCACACATAATTCATTAAAATGGTTTAATTTTAAAAACTTTATTACAAAATGCACCAACATTTTTGTAATTTTTTATATATATATAAAACTATTTTTCCAAATATATTTTATCATTGAGGATAAAGTCTATTACATCTCCTCTCGTCTCGTTCTTATGAACCCAGTGTCTCGTGGGATAAGTGTCTCTTCACACCCCTAGACACTCCTAATCACTGTAAACTAAAAAAAAATGTTTCTCTTATTAAAATGTATTTAATGAGGAAAGCTAGCATCTTCAAGGGGGTATCTGAATATTGTATAGCTGGAGTCAGGGCGGGTTCATAACCAGTGTTGTTAGACATACAATCTGCAACTATACAGGAAACAACTCCCTCAGTTTATAAAAAAAAAAAACAACACTTTTCAATCTATTGCTTGGTGCTTGCTTCACTGATTCCACCTAGTGTTTTTCTGCACAGATAAATCAAGAGCATGCCACAGATGCGGTCATATTCCTCTAAGCTAACTATATTACAACCTAACTTCTGAGTGCGTCCACGTGGTTTAACTCAATACTATCAAGACATCAATAAAACCTCACACTCACACACGCAGATGGCATAACAGCAGGGCCTGTTATTACATAACCCAGTTAATTTACAGCGCCAGTTTTCAGCTTTCATATGCACAGCGTTTCAGCCGAGCTGTAACCCCACGGGCGCTGACAGTGTGTTAGTGCTGCGGTTGACCCGAGACCCCACAATAACACAGACCTCTCATTAGAATAGGACTTTTTTTTTTATTACTTTATCCATGTTTACTCAGCTTTAAAGTAGGGGGAAGACTGCAGATGAAACGTGCTGAGTGTTTGGTCATGCGTTTTTGTGGCTGTTGGCCAACAGAGGCGTAGGTTTTTGGTAGGAGAGCAGAAAACGCTGCAAGTGACCTGGCAGAAATATGCGAAGGGAAGTGAGTCTCCACAGGGAGGAGAGCAATGAATCCCCTGTTCCTCTGACTGCTTCATTTATTCACTCTTCCCCTTTAAGCTTTCACGTTTGCTCTAAGACAATGTCAATATGCAGATTTTAGGAGACATGTGCTGCATCTCTGTCTCAGATAACACTCACCTCCTTGCGTTTCTGAAGCAGGAGCTCTAGTCTGTCGTTGGCCCTCTTGCCAATCATCTTGTTCCTCTCTGCTTCGTACTGCCGCTGAGTGTTGTCCATGTTAATGCTGAGGTTCAGAGCTACATTCACGAGAGCCGTCATCAGTTTCATAGCTGTGGGGGAAAAAGAAACAAATAGAAATATACAAATATAAACTAAGTTTAGTTTACAAAGCAGAAGGGATACTGACCTGCCAGTGTGCTGGTGTGTCTGAAGGCTCGGACTTGAGAATCAGAGAGTCCGGTGAGCAGCGATATAACCGTGTCCATCATGTACTCGTCATAGATGATGCTGTACTGACACTGCCGCACTAACACGCCAATAAACTCGCAGAAACTAGACTTGAACTTCTTCCACTGCGGCCCAGCCATAGTGAGAGGGTAATCACCGCTGTCCTGCAATAACATCACCTCACTGGTTAGTGCACGCACAAAAGAGTTTAGAAAACACTCTAGTGGGTGATGAATCGTGCTCTTAGGTAATCACGTTCAAGGCTGAAGCTTACCTCATCAAACTCTTCTGTCATCTTCCTGATGATCTCAGAGTTTTGCATGTTGCGAAACATCTCACCAGTGACAACACCTGCAAAATTAACACTCGGAATAAGACTTGAACAAGTAATACCATTAAGAAACAAAACGGATGTGTTTATAATTAGCTTAAGACTTAAAAGCATGGTTTTATGCTGCACCATTTATGTGTAGCTTTTTTAAACGAGGAAAATATAACAAGAAAACCACTTTTTTTGGAGCTTGACAACCCAAGTCCCCATTCACTTTCATTATATATGGAAGGCAGCATTGCAAACATTCTTCAAAATGTCTTCTTTATATGTTCCAAAAAAAATAATGCAGACTGAAATGATATAGTTATAAATAAACAGTGAAAGACTTTCAATTTTAACCTATAATAACATGGGCATATCAAAATTATGTCACACAGTATTTATTCTCTCCGAGCTCAAATCAGATCACATGAGAAATGACATTCAAACCTTTGCAGCCAGAGCACTGGATGAAGAAATTGATCAAGTCGAGAAGTGCGACGTCTCTGTCATGTTTGTAGGACTCGATCCAGTCATCAACGACCGACTGCAAAAGAGGAGAGCAGAAATCTCGCAAAGGTCAAAATCTGCTTGACTACACATCGGTACATCTGTCTGCGTGTTCTCCTGCCAACACTCAAATCCCTCCAGAAGCCACAAACCCACATGAGGGAATTTAAGATGCAAATGCCAGAGTGAGACAGAGGGCAGTGTAAAAGCCAGTAATATGCTAACTGACCTGCATGGCACTCTTTCCCAGCCTGACCACTTCAAAAAGCATGACATTTTCCATGCCGTTTTCCTGGTGGTGACCGTTCATGCGACCAGGCCCTTTCCCCACTCCTTTCCCCTTCTCTCCGGGGCCCTTCTTTCCTTTCTTCGCCTGAAGCAGAGTGACAACACAGGTCAACACCGACGGACTGGATCAAACTCTCCACAAGTGAAAAATGGCTATGTACAACAGCCAAATATCATGCACTCATCAATAACAAAGAATTGTATTTATTTAAATTAAGCAGCTGATGGGACTCTTATTCTGATGGAGATCCATTGCAGCTGCAGAGGATCCATTGGTGAGCAAGTCAGATAAAGATTTCTCCAAATCTTTAAGATGAAGAAGCAAACTCATCTACATCTGAGATGGCCGGAAGATATGTAAATCTTCAGCAAACTTTAATTCTTAAGTGAACTATTCCTTTGTGTCACAATCTTAGGTCACGATTGGTTCACTAAACCTGGCCAATGATTAGCTCCAGACCCATTTCCATGAAAAAGGGGGTAAAAGGCCATTTAAAGGAACCTTGCGAAATCGTGAAAGACTTTCTGATAATCAAAAATATCTGAGTCCACTCATACCTTCCCTTTCCCGACAATGATATTCCTCCCATCAGGATCATCGAAATCAGTGTCTGATGAGAATCGGGTGTCAGTGTCCCTGTTCACACAAACAGATCAATGTTATCAAAGTAAAGGTGAACGTGTGAACGCATGCATAAACACAATCTGTATTGGGTGTGTGTGCACTCACTGAGGGTAATGAAACTCTGTTTGTAATTCCGGTGCAGCTATCATTTCTTTAACATCTTCTGGTTCACTTCAACTTATCAAGGCTTTGTCTTCATACACGCAGGGCAACAGCGGGTACTTCTGTCGCATAAACCTAAAAGACATATACACAAAAAATATGAAATATGAGGTTAAAAGCAAGGACACATCAGTAATCCATGAATTTGTATTTGAGATTATAATTCAACTTTGTTTGTTTGTGAACTATTTTTTTTTAATTGCTGGCTTAAATTCATATGCATCAGCTTGGCTGTCGCGTCGCATCTCGATTTTATCATGTTCTCAAGCTACGAGAGATGCATTTTAATACAGTCTGAATGTCTCCCGGGTGGAAAAAAAAAGGTTTGCAAGGTTAAGTGGCAACAAAAACCTGTCACACACTTTTGTAGGCTATTGTTACTGAACTCAAATGGTCAAGCCATGTTATTATTGTCATGCCATGATTATTCTTATCGAAAGATTATACAACGAACCCAATTCTGTTTCAGTGCAGCAGTATATGTGAGCTATTAAAATCAAAATGCCTCCAAAACACTCATAACAATTAGTTTGCTCGCTTTCCTATGCCCGCAACTTCAGTTGGTCTGTCATTATGGTTAGCCAAAACAAATGCAGTTTCCACAGGGGGGCAGTATGGCTCCATGTTAGCGCTCTTGAGCAGATCACTCAGACAGAGAGACTCTTTCAGTGAGTGTGAAGGAACACGAGCGAAAGCTGAAGGCGCCTGCACCTCATTCCAAGTAAAAGCACCATTTTAAACAACGATGATAAACAGTAAATAGATAAAGCAGATATTCTTGTCTTCTGAAAGATTTTAATATTTAATGATATTTAAAAGCACACTTTTACAGAGAGATATAGCCCATATTCCACACACAAGACTACCCTCGAACAGAAGGGTTCATTACACAAAACCTCTTTTAGACAATGTTAGAGGGATGCAAAAATTAAATTAAAAATCGGCCATCATTTGATTTCCCTTTTGTCATTTAAACCTGTATGGCTTGCTTTGTTCTGTGGAATAAAAACTTCTTTACACTTCAAATTTGTTCAAGAATAACAGGACTGCCGTGATAACTTCTCTATGAACTACACTAGTCTTCTATACTAGTTAATTCTCACTTAAAAAAACAAGCGCTTAAACATGTTCAGCAGAGGATGAAGATATCAGAGCAATGTGAGCAATGTGACAGCTCTGCAGTGAAATATGCCTGAAGTCACAACCACCTGTTCATGATAAGCACACAACAACACACTGCAACTAACAATTAAATATAAAGCTTACTGAATGAAAGACTACCATGATTATCCATGAAGACCTCACTTTCACAATGAAACAGGATGCAGGGCCAGCACATATCTGCAAATCGTCAATGGCATTTAATTCACTTCACAGTCACAAACAAGATCTGCCATTGCTAGTCAAAGACGGGTGGGCTAGGAGTTGTCTTTTTTATTTTTTATTTACTAAACCTTTGGTGTTATTTTGAATGAGGCCTTGACTACTGTTTACTGACATTAAAAAGTGCAATGTACTTATTGTGTTCATATTGTACTACAAAACACTTCTACTGCCATTGAGCTGGGACACGAGTAAAGTTAAGGACAGGTTTGGTGGTATGGGTAGGTTGAAGGATGGGTTAAGGTGTAAAAAAAAGAGGGTCAACAGTGTAATTATAAATTTAATTTGAGAAATTAATTTACAGATGTAATTACATGCAGGAATTTTCTTTAAAATAAGTAAAATGTAAAAATGTACACAGTAAGTGCATTGTTTCAAATTGCTCATTTAAATGTATAACAAAAAAGTGGGATCACATCTTTAAAGCATAAAATGAACAGATAATATGAACGGAGTATTTCTCTGATAAAATGCTAAATCTTTGTTGCATGTCAAAAAATTAAATTGTACACATTATTTCACAAAACATCAGGCAAATTTAACAAAATATTTAACCAAAAAGGAAGATGTGGGTTGAACTATGTCAGTGACAAAGTAAAATGGCTATTAAAGATACAATATTTGTTGCCATTCACCTAATTCTTTAAATAAAAAACTAATATAAATTCTATACTGTTGATGTTTGTTCAGATTCAGAATATTTTAATGTGTAAAATAAAGTTGGCTAATTTACTGTGGGAATTCTACTATACAAACATAATTAGAGGTATGAGTTTTTCTTTTCAGAACCTTAACAAATAAATCAAATTGCCCTCACTTTATTTAAAAATATATATTAGAAAAAGTAATTTATTAGGTCGTCAATAATATACTGTCCCTTCCGTTTGGAAACAATAAAGAGCAGACGGCATCCGTGTTGTCGCAACACAAATATTTTTATTAATGATTTAGCGCCTGATGACACCCGGTAATACTGTGGAAATATTAAAAAAATACTACTACATAAAATCAAGAGCACGAGTGTGGAGAGTTACTGTACAATGAAAGTGATAGGAGCTGTGCGCTGAAAATGTGCCCGCGGTTCAGAATGAAAACAAGTGGGCGTGGCTCGTCGAGTCTGTCATATCGCGCTGATTGGCTATCCACATTCCCCCGTTTCCAGGAAACATCTCAGAGCGCAGAAGCCTCACGTCTCGCTCTGTGCCCATATAAGGAATTAACACGTCCGCCCTCCTTTCCACCGCATCCAATAAGAGGCCGGCTAACATTTGTGGACGTAAACATGAACAGAGATAGAAGGAAGGAACCGGGCCACCGCTGTAAAAATGACGCATTTAGATACCCCCCATTATATCAAACGGATCATTTTATACGATTAATGCATATCCTACTAATATTCTGAACTATAAGCCTCGTTAAAAGGATCCAAGCACGGCATGGATAATACGGACATATTATCCGCAACACTTTGTATTCGGCCTTATATGTGCATAAAGAGGTGTGGCTTTCGGTTACATCAATGTGTGAGAATCAAAGTTTTAAATAGCGTAATCACACTACATTAGCAGTGGCAAAAAAACAAACAAATGTCGAATACGACGTTCTTCTCTGCACCAAATCCAGGGCAAAGCGTGCGCCGAGTACGTGAGATAACAGTTATGTAATACCCAGCGAGTAACAATAAGCAGAATTCATGCGCAATAAAGCTCAATTTTCTTTATAGAATCGGCGGTAAGGCGGAAATTCAAAAGCCGTGGCATCATAATCCACAATGCGTTCGAAGGAAAAGTGGCGCCAAATGACGCTTCTATCCACAGCCATTGTGAATCTCTTTCTCACACACGCGCGCTCACACGGATGACAATGACAGCTTAGCCCAAAACTAATACTGCACCATTAATTCATGCTGTTTTATAGTTGCTGTTCGCTACCAATGTGTGGACGGATCAGTTGTGAACACTAACGTTATTTATTAAAAGATATAACGGTAAACCGGGCCTAGCCTCTATATAACGTTACATTAAAAATTCTGTCTAGACATCCGCTTCCGCTGATCATATAATGAGCCGGTTTTCACTTTGCAAACAAACTAAACAAAACGTAATGAACTGCACACATCTTGCACTACGCAAGTAAAGTGTAAGTTTCACGTCCCGTTCATCCTATGCCAACTTCATAATAGCATGCAACAAAATAATACATCGGTATTAACCATTTTACCGAGTGACAGATGAATTTGCGCCAAAATACCGTAAAGTTTGATTGGACGCACTGCCTCTGACGTCAACAACAAAAGATATGGGAAGTGTCTTTTCCCCCATTTAAAAGTTGATCGGCACATTTATTTTGCTGTCCTACATTAAGCATCATTACACACTTTCATTAAGCACCCAATCAAAACAGAAGTGAGAACCATTTTTGGGTCACGACCCACTGGTCTAGAGAAGTGAGAAATAATGGGATCTGCTAATGTATGGAGCTAGTATGTGAAGTTGAGTGCTGAGACCAGGCGGACGCTCGCAAACTCCTCCTCGTCGCACTTCTTACCACGATATTACTTCATTACTCGCGCTGTTTTACTGCCAACGCACAATTTTTACCGTTAAACGTCGAGCGTGTTGGCGCAAATGCAGGCTGCAGTGGCGAAAGCGCACAATAGTTTAACGGAACGATTTAAAACACGATCAGAAGGGGAGAAAAATCTCCATCTTGAAGTCAATCCAGCACAGCTGTTTTCGGGATTCTCCATTTTGGCTCCGCTCGTTTCCAGTCATTATGCACGCGCACCTACCACACGCTTACACATCACGCGTAAAAACGGCCAGCGAGTGTGTTTAAAAATTGACAATGTGATAAAATTAGCATAATAGGTGCGACATCAGCTTTTCCATCTCGGAAAAGGGGGGAAAACATCGCGTCCTCGTCCTCCATCTTGCCTCTCAATTTGTGTTCCTGACTGTGCAGGGTAAGGTTAGCCCGCTAGCTAACTGTTTACCATTGAAACGCCACGAAACACGTAAACTATGTCGGTTGGTGAAAACATAATACGCTTGTTTGAATTCCCAAAGAGCACGGCGAGGTGGTTTTTATCGTTTAAACGCGGCAACGGAAGCACGGCGGCTCGTTTCGTATCCTGTCCCTCGCTTATCAGGCTAGCGCGGCTAACACATCATCCAAATAACCCTAAAGCCACTAATTTCTATAAAATCTCTCCGCCATTTTACCACTTACCCGATCGTCAGGGTCGGTTCCGGATAGTTTGTAAGGACTTCTTGAAGCTCTAGATGGACTCCAGTGGCTATAAAGTGCGCATTCGCGGCTATTTCATGGATGTAGTTTGAAAGTGGCGGTCAGAGGCGGTTTTGGACACGCTCTTACCCCGCTTGCTCCGTTCGGTTTGTTGTTCCGATCACTCAGAGAGAACCTAGCGGTGTTGAGCTGCCACCTGGTGGACAGTGGAGGGGTTGCAACGGCGAGCTCGAGACTGACGTTTAGCGGGCGAGGCCATTAGGTGCAAAATGCTAGTCGCTATTGTCAGAAATTATCTATTTTATTATTAATGAACAATATTCGCTTCTAGATTTTATTTTTGTGCGGACATTTAATAAAGAGCTTTCTTTCATATATAAATTGCATTAAGCTGTTAATTGTAAAAAAAAAATGCGACGTAATTACAGGTGTTTGCAAGAGGCACTTATATATTGTGTTAATAACACAATGTAATGTATAGCAAAATGCATTAATTGGTAAACTTAATTATAATAAATTATGGTGATAATTGTTCTGCTGTACGCATAAGCTTTTATGCTGCTTTTCCAGTTTATACATTTTTATACTGACAGATGAAACGAGAGAAGTCCACTGTGAAGTCCACTTTTATTGTAACGGGTGAAAAAATCATTATTAAAAAGGAAAATTATGACAACAGAAAATTATCAGAAGAAAACAAACTTGGACTGAAGTTTAAATTAACCTTGATTTAAAAATCTCAAGCAATTATTTTTTTAAGAAAAAAAGATCAAATTTAAAAGGTGTGAAACATTATCATGTCAAAATATTTAACAATTAAGATATTCATAAAAGTTAGTCTACATAAAGGCACTATTCTATGTATTTGAAGAAAGCAGCTACATAGAAAATGAAAAAAAGATGTCACTTTCTGCAATATATTACAAGTTGAATTACGTAGTGTATCCCTTTCCTGATCAATACCAAACATCTATTTACAGCTTGTTATTTTGAAAAAATAAAACAATATAGTTTTATAAGTTTAGTACATCTACATATATATATATATATATATATACACACACACCTTCAATTTGACACATATATGTGCAGTTTTAAGAATTATTACATTCTGCCACTTTAAATAAGCATCAGCATTTCTTTAGGAATGTTGGTTTCTTTGTCTTTTAGGCATTGTAGGTCTTGATCTTCTGCGTGATGGCGGCGCAACAGATGGGACACTTGTTCAGGGGCTCTGAGCACTTCTGACAGGTGACCAGGTGTCCACAGGGAATGAAGACAATGCTAATGTCACTGTCCATGCAGACTTTACAGAGCTTCTCCCTCTGGAGTTTTTCAAGTTTTGTCATGGGTTCCTCTGTGAAAAATATGTAAGAAAAACGCAATGTTAAAACAATAAAAAAAAAAAAAAAAAGGATCTGGCCATTATATATAACAACAAGTGGTTCTCTGCTCATTTATTTAATCATATTTATCTTATTTTTATGATGCTTAATTTAAAATTTACAATTACTTTACATTGGTACGTAAAGATTAAATTTCTTTTGTAGCAAAACCTAAACCAAAGCATATATATTAGTGCTGTCAAACAAAAATACGTTTTTGTTTACATAGTGTATATTTATTGTGTATATATAAAGATGTACTTACATCTTGAAAATATTTACAATACACTGAAATATTTACATTATATTATATTATATTATATTATATATACACTCATAATATATAAACATTCTATGAAGAAAACTATAAGAAAAACTTATTTTGAATGTGATTAATCATTTGACAGCACTAATATATATATATATATATATAAAATGTTGGAATTCATTTGATACACGTAATTTAAAAGTCACATACAAATCAAGTCACAAAAAGAAGTGAAGCACTTGCCAGTTATCTCGGGTGTGATATTGGCACTGAGGTCTTGAATAAGGTCCTTTACTGAAGTATAACCCTCAGTGTTCTGACATAGTTTCTGTAGAATGGTGCGCTCCACTTTGATGGGGTCAAAACCCATATCTACAGCCTTTTGTGCAAACTTGGACTGCAGGACTTTCTGTGCTGCTAAACACAAAGTAGAAAATCAAATATCTTGGGAAGACAAGATTTTTGCAGACAGCAGTTATAAAAACTTTGATTATGGCTTGTGAATGTAATAAAACTCAGGAAATCTTACCTTCCTTGTGACTTGAAAGACCATTCTGAGTTGATCTCTGTAAGGCCAAGTTACATACATGTAAGACTACATATAGATCCCACTATTTATACCAGAATAAAAAGATTGTGTTTATTATCAGTTCCATTCATTCAACACGTTTTGTTTATTACACATAATTGTGTAAAGCAATGACTCACTGAATGGTCTGCTTTGGGATATCTCAGCTGCATGCTGTTGACATATTCTACTCCTTTTTCTGCCAGAAGGAAACTGCAGCTGGGGGTCAATTATAATAATTTTAATAATTATAACAATCACATTTTTACCATGGTTAATACAATATATATAATATAATATAATATAATATAATATAATATATATTTTTTCAATATACTGTTACAGATTTTTAAAAATATTTAGGTATCGGGAAAGATTATACACAGTTCAATCAAAGGCAAGGTTTTTAAAGTAAAGAATTCAGAAGAACTTAGACCATTTTTCTTTGGGGACACAATATATCAGTACAATATCAGTTATCAGGTAATATTAGGGTCTATGCTTTGGCTTTTTCTACTGCTATTGGATATTTTTTATGCCTCAGCTATTATTTAATGTACCCAAAATCTATTTAAAAATAATTAAAAAAAAAAAAAAAAAATCAATAAAAAAAATCAGTTAATGATTAAAAAAATTTTTTTTTAAATGTGTTATGACACACAAAAATAAGCTTAAATAAAAATAAACCAACTTTTAGTTTAACTTAAAATACAAAAAAAAAAAAAAAAAAACTAAAAATGCTTAAATAAACGATAAATATAAATGTTCACTTTAAACTAGTACAGAATTATTCTGTTCTGCTTATTCTTACATTTTGCAGTGAACATGCAAATTGAGGTGTCAATGTATACAAAAAAGCCATTCACCCTGGATAGTGCCTTGCATGCTCCTCCCAAGGGTCTTCATCAAGCCTCCACCCCTTAACTCCTCCACCACATTTGAAGCAAAGCACATGGTCCTTTTCTCCTATATGACCAAACACCAGAACAATTAGTTTACTGTCTTGATGACACATTTTTAAAGGCCAAAATCTGGAAACACTTTCTGCTATCCTGAAATAGTTATTGTCTTCTTGTTTTTTTGTTTTTTGTTTATAAATGGGTTGACAGAAGCATATTGATGATGCCATTACAGTCATGTGAGCATGTTGTGGTTCTTTAGCAGCCTACGTTTAGTATTTAATTTCTGCTCATTTTATTTAAGGTTATATAGCTAGCTATATGAGAGAATAATGCATGCAGGCTGATTAGATTACGGTACATTACGGTAGTTACCTTTGCTGTAGAAACCAGCTCTGGCCAGTCTCTCTGGGTCTATGGGATGCTGTCTGTCTCTAAAGGTTTCAAGACGCCCCTCAAAAGTCTCCACGGTGGCTCTCTGACCATTCACCCTGGGCCTAGGTGTTGTCAGCGGGACATTGCCCACATCATGGCCTAAGATAAAGAAGCAGTTTGGGTAGTGCTTTGCATGTTCACCCCAGGCTTCATCACCGGGCTCCCATCCTGCCAGCGACTGCCTGCAACAGAAGCACTCCACAATGTCATTCATTCCGGTGTAATACATCCCTGCTGCGGCCAGGTCTTCGGGTCGAACTGGAGCATCTGCAGGCCACTCGCTAAAAGTATTCAGCCGAGCTTCCTCGCTCTTCATGTGTGGCACAACGGGATAAATGGTCTCATCCACCACCTCTCCCGTACGGAGCTGGAACTCCATGGCTTCGGCCTCTTCGTCGTAGGAAGGGCTTTGAATGAGATCGGAGGCTCTTATACCATGAGCGCAGCTGAGGAACTTGCAGTTAGGAGATGCTTGCTGATGTCTCCTCAGAGGGGCATCTCCTCTGTTCCAGTCTTCCACTGTCGCATGGCAGCTAAAACAGCACACCCGGTCTGCCTGACCTGTAAAATAAAAGCCTGCCCGGGCCAGGCGCTCGGCTGAAAACTCTTCAGAACGGGGGAAGTCCTGGAAGGAACTCACGCGATTAGGCATGGATGACCATGCACTATCAGCTTCAATTTCCCCATCTTGACTTGAGTGTGCCATCATTGCTTCTAACAAAATGAAAAGAAAAAGAAAGTCAAAATGAAGCACAAATATGTATACAGCGGTCTAAAGTATAGTAGCAGTCAAAAGCTTGGGATAATTAAATTAATGTTAAAAATTACGGCAATGGTCATCAAATAAATGCAGTTCATAAAAGACAATTAGTCTTTATAAAAATAAATAAAATGGAAAAATAGGCCAAATCTTCTAAGGTAATCAGAAAACTGCCAACAAACATATATTGTTATGGTTGCCTGCTGATGTGCATGCTCACATCAATAGGATCAGATACATTTGTGCAATCCTTACTTCTGTGTAATTATTGCAAATCATTATCTTGTTTACAAACAGGGTTAAGCAAGAGACAATGGTCCGTTATCACACTGAGTCACTAGGACATAGTGAACCCGATGGGCTGATCAGAACACACAGCTTCCGTCTGCGTGTGTTGGTTTACATTGTTTCGTGCATGATTCATATCCACCACTGACACACGTTCAATGGATTTAGGAATGCAATGCTAGGAATGCTTTTAAAAGAATCCAAAAAGGTTTGATCCGTGAGAGTTATTCAGTGTTCCTGTCACTTTAAGAGACAGAGGCGTTGCTAGTCACATGTGAACAAGGCCTCCAGCATGTGTGGGGTGATTCAGATATAACATCCACCCTGTTTCTTACTGCTAAAGAACATTTAGAAACTACTTCATCTTGCCCGACTACACTGTCGTTGACATAACTTCAGCATGTGGTTTGTACATCATGCACATTGCAAATTAAATGTCTTATGTAACTTTAAGTAATTGTAATGACTGCGCCTTGCGTCGTCACCTCTTGAATGACATTCATTCACAACACAAGATGCCACTCCAGGGTCAAAAGATGTCCTGGCCCAGTTGAATATATAAATATATATCTGCAGTTTGAAGTGAACCCAATAACATGATAACGTCCCTGAAATGCGAGGGGAATCCCAACAAAAATACCTAACGTAAATTTTTATCGGGGGACCCCCTCTTGAAACACAATTGGGTTAACGTTAGTTTGTTTCATTGCCTGGAAACCCCGTCTCGCCCACAACTTAAGTTCTAAGAAACTTGCAGGGCTTTTTTTTTTCTTGATGATGGCATTTTGTAGCTTAGCATGAAGTGGGTTTGAAATAACTTTCTATCCTAAATTACGTATTTCTTTAAACATATGCTCAACCTGCCATGTTAAACAAAAACAAAAGCCTTCCAAAAATGCAATGCATATTCATTTTTACACATTTAGTCACTTTTGCAGACGCTTTTCTTCAAAACATAAAACCCTAACTTATGTTTTTCAGCTTTGAGACAACGTATAAATCTAGATTTAAAACAAATTAACCCTTCTGACTGGTTTTGTGCTCCAGGTTCATATATATAGTATATTATTCTATAAAAGGAGGATTAATAATAGCAAAGATCCGCAGCTCGTGGAGCTCATGGTACACATCGCTTTCGGTTTGACAGTCCGTGTCCACACACTGGATTGGAAAGCTTTCACTTTTCCCAGCTCGCCATTAACATCAGCACGATCAAGGAAGGCAAAACATCCAAAAAGAGGCCGCATCAGAAAGCGCAGTCAGACTTTGACCTCAACCTTGACAATCAGGCTGTTAGGATTAAGAAGAGCGCACTAGCGTTAGCATTAGCTAACACTCCGCGATGCCATAAACCTTAACGTATGCTTACCTTCGGTGAGGAAACGCGTTACTGAAGGGACATCAATTTCAGTGTTTGAAAGATGATAAGCTTCCTTATGTTCTGCCCTTGGACGAAGCAAGCAAATAAACGAGTGCTAGGCAACGCAGAGAGAGAGAACCATTTAAATACGTATACAGTGACACCACAAACTGGAATTTACTATGGCGTAAGACCATGAATATTAATTAAGAAACGGGGTGTTCCCTTATCTTATTGGCTGGTGCGCGTTCATGAATATTAATTAGAGTGGGGTTCTAGTACAACTTCTCTCTATGGCTCTGCAACTTCCAAGCGCCGATAAAACGATCGATTTAATATTCATGAGCTAAACCTTTACAATAGTAAAACCTCATAACTTGACGTCTTGAAAGTGAACAGCGGTTCGGAAATTTGCCAATTTGATTTTGCTTTCTCTAACCACTTGCAGGGATTTTTCTGTCGTGTAAACCTCACATTTTTCATTATCCGCTAAATATCATGGAGAGTATTTTTTTCATGAAAGTTTAAAGAATATCAAACATAACTCCCCTTTTTTCAGCTGGGTTGAATAATTCCTAATCATTTTGCAATGAAGTGTTTTTTTTGTAATTAAAGAAATAATATGCATGTCTTATAATATATTTAATATATATTCATAAATATACAGGGTGGGCCATATGGATACACCTTAATAAAATGGGAATGGTTGGTGATATTAACTTCCTGTTTGTGGCACATTAGTATATGTGAGG